>LPNX011129328.1:15371-99826 GCA_001517045.1 Pseudotsuga menziesii | reverse complement strand
AAGTGACAGTCTCTTTTGATGACAGCGGTAGAAGTCCAACAAGTTGACTGTAACAATCTTTGATGTGATTTGCAACAGCAATAACTTGAAAGTAATTTTTAACAGCAGTAAAGAAGACATGGACAGAATGCTGATATGACATAAATTGCTTATGATGTGGCAGTGATATCTACAGGGATGATCTGACAGTGACTAGAGTACAGTGATTGGTGAGCAGCGTTGATGATGAGCAGATGAGCATGAGCTGAGACAGTTGACAGCAGATTAAAGACACAAGTGATTGATGAGTTGATGTAACAGTAAGCTTAATTGTAAATGCAAGCTTGTCTTGCTTTTGAGGTTAAGACACCTCAAACCCTTCTTAGCAGGGTCTAAGAAAACCAGGCAGGGTCCTGGATGTAGAGTAGGTACTCTTCATATCAGTAGGTGCTGATTTTACCTAACGGTTGTAGCCGGACCAAAACTAATACAAAAATATTACAAAATTATATGGTGTTGTGTTCTTTTGTGTTATGGTTCTTGATGATTTAAATGCTTATGCTATGTGAATGATGAAGTGAAATGAAATGACTATGAGATAAATGGAATGATGAATTGGTAGTTAATTGTGACAAGTTAAGAAAAGCTGTAAAATTGCTTTACACTGATTCACCCCCCCTCTCAGTGTCTAACAGGCTTGGCTCTGACTTGATGAGCCATTTTAGTCAAGCTTTTGTAGAGGTAAAAAGGAAGATTCAAGGGGCTTCTGCCAGTGAAGTGATTCATTAATCTGAAATGGTAGATCATTGCCCTATTGTATCTGCCCTCACAGGTTATGTAGACCAGGATTGACTTCAACAGGTGCTGCCATTTTTCCTCAAGACAGGATGTAGGGATGCTCTTCTTCAATACAATACTTTTGTGCTCAGGTTTTAGGTAAGACCTAAATTCAACATTCCTTGTGACAGTGGTCTTAAACCAATTTTCTCCAGTCCTTGGAAGCTCTGTCACTTCAGCTATAAAAGCTTCATCCACCTGGAATTCCTCCTTGTTGATTACTGCTTTTGTGCCGTCAAACGTGAGAGCAAAGGCTTCTGCTACTTGTTGATGAGATCCTTGGATTTTTTCACAAAACCTATAACAGCCTGCGTCTTTGAACAACTGACATACCTCTGGGTGTGATTCCAAGTAGCTGATATCACCAAGTTCTTTCCTTAGGGCAGGTCCTCCTCTCTTCATTTTCTGGACTGTTCCTTCTGCACCTGCAATTTTGAAAATTTGAACTTTGGAGAAGCCAATCACAGCACGGGATTAGGGAAGCTTGGCTCAGTGAGAACACACGGAAGGAATGAGGAATGAATTAAGGGGATGTCCTGATTTTGAGGGATTTAGTTGGCAATTGCAATTTGAAATAGGTAATGGTTTGGCTGATGAGACAGGCCAACTAGAGAGTGCATGGAACGCGATCATTTGAACTAGAAATACAATGCTCGTGGTAATTAGATCACAGATATGGGACAGGTGTAGGGAAAAGAGGGTTTGGGATTAGATAGGTCACCTCAATTTCATAAAAACACTTGTTACCAAATCATGATTTATTGCCGATTCTGTCTTTTCGGTGGCTTATGGTTTAATGATAGCGCTTTCATGTTGGCGGTTGCTGAGTGTGAAAGACGTGCTAACCGTTTTAACTTTCCTGCGATTTCGGTGGCTAAAAGAGCCCTGAATTTCATTTTTAAGCTGTCGAAAGCCAGACTTTTCGGTGGCTAATGAATAGTTGAGATGTTCGCCTAAGCCACCGAAACTTGAGTTTTGTTTTTTATAAAAAAAAGAACAGAGTCCAAAGTGTTTCAGACTTTATTAAATACCAAAAGCCCTCACAATGAGCCTTAAAATCTTCGAAAATGTTTTTTCTTGACTTCCTATCACTACATAAAATAAATTTTCGAAGTCTAATTTATTGAGGAGATAATAGGGTTAGTAAGTCAGATGAGGCCTGTTGATCCTAGGGGGATTAGTATGTTTGGCTAGGTTTGTTTGGCCTTGTTACTTGTTGAAATGGCAGGCCTTGCCACCAGTAAGCATATATGGGAAAAGTGACCACTGTCACCTTAGTCACTTGCCCCCAACTTCTTTGGAAGCCTAAGCCTCCTAGGGGAGAGCCCTATTCCGTCTCTAAAAAGACCCCAAACAAAAAGATATCTTCTTTTGAGGATTGTCAGTGATCAATGCCTTATGGAGTCAGGTCAAAGATGAAAATGTCATACTACGTGGCCTTATGAAACCATAATCAAAACAATTATTAGTCACTATGTGAGTAAGTAGAAACCAAATGTCATTAATCTAGTGACCAAGTAATGTAATGTGTCAAATCATAAAGTTGCAATTGTTCACAAATTAGTAAGTTACTGTCATGTAAGCACAAGCGCAGCAGAGTACATGAGTTAGTATCATGGCAGTTTGATTAATTCAAGCTTTTAATATAATATAAGCAATGTGCATTAAAAATGCGTGCAAGTAAAAAAAACTGAATAAGGGTGATAGTATATATAACCAAGCAAGTCTAGTAGCATTAACTATTTCACATGAATGTCACCAACATATGCATCATTGTCTTATCTTTGATACCAACAATAGTATCATGCACTTATACAACAATATAACGATGCTTCAGGGTGCAATGAATGGAGCAGGGAAAATAATGGTTATATATAGGAAACAAGGCTGCCACTGTAAGGGCAGCCTTTGGGCTGCCACTGTAAGGGCAGCCTTTGGGCTAACTTGGAGGCTGGAAAACTCGGGCAAGGAGGCTAGGACAGGTATGCACTAGACCTTAGTGAACCAACAATATGATGGATGGAAGTTTAAGAGAGAAAAGGAGGTGTTTGACAACTTATAAAGAAAGGACCGAGGGTAATATGGGGACTATAGCAGCGGCTTTGATGAGGAATGAAAAGGTTGCTGCTGTAACCAAGGATCTGAGGATGAAGAGGAAAAGGGACCAAGGGGCAAAGAAGAACAAGCTCGAGGAGAAAAGGAGACCAGCGAGGGTAGGGGGGAGAAGAAGAAAGGTAGGTGAAGGATGGGAGAAGCCTGCTCCAGTAAGGGTATACCTTAGGAAGAAGAGTGCGTGGAATAAAAGGAGGTAGCGAGGGTAGTAAAGGATGGGCTTGGGGTACAATGAGCCTCCTAAAGAGACCAACGAGGGTTAGAATGGGAGCAACGAGGCTGCTAAGCAAGGTAGCAAAGGTGTAGGGAGTGCCTAGATGGCTACCGAGGGTAAAGAAGGAGCTATGGGGGGCTGGGGATGGAAATCGCAACACTGTTTAGGTATTGGGGGATGAAGATAAGGGTGAGCCAATGTGCCCTAGCCCTAGGGCATCTAGGTAGAGAAAGGCTCCCAAATGAGAAGAACAGACCTATGGTAAGCAACTATCCTAGAAAGACTATGGATGAACCCTAGAGGAATCTCGCTAGGAAACGTTCCTCTACCTCATAAAGTGACAAAAGGCTGGTAATGGCTTACCCTAGAAAAATGCAGCCCTTAACGCTACCATTCATTCATGAATATGCATCATCCACCAACGATTTGACAAAGAGACTAGAAGCCAAACCTTAATGTGCTTGTGTTCGGTCAACAAATCTAAGCATCACCATGAAAAAGGAAAGAATTCGTCCAAAGAAGCTCCAAAAACCAGCTTGCATAACCAAGAAAAGTCCTTCTCAAGAGGGGCGCATTCTCTCCAAAGAGCCCTAGTTATGGTAAAACAGTAACATAGTAATAATCCCACTTATCTCATGTTTCAAAATGAAAGCGAGGAGATTTATTTATATGATCTCACACTCACTTATTACAACAATATCCAGGCCGTCATGCCTTAAAATATGTCAATTTGTAATTATAAAAATGTCAACTTAAAATTAAAACAAAATAATAATAAAATGACTTAATGTAGGCTTAAGGTAGGCTACTGGGGATATTTGTTCCTAGGGTGCCAAAAATAGCCTAATTAAGCGAATCACTCCAAACGAAAGGCTAGAGTGAGCTGGGAGGAGGGTGTCATGACCCTACTAACCCCAAGATGTTGTAAAACCCCTCAAAACCCCCCTCAAACGACACATGTGGCTTGGCGAAGGAGAGAACGTCCCGATGAGGAAGAATGCACATGAGGAGGAGAGTGTTGCGGAAAGGACCAAGAGGATGTCTTGGTGGCTATGCAGAGGCGACTAGAGCATATAAACAACAAATGGAGCCATGTGACCCAGTGGCCAACTCTTAGGGGCCCCGGTCACCAACCCCGAGGTTAAAAACCCCAACAAAGGGTAGTTGGCACTGGGCAGTGCCATTAAGCCATAATACCCCTAAAGGAGGAACCACAGGGCCCAACCATGACTACCATTGCTCAATAACACCCTTCTTGGTAAAATAATTGGCTCTCTCTCCTTGAGGCACACCTGAAGGTGCGCTGGGTACAAGTGCAGTGTAACAGGCTCGAAAGGGTTAGTAAGCCAGACAAGGCTTGTTTGGTCCCCAGGAAGATCCATCTGTCTGACTAGGTTTGTTGGCTCGAAAGGGTTAGTAAGTTGGACAAAATGCTTGTGTGGATCTACCAAAGAACCCACGGTGATGCTGCTCCAGAAGGCCAAAGGGCAAGAGGCGGTTTTAGTATTCCTATACTGATGAGGCAGGTTTAGTATTCTCATATCGATGTGCAAGAGGTGGTTTTAGTATTCCTACACTGATGAGGCAGGTTCAATATTCTCATATTGATGTTCATGAGGTAGGTTCAGTATTCTCATACTGATGATGATAAGCCAGATTCAATATTCTCATACTGATGTTGATGAGATAGTTTCAGTATTTTCATATTGATGATTGATGCAGTAGATTCGGTATTCTCATACTGATGATGATGAGGTAGTTTCAGTATTTATATACTGATGTTGATGAGGTTTGCTTCAATATTTCTTTACTGATTTTACAGATAATGATTTAACATTTATTTGTTGATGATGAGGTTTTAGCACTAACATGCTAATGATGTTGTTGTTGTCACTTTAGTATTCATATATTGATGCTGCAGGTAGATGCTTCAGTATTCACATATTGATATGGCAAAAGATGATTCAGTATTCACATACTGATATGGCAGAAGATGATTCGATATTCACATACTAATATGGCAGAAGATTCAATATTCACATACTGATATGGCGGAAGATGATTTAGTACTCACATACTGATATGGCTGAAGATGATTCAGTACTGACATGATGATATGGTAGAAGATGATTCAGTATCCACATACTAATATTGTAGAAGAAGACTCAGTATCCACATATTGATATTGCAGAAGAAAGACTCGGTATCCACATACTGACATTGCAGAAGAAAGACTCAGTATCCACATATCGATATTGCAGAAGAAGATTCCGTATCCACATACTGATGTTGAAGAAGATGATTCAGTATCCACATACTGACATTGCAAGAGATGATTCAGTATCCACATACTGATGTTGCAGAAGATGATTCAGTATCCACATATTGATGTTGCAGAAGATAGTCCAGTATTCACATACTGATGTTGTAGATGAGGATGTCTCAGTATTCACATACCGATGATGATGCAATTCCAAATTGATTATGAAGGAGAATGATGTTGTTCAAAAAATTCTTGACATATAGAGATTCACCAATCAAATGTACAGTTGTGGTGGTGGTTGCTGCTGATATAAAATACCTTCCTGGTTAAGAGGGAGTGTTAAAGAAATGTAACTTCGGAAGATATACTATTGTACTTTTATTGTATTCCTCCTTCGGAGATGTTATTCCTCCGTTCAGAGATGTCCTTGATGTAATTGGTCATGTAAAAGTCATGAGGTAAAACCTTCGTTGTAAGTCGGGGCAATAGTACCCATAAAAGTATTTTATAAATGTTATTTTGAGTCTTCCTGTTAGACACTGAGAGGGGGGGTGAATCAGTGTGAAGCCAATTTTAAAACTTTTCTTAGCTTGTCACGATTAACTACCAATTCATCATTCTACTAATCTCGTAATCATTTCATAAACATATCATAAGCATTTGAATCATCAAGAACCATAACACAAAAGAACACAACACCATATAATTTTGTAATCTTTTTATATTAGTTTTGGTCCGGCTACAACCGTGAGGTAAAATCAGCACCTACTGATATGAAGAGCACCTACTTTGCATCCAGGACCCTGCCTGGTTTTCTTAGACCCTGCTAAGAAGGGTTTGAGGTATCCTAACCTCAAAAGCAAGGCAAGCTTGCTTTTACAATTAAAGCTCACTGTTACTTCATCTCATCAATCACATCAACATCACCTATCTCTTCAATCTGTTCTGTTGTTGGTCAATATTGCTGATCATCTGCTCATCACTCTCATCAACACTGCTGCAACACACTTCTCAATCTGCTTACCAACACCTGCTCTTCAATACTGCCAAGTCATCAAAGGTCTGCTCAACATGCTGCTGCTGCCATCAACTTGTCATGTCTTCTTCTTCACTTTGACTGGTCATGTTTTGCCTAAGATCATCAAGGAGTATGGGAGTGCATGCATCACAGATCATAGAGTATCATATCATGGCATGCATCATCATAGTATGCTTGCTCAAGCATCATCTTCACCTACAACTTACTGCTTATGTCTCTTCTGTAGATGACCAGAACCCATCATACAACATTCTCAGTCATCGATAGTCATCTTAGTGTGTCATTCCAGCATGCATTATCTATGCATCTCATACGTACAACTATGTCACTTTGTCTCTGTATTCTTGGTAGAGTATGATGACTTCAATCAAACTCAGACTGTGTATCAACTCAACTTGGACATGGTACATCAATCATCACTAGTACATCATGTTACATCATAGGTGTATGCATTATCATGTATACGGCACCATCAAAACATATAGCATAGATTAAGCATCACAATCACTGTAGAATATGCATAGTCATCATCATCATGTAACATCGTCATAGGGTATGTGTGTAGAGTATCAACTTCGTCATTATAGAGTATCACTACCACTGTATATTCATTGTAGTCACTGTATACTGTTCACACTTCATTGTATGTATCAATCACTGTGTCTACCGTATATCTCTATGTAAATGTGCCATCAATATCATCACTGTACATGCCACTGAACATGTACACTCATACACTGTGCAACCACTGTATTGACACATCAAAGATACTACTGTATCACGACTGTTCATACAAACCTATCATGCCTAAGTTTATACAAACATACCTTAATGCATGACAGACCTTTGAAAATGTAAGCTTGGGTTGTAGGAAGGCTTGAACTGTGTATGCCCAAGACACTAAGCAAGTCTGTGTATATTTGCAGACGTAACTCCAAACTCTGACTGTGGTTTTTGTTGTGGAAGATCTCCAAACAAGTCTTATCAACTTCTTGTAATGCACAAAGTGCTGCTCCAGTTCTGAGTTTCAAATGCCTGCCTTTGTAAACTTCGTGAATGATTCTTGATTTGAAAGCACACTTTTCAATAATATTATACACATGTGTCTTCTCCTTTAGATTTGTACATGTGGCTGCCTCAGTGATATTTTCTCCCTCTTTTTACAAACTCAGAGAAGTACAACTCACTTCAATTCAACAACGTCTTTCATTACTGCTTGTCTACATAGACAAAGACTTGGATACTGTCTTTGAGTTTGCTGTAGAAAGGTTTGTGTGTTAAAAACACTCAAGCAAACTCAGAATCTGTTAGAACATAAGTTGTGGATAAGCCTTCATAATTCAGTGCTTTTGGATAGTAGCTGAGATCAAGTCTTTGACCTGCCTTTGGACTTTTCAATAGAGGTCAGATTGTCACATGTTTTAATATGCACAGAGATCAGACCAGAACTTTGGACGCCTCCATACACAGCTGCAATTATTTTGTACTTGAATATTGAGGCATGGAACAAGGTTACACAGAATGCATGATACCCTGTGACTGCTGTAGAAAACTCCAGATGACTGCCTTTTGCATTTGATCATTATGCCAAGAATTTGTCAAAGATTTAAAATATCAGACCTTTAATATAACATCTACCCTTCTGTTAGAGGCCTTTAGTAGACACCCGAAATCAAAAAGAAGATAAATTTGAAGACATTTTCTCCTCTGCTGCGATTTGCCTCAGAGCTGCTGACTCTTTCCACGAAATTTCAGCGTCCTCTTCTCACATACTGCGGCTGCCTCAGTCTCCCTTCTACATTCAAAATTCAGAGCTAATTCTACCACAAAAAATCCACTGCTGCTGCCTCCTGTCTACTCAAAATATATCAGAGATAAAAAAATCAGACTTTAAAGTTGTCTGCTTCTGCGTTACTGCTGCCACCCGAAATTCCTCAGTAAAATACACCCGAAAAATCACAGAGCTAAATTCACATCTCCATCTCTTACTGTAATTTCGGACTGCTGCCACAAACCCCACGAAAATACCAGACTGCTGCAAATTCGGGATTGTGGAAAATTGCAGTCACTGCTCCTCCGAACTTTGCCTCAGTCAATTCTGCCTCAGTCGAATTCAGAGCTGATATTCCTCATCCGAATTTCCAGTTCATGCTGCCTTAGTCAACCATCCGAAAAACAGAGAGAAAAAGAACTCCAAAAGATTGCTCCTGTGTTTTCCTCAGTGGACTGCTCCCTACTGCGGCTGCCACAGACCTCCGAAATTACCTCAGAGCTATTCCCAAAATTCACATTTCAAAATGAATTTTGATGGGGTATTTACACTGGATTTTCTACCATAAATTCTGGAGCCGACCTTAAAAATTATTTTTATTTTTAAATTTGAATTTGAAATTTAATCTTTTGTAGGCTGGCCGACTTGTTGTATTTTATTTTTATCATTTTTGTTGAGCCGACTTGTCACAATCTTCTTTTGTGGAGCCGACCTGTCCACCTTTCTTTATTCTTTTTGGAGAGTTGACTTGTTTGTGGGCTTGTGTGTTGGTGCCATCATCAAGCTGCCAATAAGTGGGTTCAAGACCCAAACCATCACATGCAAAGGTGTATCAAGCCATCAAGGGCTTCATCAAAGAATCCCAACACCATGACATGTGTGACCAAGGACCCCATCATCCAAAAGTAACCATATCATCTCCTTCAAAGGTTCAAGGACCATTAACCCAACAAATGTGGGTCCAAAGGCTTCTTCATCAGGCAAGAGGCATCATGGGCTTCTTCAACCACCTTAGCCATGCATGGGGACCTCTATGGTCAAGATACATCAAGACATCACATGTTGGTTTGCCAGACCTTCTCCCAGGGACCCATGACATCATCATAGCATGAATGACCACAGAATGGGTCATTAATGCTTCTTCCACCCATCTAGGGCTTCTCCAACATCCATCAAGGCTTCAGGACCATCTCCAGGGTCTTCAGCATCATCAGCAGGGTCTTCAACATCTTCAGCAAGGTGGTGGCATCAAGATCCAAACTTGTGGGTACAAGGACCTTGTCAACTGGGTACATGGTGCTTCAGAGCACAAACCCACTCTGTAAGAGATCAAGGCGATCAAGGCACTGTAGGTGGAACTTGGTGGCATCAATGACATCCTGTGGGGCCACTGCAAGTCCATGTTGGCATCAATGACAATTTCATCAACACTTCCTAGGTATGTCATCCATAATTAGAGAACCTGGACGACCTAGTTAGTTATTTGAGTCACTCACCTGATGAATATAAATAGGTGAGGCACCTCTCTCATTCTCACACACTTTCACTCAAGCATTACACAAGAGAGAGAGAGAGAGAGAAGTCTGCTGCAAAAAGGGAACCTCTATTATTGTTCTTGGGGTCTTACACTGTACTTGGTCGAATTCTATATTGAGGAAGTTTTGCTAGGTTTTTTCCCCCATGAGGGTTTCCCATGATAAATCTATGTGTTCGTTTGTGTGGCTGTGATTGTCTTTTTTTCAGTGATCCTTTGCTTATGGTTATGATGCTAAATGTTTTTAGATATTGTATAACCATTAAAATTCTAACAGGAAACATATACTTGTTCTTGACTGTGACCTTATTGAGTTGTTTATAGTCAATACACAGTCACAAGGCTTCATCCTTCTTAGTGAACAACATTGGCAAACCCCACAGGGACACGTTTGGCCTAATATACTTCTTTTGCATTAATTTTGGAGCTGCATTTTCAATTCTACCAACTTTGGAGTGCTCATTCTGCAAGGAACTTTAGACATAGGGGCTATGCTTGTCTCTAGATTCACTGTAAAATCAACATCTCTTTTGGGCGGTAGTCTTGACACCTCTTCTCGAAATACATTCTTGTATTCTTGCAACGCCGTGAAAATCTTTGAGCGCTGGACCTCTGCCCTCTACGACTGCTGACACATGAACTGCATATACTTGATAGTTCTTCTTGAAGTATCTGCCCATTGCTGCGCCGAAACTTGCCATATCGAAACCTTCTTCAACACATCTTTCACTATTTAAGGATTGCCTTTGTTACCCTTCAAATTAGTTGTCGTTTAGAAGCAACACAATGTAGATTGAATGCTAGTGATTGGTAAGTATGTGGGAGAGGTCTAGGACCAAATGTCACCACAACCTAGTCTCTCAACTTCTTTGGGTAACTCCAAAACCTAGGGGAGAGTCGTTAAAGATACCTGCAAACACCAAAACATGCAAATACTTTTCTACAATCTTGAAACTAGATCGGTATCCTAAGGAAAACACTAAAAAAGGTGTGCTCTGAAGGAAAGAGGAAAGAGGAAAGAGGAGGTTAGGGCGAAGCCCTAGGTCAAGTTAGAAGCCCAACACAACCTAGGGTGAGTGAGATCTAGGGCTCTCATGTTCCCTAATGCACTAGCTTCAAACAAGATGCCCTTTCAAACTTGTGGACAAATCCACTAGGATGCACGTTTTGGGTGGAACCAATTTACCAATCTTAAAGCATTTTTGTATTTTTTGTATTTTTATATTTTTTAAGGTTTTATGAATATTTTCAGATTTTTAGGATGTGCATAAACTTGCAGCAAAATAAAAGACAAGTAAATTGATGAAAATAAGAGTAATTTTTGTAACAAGATGGGGGATATGATTCTTATCTCAATCCCTAGGACATTGAGAGATCAATGATCAACGCCCCTCTCTTGAAATGTCTTTCAACACTTGTAATCTAGGGCATCACCTAGCAACCTCTAGGGTTTGGTACGAGATCCTAACAAGGGAAAATGAAGAAGTCCAAGGCCCTAACAAGCAATAGAGAACTCCTAGGGAGGGCATTCTCTTAATACAAAAGTTGACAAAATGTTGACAAAAAGCCTTAACAAATCAACAAAATGCACCATAAAAGCACCATTCAACCAAGCTAGGAGCATAACTTACCAACATTCAACAAGAAGTGAGCAAGGAAAACACCTTAGGTCACACTTGTGCATGAGTTCTTCCAACTAGTCTAGCATCAACCTTTAGCATGATATAAAAAGAAGCCCTAGAACATTCCATCATCCACCTTCAACTAAGAAAGAGCATCCCAAGAGAAGTGCACATCACATCAATGACTCAAAGTAGGAGAAAAAGATAAGAAAACATATTAAAACCCTTGTCTTGATGATTTACAATGAAGATTATGTGATCTATTTATACATGTCCTCCTCAATGTATTTTAATTTCTTCAACCTACAGGTTTGATAAAGTTAAAAATAAATTTGAATATTTTTAGGGTAGGTCTCCCACTAGTTGGGGACTAGACCCTAAAATAGGCAAAAAATACTAAAGCAAGGCTTCACTTGATGAAAATGAGTGCCAAAGGGGATGCCATACCCCAACGAACCCCTAGAAGTACTTTATCTCTCAACGACCCCCTTTCCAAGCTTGTAGGCTCAATTTTGGAAGGATGATGTCATAGGCCAAATTGTGGAGGAGTTGTTTTTTTGTGCTAAAATGAGGTCCAAGTGGGTGAAGGAGTTGTGTTAGATAGTGGAACACAACCCTTTACAAAACGCAATCACCTCTATATAATGAAAAACAAGGTGGTCATGTGCCTTAGTGGGTCACCCCTAGAAGCCTTGGACAATATCCCATGAGCTTAAATCCTTGGATGGTGGGGATATCCACACACCGAAGGGGAATCAACTATGCCACAAAGCCAAGTACTCCTAAGAGCGAAACTAAGGGAACCTGCCATAACCAATCTAGGGCGAGAACAACCCCTAATCCAAATATCCATACAGTATAACCCCACTTTCACGTTTACAAATTTTTTTGAATGCCTGGCTCTAGGTTCAACCTTGCTGAAACGCTGCAATAGCTTTGAGGTGTAACAACCTTCATCATCAAGCCATTTAAGAGTTATTATAATAGTCAAGCCTGGCGCGGTGCTTTTCTAGCTAATCCATGCCAATAAGAATGTCATACGATCCTAGTGGTAGGTGTTGAATTTTAGCATTAGCATGAATACTTAAAAAAATTTCAGATTAACTTTAAACAAATGACAAGTGCATTGAGATAACATTCATCACATCAACACAATGGACATAATAGTTTATTGGGGAAACCTTTAAAGGACAAAACCCCCAAAAAAGCATTAGTAGCTCAGCTCGTAAATGAGATGACTTAAATTCTTCAAAAAGTTCCACAAACCCCAATAGGGTTAACCACAAAACCAGAAGATCAATATTTCCAAATTACATCAGCAATGCCTAACTAGGGCTTTTCAGAAACTAGGGGCTTATAGCCCTTTTCTCTCTCCTGCTCGAAAAGAATGAAGACTGCCCAGATCTGTTGACTGTATCTGTCAGCCTGCCTGGATCTTTCACCGATCTGCCTGAACTGTTCACTGCTTGCCCGTTGCTCGAAATCTCCTGCCCAAGCTGCTCGCGGTCTCCTTCTCAGCCCAACTTGTCTACCTGACTGCCTGAGTGGAAGCTCTGCTGTTGCCCGTATCTCACAGGCAGGCTCGAGGGGCTATTTAAGGCTTGGCAGCCTTACGGCTGCCATAGGACCCTCACGGGTCTGCCTTCGGGCTACCCGGAGGGCCTATTAGGCCACCGCAGCCCTCACGGGCTTGCCCACGAGCTACCCGAGGGTGCCTTAGAGGCCTTAGCCCTCTCGGGTAGGCTTGCTAGAGGCTGCTCGTGGAAAGAAAATGACAGCCCACAAGAGAAGAGGGGTTGCCCTGCCGAAACCTTGGCTCCTCAGAAATCGGAGAAGACTGCCTGAGAAAGATGAAAGCTGAAGGTGACTGCTGAAGATGAGGGTTTTAAGAAACCTTAAGACAAAAGATAAGAACCCTAGCTTATGTTAGATTTTTAATGGTTATACAATATATAAAAACATTTAGCATCACAACATCATAACCATAAGTAAAGGATCACTGAAAGAAAGACAAATGCAACAACACATGAGAACACAAAGATTTTCCTCGGGGAAACCATAAGGGAGAAAACCCTACAAAACTTCCTCAGTATAGAATTCGACCAAGACAGTGTAAAGCCTCGGCAATAAGAATAGTTGCTCATCTTCCACAGTAGACTCTCTCTCTCTCTCTCTCTCTCTCCAGCTCAATACTTGAGTGTAAGATATGATGGAATGAGAGAGGCGCCTCACCTATTTATATTCATTTGGTGAGTGCCTCAACTAACTAACTAGGTCAGCCATGTTCCCTAATTAGGACGACCTACCTTGGGAAACTCAAAATACATTTTATATAATACTTCTGTGGGTACTATTGCCCCGACTTACAACGGAGGGTTTACCTATGACTTTTACATGACTAATTACATCAAGGACATCTCCGAATGGAGGAAGAACATCTCCAAAGGAGAATACAACAAAAGTACAATAGAATATCTTCCAAAGTTACAATATTTTAACAGCTTAGGGTTTAATCTTCAATGGAGGATGAGGATGGCCTAGCTAGACTCACCCATGCTAGGGCACAATCACAAAATCTTCTTCCTTAAACCTTGAGCAGCTGTACCTGTGAGAGCAAGTGTGTGTAATAATAATTTGGCTTGATCTTCTTTTATATCCTTGAGTCACTTGTAAGTGGACCAAAATTAGAAAGAACAAAATAGTATTATTTTATTCTTTTCTAATTTTCACTTTTACCTTTTACCTTTCTGTAGTCTAAAATGTCCTTTATGTATTTTTGACTTTTACCAAAATTCCTTATTTAATTTTGACTTTCACCAGTGGTCTCTTTTCCTGTGGTCCAAATGTCCTCATGTATTTTTGACTTTTGCTTTAACCTTTTTCCAAGTGCCCTTGTGGTCATTACCTGTGGTCTTTTAATTCCATTCTAAGTACATCATCATAAACCAAGATTGTTACTAATGCTTTTATCTCACACTCTGTGTGACACCAAGATCAGGTACTAGGGTTTCTTAACCAAGGGTAGCTAAGCCTTGGAGAAGACCACAAGCCCATTGATCAAGGGTCAGAGTGTCACACATGCCTAGACCAAGTCAAGGGCTTATAGTGCCTTCTTGGTGACAGGCTAGGTGCCTCCATTCTCCAAGAGAATGGCTACTCAGAACTAAGCTGAGTCTAGACATCGGTACTAGACTGGTCCACATCGTGGTCCCGGACCAGATGTCTACCATTCAATAGAATGGTCACTCAACATTGGGTTGAGTCTACCTAGAGCAAAGCTGGGTCCATATCATGGTCAAGGACCAGATATCTACTATTCAACAAAATGGTCACTCAACACTGGGTTGAGTCTACCCAGGGCAGAGCTGAGTCCATATCATGGTTAAGGACCAGATATCTACCATTCAACAGAATGGTCACTCAACACTGGGTTGAGTCTACACCATGGTCCCGGACTAGGTGTCCCCATTCTCCTAAGAGAATGGCTCTCGATGCTGCTAAGAAAAATCAACACTCCCTCTTAGCGAGAGAGGCATTCTTTGCCATACCAAGCTTGTCACGAATGTACACGAATTTTGGTGCTGACATAGGCTTGGTCAAGATATTTGCAATTTGTTCATCCATACGAATGTATGACAACTTCAGAGCACCTCTCTGCACTAGGTCTTTGATGAAATGATACCTCATTTCAATGTGTTTCGATCTATCATTAAACACTGGGTTCTCCGAAAGCTTTATGCAACTTTGATTATCGTAATGGATGATCGTTGAGTCAAGCTTTCCCCCGAACAGATCAGATATCAGTTTTTTGAGCCAAACTGCTTTCTTGCAGGCATCTCTTGCAACAATATACTTTGCCTCAGTTCTACTCTGAGCTATGGAACCATGCTTCCTGCTGGACCAAGGGATCATTGCTGATCCCATACTAAAGCAATAACCAGAAGTACTTTTCCAGTCAATTGCACTGCCAGCCCAATCTGAATCTGAATAACCAGATAACAATACTCCAGTGCTGGAAGTATACCTGAGCCCATAAGTGATAGTACCTCGCACATATTTGAGTACATGTTTGGCAGCTACCAAATGTATGTGCTTCGGATCTGACATGAACTGACTCAGTGCATTCACTGTGTAACAAATGTCTGGTTTTGTATGCACGAGATACATCAGGGATCCAATAAGTTGTCTGTACAAAGTAGAGTCCACACTCTATGAATTGGCGGCCGAGTCCTGCAACTTTGTCAAGTTGGTAGTCATTGGTACGCGCATGGACTTGTAGTCTTGCATCCCAAATCTCTGGAAGATATCCATTGCATACTTTCCTTGTGTCAGGAAGATCTCACTTGGATTTTTCCCGACTTCTAAGCCAAGGAAGTAATGCATCAATCCGAGATCTTTCATCTCGAGTTCAGAGGTAAGCTCCCTCTTACACTGATCTATCAACTGTTCATTACCTGCAAGAAACAAGTCATCTACATATAGAACAAGTATCAAGACATGATTATGAACAACCTTAAAGTACAAGTTAGAATCAACTGTACTTTTGGAAAACCCCAAGCTATGGAGAAATCCATCCATCCTGACATACCAGACTCTTGGAGCCTGTTTCAGTTCATACAAGGCTTTCTTCAGTTTACATACATGGGTCTTTTTCCCATGAGTCACAAAGCCTTCAGGTTGTTCAATATAAACTTCTTCCTCAATCTTACCATTGAGAAAGACTGTCTTTACATCCATCTGATGTAACTTCCATCCGAATACTGCAGCAAGTGAGATGATGGTTCTAATGGTAGTAAATGCCTCATCATAGTCAATGCCTTCTTTCTGAGTGAAGCCACGAGCTACGAATCTGGCTTTATACTTTTCCACACTGCCATCTGCAGCATGCTTGATTTTATAAAGCCATCTGGAAGTCACAACTGACTTTCCTGTTGGTCTAGGAACAACTTCCCAGACATCATTCTTCTTGATTGACTTGTACTCTTTAATCATGGCATCAACCCATACCTGTTTACTTGTTGCTTCTTTGTATGATGAAGGTTCTGAACTGATAAGCTGACTCATAAGACCGGAGTACTTCCGTGGTCTTATGTTTTCTCTGAAAGTCCCGAAAGGAGCTTTATGCTTCTTGCCTTCTTGTACCATCTCTTGGTACCAGGCAGGTCTCCTTTTGGAAGGAGGAACTTCAAGTAGTTCTCCTAGTGGACTTCTAGTGTTCTCTGGAATTGATCTTCAAATTCCTCTTCCTCCCTCTAAATTTCTGAATCTGGAAACTCAAGTGGAGTAACTGCATCTTCCGGTGAAAGCTCTAGTGTTTTACGAATCACAACTTCCTCATGAAAAATCACATCTTTGCTGACCTCAATGTTCCTTTGTCCCGGTATATATACTCGATAAACCTTCAAGCAATCACTGTACCCAACAAATATACCTTTCTTACCGGAGGGCTCCAACTTGGCCCTCTTTTCTTTTGGCACATGGACATACACATGAGTGCCAAAAATCCTCATGTGGTCAACTGCAGGTTTCTTCTTGGTGAAGACTTCTTTTGGAGTCTTCTCCCCCAAGATAGCATGAGGGCTTTTGTTATGAATATACACAGCAGTACCTGTAGCTTCAACCCACAAGGATAAAGGAAGATCTAGATCGATGATCATAGCTTTAGCAGCTTCACAGATCGTTCTATTCTTCCTTTCTGCAACCCCATTTTGCTGAGGGTTGTAAGGCACAGTCAACTCTTTCTTGATTCCTACTTTTCGACAAAAATCATCAAACTCATTAGATTCATACTCACCTATGTTATTTGATCTCAAGATACGTCTGTGTCTGCCAGTCTGATTTTCAATGAGTGTCTTGAACTCTTTGAACTTGTCAAAGGTTTCACTCTTGGCCTTGAGGAAGTAAATCCAAGACTTCCGAGAGTAATCATCAATAAACAAGACATAATATAAACACCCACTCAAGGAGGGTGAAGACACAGGCCCACAAATGTCAGAAATTAATGAATCAAATCCAAAATGCCTTTAGATCTATTCTTGCTTCTGGGAAAGGATTTCTTAGTGTTCTTACCTAGAGCACATCCTTTGCAGATTCCTTCATGTTTTGGGGAAACTTCTAGCATACCTGTGACCATCTTCTGCGAGAGCTGTGTAGAGAAGGTGTCCAAACCTTCTATGCCAAAGCTCACATGAATCAACTGTGTGATGTACCAAAGCATGAGTGGAATCTTTGGAGGCCTTGTAGAGGCCTCCCTCTCGAACCCCAATTTGTTCTGCTGAGTTTAGATTTGTGTCTTTTGCCCATAAAAAGACCTTCTTGTCCATGAAGAGGACTCTGTAACCTTTGTCTTCTAAACCAACAACATATAAAAGATTCTTCTTTAAACCAGGAACATAAAGAATATTATCAATATGAAGAACCGTACCTGAGTCAAGTTGAAGTGAAGTTGAGCCAACTCCTTCAATCTTGTAAGTGGAGTCATCTCCAAGTTCTACCTGAGTGGTGAACTTCTTTCTGTAACTGGTGAGAGCTCCACGGTTACCTGTCATGTGCTTGGAGGGACCACTGTCCACCAACCAAGAAGTGGAGCAATTTGAGAAAGAACCAGTTAGAGCAGAAATCAAGTAGTACTCTCTTCTAGGTTCTTAAGTTTTGTTAGCCTTGGTTTTCTTCTTCTTCTTTGGTTCTTCATCTTCTTCTTCCTCTGCTTCTGCAGCAGATGCTTGAAACCTTCGCTTGGGTTTCTTCTTGTTCTGCTTGCAGTCTTTAGCGAAATGTCCAAACTTGTGGCAACTATAACATTCCACTTTTGACATGTCATAAAACTTACCTTGAGGTTTCTTTCCCTTCTTTTGTTGAGGGAAAGGCTTCTTGAACTTCTTTGTCTTTGCTGCAAGTGCAAGGTTGTCTTCCTTGATTATCTTGCCAGAGGTCCTTCCTTCTTCTTCTATGCAATCATGCCAAATCCTTTCAAAGGTTGGTCGATTCTCTCGTCCATTGACGGATGCCATGAAAGTTTCCCAAGAGCTTGGGAGACCATCAAACACCGTTTGCACAAGGTCATCATCATTAACAGTAATATCAATAGCAATGAGTTGATCTCTTACTTGTGCAATCTTTGTGAAGAAGGAACCAACATTTTCATCCTTGTTCAGCTTCAAAGTTCGTAGCCTTTTCTTCAAGATTCTCTTCTGACTGGGAGCCTTCTTCTCATATAGGTTTTCCAAAGCATCAAAGCATTCTTTAGCAGTCTTCAAAGCTGTGATGTTGCGCATCACTGTCTCTTTGATAGAATCATAGATGGTCCTTCTAGCCTTACCTTGCTTCCTTTTGTAAGCAAGCCTTCCAACATTTGATGTTGGCTCTTCGATGACATTAAAAACAATGTCATTCAAGTCATTCTCTTTTAGAATGGCTGTTAACCTGGCCTTCCAGGAGTTGTAATTGGTTGAACCATAGAGCTTCTCTTCCGGTCTGAAAACATTGATGGCCATCTCTACAACCTAGTCAAATGTTAAATCTGCAAACCTTATCCCAAGGTCTAGGAAAACAACAACAGTGTCCCTTTACCGTGTTTTCACATGCTAAGCTCTGATACCATGTTGAATTTTAGCATTAGCATGAATACTTAAAAAATTTCCAGATTAACTTTAAACAAATGACAAGTGCAGTAAGATAACATTCATCACATCAACACAATGGACACAATAGTTTTTCACTGGAGAAACCTTTAAAGGACAAAAATCCCCAAAAAACATTAGTAGCTCATCTCGTAAATGGGATGACTTAAATTCTTCAAAAAGTTCCACAAACCTCAACAGGGTTAACCACAAAACCAGAAGATCAAGATTTCCAAATTACATCAACAATGCCCAGCTAGGGCTTTTCAAAAACTAGGGCTTATAGTCCTTTTCTCTCTCCTGCTCGGAAAGACTGAAGACTGCCCAGATCTGCTGACTGTACCTGTCAACCTGCTCGAATCTTTCACCGATCTGCTCGAACTGTTCACTACCTGTTCGCTGCCCTAAATCTCCTGCTTGAGCTGCCCGTGGTCTCTTTCTCTGTAATGTTCCCAAAAGTGAGATGCATGCAAACCCTAAAAATGACATGCATGCAAACCCTAAAAATGACATGCATGCAAACCTAAAAGTGACATGCATGACATCTAAGCATTATTTAATGATGCATGCACTCAATTAAGTCTCCATGCGCATGCATGCAAGTCAACTGCAAATTAGAAGTTAAAGTGACCTAATTAGATCAGAAGTTAGGGTTTTCGCAGTTGAAAGTTATAAAAGAAAGATAAAGTGAATGGAGACTTTACTTTTGGATTATTATTATTTTGGAGCTCTTGAGAAGCAGCATAGCGTGCGGCCACAACAGTTGGGGTTGAAGACGACGTCTTCGACTAACGGGGTTTCGGCAGTGAGACATCTGCCCTAGTCTCCTTTAGGATAAACCATCCAGGTTTGTCACCATATGTATTGCATTCATCATTATTCAGTATTCCAGTATGAGTCCCAAGGTTATTGCAGATTCATCCGTACAGTTGGGGGCATTTAGCTGGGAAAACCCTAGTCATTCACCAGGACTCTGGATCACTATATTTCTTCCGCATGCGTCCTGCATCCTCACTGATAGGATCACTCTACTGCATTGGGTGATTATCAGCTATCAGATTGTCCATCCGGGGCAACTAGCAGCAGTTTACAGGGTTGTGAGGGCGTGAGCAGCAGACTAGGAGATCAATTCGCTAGGGCATCTGAGAGGTCAAAACCCTTGCATGCTCCGGCCATCCTCTTTGGCACTGGCATACCTTCCTTCCGACTTATTTCCACCTGAAATTGACCATCCCTTCAGCAAAAACGTCACACTCGTTTGATTCAGTCATCCGGGGGTATTGCAACAGAAACAAGGTTATTTCTTCACTAGCTCAGCTCATCTTGCATGCGTATTCTCTCTGGAGCACATTCAACCGTCTTATCAGTGGTAAGTGTTCATTCTATCCTGCAAACCCTAACCCTAATTTCAGCTATAAAATAGGAAAATTTTGCATGCCCGGCTATTTCAGTAAAATTGCATATAAATAGAAAATATCAGGATTTGGGATATTACAGTGGTATCAGAGCATGATCCTTGCCAGCTGTGGGCACATAGCAATTGAATAAAAGTGCATGTTAATGCATGAGTGTACATGCAAATGCATGTTAGTGATGTTGGTGAAGTGCATGTTAGAACAAAGGTTTTTCTTTGCCAGCTTGTGAGAACATGAAGACAATGAGAAGGATCTTGACTGGAAATTGGCAGAGGTTAGTAGTACTTCAACACTTGCCTCGATATCAAGAGTATCTAGCCTTGGGTGATGATGTATGTGCAACATTGTCCTTTCAAGATTATTACACCATCAAGTTCGGGATCCAGCCCAAGGATTTGGATGAGGATCTCCTTAAAGACATAGTTGGGGGAGGGAAGAAAGATGAGCATGAAGTACAGGTTATTGGTGAGCTTCATTTGGAGTCAATAGTACATGATGAGGATGTGCATGAAGAGATAGCATTAGAGCCATCTTGTGAGTCTAGCGACACAAGCACATTTGCTAGTCAAATTGTGGACAAACCATGTGATGAGTTGGAGTTGGTACACTCTTCATCACCTACAACAGGAATCCAGACAGTTATGATAGGCGAAATACATGAGGTGCAAGGCAATGAGCACAGCAGTCGAGAGAGTGAGCAGTCACACATGGAGGTTAGGGAGAGTTTATACATGCATAAGATAGAGCTTCCAGATGATAGTCACCGAAAGAATATTGAACTGGTTAAAGAAAGCATTCTAGCGATGAAAGAGAGGACCAAGATACTCCGAGACACCATAGTACAACGAGATGTTGAGCTTACAGTTCTTCGAGTTGTATGTACCGAGTCAGAGGTCAAGCTGTCTAGTATTGAAGAGCAGTTGGATTCCTTGATGGGGCAGCAGAAGAAACATACTATGGCATTTCAAAGCAGCCCTCTTAAGGAGTACATAGACATGGCTTGTAGTAGCTTGAGTCCACATTTGCATAATGGTGGATGGTTTTTACAGGTTGGCCAGGATCGAGAAATTGATCAGCAGTATATGAGCATTCCAGTTGAAATCAGAAGGGTAGAATGTTAGCTTGGTAGGATTATTCCTTGTGATGGTGCTTATGGACAAGGTACTTTTCGGGGGTTGGATTGGAGAGAGATTAAGAGTTGGTGTCCTATTGAGTGGGCGATTCTTGGGAAGACATTCCTAGCCAAGGGTATAGTCCCATAAGAGCCTTCAAATATTTGGGATGAAATATGCACAAGTTTGCATTGGGATACAGGTAGAAGACCTTATGAGGGATGGATACAGTGTTTACTGATGGCGTTACTTGGGAGTCTACATGATGCTCCTTGTGTCGATACTATGCAGGGTAGCGGGGGATGCATTTTGACCTCTGCAATTCACAGATTGATTTGGGACCCTGGGATTACAGTGATTGATAGTTTAGTGATTGCTAGGGGGTGCTTTCAGGAGGTCTCTGGTGATGGTACTGTACAGTGCAGTGTTTTGAGCAGAGGGTGCTACAGATCTCCTAGGATAATTTGGGACCCTGGGATCATCCTTGGATTCAGTTGGTTCAGTTGATTGATTGTGAATTTGCGTTGGCATTGCTTGAGGACATGCAATCTTTGGCGAGGGAGGACTGTAATGTTCCCAAAAGTGACATGCATGCAAACCCTAAAAATGACATGCATGCAAACCTTAAAAGTGAGATGCATGCAAACCCTAAAACTGATATACATGCAAACCCTAATAGTGACATGCGAACCCTAAAAGTGACATGCATGACATCTAAGCATTATTTAATGATGCATGCACTCAATTAAGTCTCCATGTGCATGCATGCAAGTCAACTGCAAATTAGAAGTTAAAGTGACCTAATTAGATCAAAAGTTAGGGTTTTCGCAGTTGAAAGTTATAAAAGAAAGATAAAGTGAATGGAGACTTTACTTTTGGATTATTATTATTTTGGAGCTCTTGAGAAGTAGCACAGCGTGCAGCCACAACAGTTGGGGTTGAAGACGGCGTCTTCGGCTAACGGGGTTTCGACAGTGTGACATTTGCCCTAGTCTCCTTCAGGATAAACCATCCAGGTTTGTCACCGTATCTATTGCATTCATCATTATTCAGTATTCCAGTATAAGTCCGAAGGTTATTGCAGATTCATCCGTATAGTTGGGAGCATTTAGCTGGGAAAACCCTAGTCATTCACCAGGACTCTGGATCACTATATTTCTTCCGCATGCGGCCTGCATCCTCACTGATAGGATCACTCTATTGCATTGGGTGATTATCAGCTATCAGATTGTCCATCCGGGGCAACTAGCAGCAGTTTACAGGGTTGTGGGGGCGTGAGCAGCAGACTAGGAGATCAATTCGCTAGGGCATCTGGGAGGTCAAAGCCCTTGCATGCTCCGGCCATCCTCTCTGGCACTGGCATACCTTCCTTCCGACTTATTTCCAGCTGAAACTGACCATCCCTTCAGCAAAAATGTCACTTGTTTGATGCAGCCATCCGGGGGTATTGCAACAGAAACAAGGTTATTTCTTCACCAGCTCAGCTCATCTTGCATGCATATTCTCTTTGGAGCACATTCAGCTGGCTTATCAGTGGTAAGTGTTCATTCTATCTTGCAAACCCTAACCCTAATTTCAGCTATAAAATAGGGAAATTTTGCATGGCAGTTTGCATGCCCGGCTATTTTAGTAAAATTGCATAGAAATAGAAAATATCAGGATTTGGGATATTACATTCTCAGCCCGACCTATCTGCCTGTCTGCCTGAGTGGAGTGGCAGCTCTGTTGCTGTCCGAAAGTTTCAGCTATAAAATAGGGAAATTTTGCATGGCAGTTTGCATGCCCGGCTATTTCAGCAAAATTGCATAGAAATAGAAAATATCATGATTTGGGATATTACATTCTCAGCCCGACCTATCTGCCCGTCTGCCTGAGTGGAGTGGCAGCTCTGTTGCTGCCCGAAAGGGCTTAGCAACACTGCCCTTATCTTACAGGCTGGCCCGAGGGCTTGTTGAAGGCCTGGAAGGCTTACGCCTGCCACAGGACCCTCACGTGTTAGCCTTCGGGCTACCCGAAGGCCCTGTTAGGCCACGACAACCCTCACGGCCTTGCCCACAGGCTACCCGAGGGTGCCTTAAACTTTAAAGGCCTTAGCCCTCCCGGGAAGGCTTGCTAGAGGCTGCCCGAAGGTGCTAGTGGCTGCCTGTGGAAAGAAAATGACAGCCCGCAAGAGAAGAGGGGCTGCCCTGCCGAAACCCCAGCTGCTCGGAAATTGGAGAAGACTGCCCGAGAAAGATCAATGTTGAAGGTGACTGTTGAAGATGAGGGTTTTAAGAAACCCTTAAGACAGAAAAGATAAGAACCCTAGCTTAGGGTTTAATCTTCAATGGATGATGAAAATGCCCTAGCTAGACTCATCCATATTAGGGCACAATCACAAAATCTTCTTCTTTCAACCTTGAGCAACTGTACCTGTGAGAGCAAGTGTGTGTGATAATGAATTGGCTTGATCTTCTTTTATATCCTTGAGTCACCTGTAAGTGGACCAAAATTAGAAAGAACAAAAAAATATTTTTTTATTCTTTTCTAATTTTCACTTTTACCTTTTACCTTTTTGTAGACTAAAATGTCCTTTATGTATTTTTGACTTTTACCAAAAATCCTTATTTAATTTTGAATTTCACCTTGTGGTCCAAATGTCCTTATGTATTTTTGACTTTTGCTTTTAGCCTTTTTCCAAGTGCCCCTGTGGTCGTTTAATTCCATTCAAAGTACATCATCACAAACCAAGAGAGTTACTAATGTTTTTATCTCACACTCTGTGTGACACCAAGATCAAGTACTAAGGTTTCTTAACCAAGGGTAGCTAAGCCTTGGAGAAGACCACTAGCCCATTGATCAAGGGTCAGAGTGTCACACATGCCTAGACCAAGTCAAGGGCTTATAGTGCCTTCCTGGTAACAGACCAGGTGCTTCCATTCTCCAAGAGAATGGCTACTCAGAACTAAGCTGAGGCTACCAGTACTAGACTGGTCCACATCGTGGTCTCGGACCAGATGTCTACCATTCAACAGAATGGTCACTCAACACTAGGTTGAGTCTACCTAGAGCAAAGCTGGGTCCATATCATGGTCGAGGACCAGATATCTACCATTCAACAGAATGGTCACTCAACACTGGGTTGAGTCTACCCAGGGCAGAGCTGGGTCCATATCATGGTTGAGGACCAGATATCTACCATTTAACAGAATGGTCACTCAACACTGGGTTGAGTCTACCTAGAGCAAAGCTAGGTCCATATCATGGTCAAGGACCAGATATCTACCATTCAACAGAATGGTCACTCAACATTGGGTCGAGTCTACATCGTGGTCCCGGACCAAGTGTCCCCATTCTCCTAAGAGAATGGCTCTCGATGCTGCTCAGAAAAATCAACAGTAGGATGTTCAAATTTGCTGCTTTGGACAAACCATCCAATGTTAATGGACACCCTTCTACCACTTCACTTACTTTCCTTTGGCTAACTGGACTAGCCACAGCTTGCCATGCTTACTTTTCTCAAGTGCGCAAACTTCAACAATCTTAGGATGAATATAACCATAACTAGATCCCGGGTCTATTAAAATAGAAATAAACTATGAGACAATATTACCTCCAATTTCAACACTGCAGCTTGATGGTCTGCTTGAGGATCATCCAAAGCCGTGTAAATTTTAGGAGTTGCTTTGGCCATGTCCTCCACAGTCACGACTCCTTCAATGTTATGGATCCTTCATGGTTGTTCCTTCCTGTGAGGTTAATCATACAGCTTATGATTCTCTCCACATCCCCAATATTGCATTCGTTCTTTTGTCCTTCCTGCGCATGGCATAGTGCTCTACCTTGCGTTGGATGTTCTTGTCAAACATTCCTTTGTTGATGTCTTCGACACAATTCAGGATGCTCGGGCTCAAGCTAACAACGAGGTAATTTGATACCACTCCAATGCCTAAATCAACAGACATAGCAGTTACGCTCTCCAATTCATCATTGACTCATAGTCACGACTGCGATCTAGAGCTTAGATCTACTATTCACTTTGACTCTATTCAGGTTTGGGTTTGGTTTCCTCTCAGATTAGGGTTGACTCTTTCTCCACAGATGAGATTGATGGATTGGTCAATGGATGGATGATTGAATAATGAATTCCACACAAGGCAGGGCGAGGTAGATACGCCCCTCCAAAATCGGGTTACTTGACCACGTAAACTGATTAACTGACTGACAAACTCACTGATGGATTATTGTGCCATCCCCCAACTGATAGGGAATTTAAGGATGACATCTATGCAATTGATCGCTTACCTAATAAGCGATTCCCATTCCTAGTTTTGCAGGGTGACTGACACCTGATTGACACTATTCTGTCACATGGAAACTTAGACCCACGCCTTCCTTTCCCCAAGACAATAACTGTCCCCCAAGACAATAACTGTCTCGAATCAATACGTCCCTCCCTAACCTTACGATAGTCATGCCCCATGCTCTAGTTGCCTTGCACAATCAACTGTGGATTTCTTTATTATTATCATGCACATGTATATTGCATTTATAACAATTTTATTGCGCTTGACCAGCGCATGGTTCTCTAACCACACTACTTGCTGATATACACATAAATATTTAGGATGTCCATGGCTGGGCCTTTTCCTTGAGCTCCTCATCATGTTCCTTACAATTAGCAACGATATTACATCATTTACATAATTTATGTCAAGAGTCAAGACTAGGGACATGCATGTGGTGTACCATTCACTATTCTTCACTCATCCTATTGGCATGAAATCGTACAAGCCATCAATGGTGCCCCTAAAGGATACAAGAGTCTCGAGAATGACAAAGCCAGAACCACGGGGCTTGACAAGGAAAGAGCTACAATCCATAATGCTGAAGGAAATTTTACAAATGATTGGGCTGAATGTGGAGTACCGGTATCCATTCACATTGTATCTGTTGATTGGACAAATGTTAAAGACAAACCATTGATAAATATTCTTGGTGTGTTTGCTAGAGGTGTGGTCTTCCTTTCAACCCATGCTTACTACGTTAGAAGACTGGTATTAATATTGGAAAACCTTTAATTAAAACCATTCAAGAGATCGGGTTGCACAATGTCATTCAAGTCATCGCTGATAAAGCTGCTAATTGTAAGGTAGCAGGTGCAATCATTGAGGATATGTATCCTAAATATCTTCATCAAGGTGTTTGGTTCACACACTGAATCTTTTGATGCATGATATTAAGATGAAGGACCCTAGTTATAAATAGAATGGTGCATTATACAAGAAAGGGAAAAAATGATAAAATTTATTACTAATCATAGCATGGCCCACCACTTATTTTGCAATCACTCTAGGTTGAATCTACTTTAGATCGCAAAGACTAGATTTGCTAGCTACTACCTCACCTTCATGTGCCTTTTGAAGTAAAAGAGGCATTGGTCAATATGGTCTCAAGTGATTCATAGCAGGGTTTGAAAGACGGGGTTGCATCAGCATCTGATAGCCCATGAATTTCAGGAGGTGGAGGACACTATTCTTGATAGTCAGTTTTGGGCATGGGTCATGTATGTATTTGATGGTCAATTTGAAGTTTGAAGTTTGAACCTACCTTTAAAGTTTGAATTATTGATTACACCTTACAACTCTCTGGTAATGAATATAATGCTCTGTTTCATTTTGTGGTTGATGTTATTTGTTATAGTTTGTTGATGGAAAATTATGATAATGTTATAAATTATAGCTACTAGATGATTGATGTTACGTGTACGAAATGGTTGATGATTTAATGATCATCGTTAATCCAATAGTTAGATCTATGTTTTTATGTTTTTTATAGCTAATTTGGCATTCTGCATGTTTTTTTAATATATGGATCAAAATATATTAAAATATGTATTGTATAAAAACGCTCCCAAAACGCTTCCAAAACGAAAACTTTTGAAAATTTCGGTTTCCACTCCCACTTTCCACTCCCAACAGCCTTGGGATTGTGGCTCTGCTAGGCAATTTTGGAGGCAGAAGGTTCCATGCTCTTATTGAAAGACCTATCCACTGGAGAGTGGACAAAGAATCTTTGGTGACCCAGGATTTTGTAGGAAAAAGGCTTGTTTGTTATGGTTTGTACTTCATCTTTTATTTTTAATGGTTTGTACTTCCTCAGAAAAAAATCGCAATTTCATTCATAAAGAAAGAGAATTGCATTCTGTATACTCTCTAAGCATTACTTGATCCCTCAAAAGGAATCACATGACCAAAAGAGTCATATAAGAAATATAACTCCTCAAAAACCTCGGAACAGTCTAGAATATTACATCAAAATGTTATCCACCAGAGGATCTGAAAATAACTTCCTATCCTCTATCAAAAGTGTCAATAATATCCATATCTGTCACAATACCTCTAATGCATAAACCTGAAATGCATTGCTGTATAGACCATGACACAATCAGCATCTAAAATCTGAAGATACACATGAACTGCTGCCAAAGCAGCCAACCATAAAACAGACTAAAAAACTGGATTGTGACAAGGGTTTGTATAATCATCCATTCATAGGAATGTATCATCATTACAGTAGTATCACATAAAGGTTCATCATAGTGTATGCATATAATCATAACATCATCTTCATACCTTACTTGTTCATTCAATGTCTGTGGAAGATCACAACCATTTATGTCATGACTCATAAGGTATACTTGTGACTGTTTATTGCACAAACTGTATATTTGCCACTATATGTTTCATTACTGTATATGTACTTCTCACACAGCCGACTGTACAGTAGTATCATGCAGTATGCATCAACCTCGTAGGTTTTGCATCATCAACATCATACAACTTTACACTTCTTGTACATACAAATATACTACTGTAAAATGTACTTTCTCCACTCATACACCAATATATATACTGCTGTGTACTATGCTTACCTAATCACCATCATCACTATTCATACTTTATTGTATGTATATATGTGCTCCACAGGACTTCAATCAAAAAGAGAATGGACTGAGAGTTTCACATAGAACTAGGGCTGTATATGTGCTTATCAAATCACATTCATACAGCACATCATAAAAGAGAATGCATCATTAACATCATAGTTGGTAGGAGTCCATCTTCATCATCATAGGAAATGCATCATACTGTGCATTGTATATATTTCACTGCTTATGTTACTGTAAAGATGCCATTACACATTTGACTGTCAAACATACCTTTATCTTAGTCAATCTGCTCATGCATACGTGTGAATCATAATTCTTGATCAGGTCTGTCATCATCATGCATTCATCAACATCTGACAAACTAGGACTTTGTATAATGCTGAGATAACCTTGTAGACTTCACAACCAAAAGAAAAGGTCTGCTTCCTTCATCCTAGAATTGGGACTGTGCAAGAGCTGTGGATAAGCCTCCAACAACAGTCATATTGCAGCCTTGGTTAAAACCTCAAAAAGGGGATAAAAACAAAGTCTTCAACCACTGATCCACCGAACCTTACTGCAGCAACTTTTGGGACTGTTCCTTCTTCTATGTTGCTGCTACAATTCACCACTGATAGCCTTCATATCTTAAACTGTATGCTGGTGCAAACCCTCAAACATTTGGGACCGTGTAAAAAGAAAAAGTATGGGTCTGTGCATGCTCTTGTGACTGTTAAAGAAAAGAAACTTCAAATATTCGGATGCTGCAAAATTTGGGTCTTCTCATTGCTACCACCGATACATACTGAGCATATGCTGGTGATAAGAACAAAATCCAACATTGACTGCTGCTCCAAAAAGGGAGAAAAGACTGCTGCAAACAGTCACCACCGAGAGGCAAAAGAGTGGTAGCAAGACAAAGCTTCTCTGCTGCAAAAATTCAGGTGTTGCTCCTTTTACTGCTGCCACCACAAATCTCAGACATCCTAAAAACCTTAGACTGTCTACCTCAGTCCACAAAAAACCTCAGAGCTCATCCGAAATTCACACAAACAATGAAAGTGTTGGTTCCTATTTATACACATTTTCACAAATTTATGGAGCCGACTTGTAATATATTTATTTTTAATTTTATAATTTTTGTGGAGCCGACTTGTTGGTTAAGGTTTGTTGTTTTTATTTTTGTTTTGTCACACAACCTTCTTATGGATCAACCTTACCTTCTTTAGGGTTTGTTGTTTTGTGTTAAACCCATGATTTCTTCAAAGATCATGGACTTAGGGTTTGTCATACCATCCTTCAAAGGTCAACCCTCATCTAGTGTGTCTGGGTGGCCATGTGGGTGCCGTCATGTTCTTCATCAAGCCATTAGGGCTTGTTCACAAATCATCATCAATGGCAAGGGTTTAGCAAGACACAAGGGCTCATGCATTTCTTGAACATTTCATCTTCAAGAGTTTGTCTACAAGGTCACCATCATCTAGTGTGTCTAGGAGGCCATGCGGGTGCCATCATGTTCTTCATCAAGCCATTAGGCTTGTTCACAAATCACCATCAATGGCAAGGGTTTAGCAAGCCACGAGGGCTTCATTAAGGATCCCACCATCAAGATGCCATCTAACCATGTCAAGTGTAAGTAGTGGGCTCCATGACCATACCAAGGGCATCAAGGTCATCATCAAGGATTCTAGGTCTTCATCAAGTCGTCAATGACCACATCATCTTCATCAAGTGTACAAGAACCATTAAGCCATCGAGTGTGGGTCCAAGGGTTTCTTCAGGGCTCCTTCATCAAGCAAGGGGCTTCAACCACCTCAACCACACTAGGAGACCTGTAGGGTCAAGATATCACCTGTGGGGTTGCTAGATCTTCTCCTGGGGTATCATGTGGCGTGACACCATTAGAGCATGAATGACCACATAATGGGTCATTAATGCTTCTCCAACCCATATAGGGCTTCTTCATCGTCCACAAGAGCTTCAACACCATCTCCAAGGTCTTCAACACTATCAACATGGTCTTCAGCATCGTTTACGAGGTGGTGGCTCCAAGATCCATCCTTGTGGGTACAAGGACCTTGTTAACTGGGTACAAGGTGCTTCAAGGCACAAACCCACTCCGTAAGGGGTCCAAGGCTAAGTTACCAGAAACGGCTGTCAGGCACCCAGTAAACGGCGTTCCAAGTTTTTGATACGGAATCTGGTATGAAACGGTCACTTTCTCCACATAAGCTTTGCTGGTGGCTTGGATTGCCATTCCATCCGGTAACAGGTTGGAGAATGCCCTACTTGGGATGAGCGTTGTGCATCATGGGGGAGGGCATCAGACCCTAGATGACATTAGGTTGTTTGGATTCTTGTTTAGAGGCTTGGAGTTAGCTTAGGGACACTTGGGTTGTGGTGTTGTTATTGTAGGGGGCAATTGACCTAGTGGAGTAATTGCTTAGGAGGATTAGTGTAGTCCATGGAGGCTTGTGAATGAGACATGTGAACTTACCCTGTGTAGCTACATCATCTTGGGGCCCTTATTGTGTATGACATCACCTTGGAACATTACAAGTGTACCTTGGAGTGTAGTGTCTCACTTGTGTTAGCCTACAAGTGCTCATTGTGGGTTGCTTGTAAGGGCTTAGGCTTACATTGTATTGTTCGCCTCCCTTACCTCTTTTATAAATAGTGGAAGGAGAGACTCCTTCTCATCCATTATTCATATTATCTGGTTATCATCATTGCACCGTTTTCTTTGTTGTTAGCCTTTTTGAGGAAGTTATAGGGTTTCTTCAGGAACCATAGAAGTTATGAAGTCTAGAGGAAATGTCTTTGTTGGATATTGATTCATGTGACTAGGGATTGCTCTTGTGAAGAAGATGTTGGATATGATCACATTATTCATTCACTCGTATTCACTCTTGAGCTTAGATGTGACCAAGAGAGGAGTGTGCACTAGTTCTCTCTCTTTCTCTTGGTCTTCTCTTGTACTTGATCTTCTCTCTCTTTAAGTTGCAACGGTTTCTTGGTCTTCTTGGTATATCTTGGAGCATCTTTGAGGTCTTGTATTAAGCTTTATCCTAAGGAGTTTGAAGATTAGGGTTTTGTGATAAACCCTTAAAGTACTTTTGTTGGAGAAGAAGAAAAGGCGAGGACATCTTTCCATGGAGAATATGTTGGAGTGATTCTTGCATATTGGAGCTCCTCTTGGTTAAGCTAGAGGTTTCATATTTTCCCTAGCTAGAGTTCTGGAGAGCTAGTGGATTTGTACTAGCCTGGAGAGAAGGCCTTGGCATGTACACGTACCTCTTCTTGAATATATAAATGAAGTTTTCAATTGTGCAAAACTTGTGTAATTTCCATGTTTGAATTTCACTCATATATGTTCTTCATGTATATATGTCTTAATGATTTGACATAGGTAAAATGACAATTATTAAGTGATTTAACATCTTCATTGAGGAATCTAAATGGCCCTTTTACTGTGGCTAGTCCTTTTGTTGTATTCCTGTTATAATGTTATAAAAGATAAATTTCAGATCTGGTAAATTGTGGGATAAGGAGCCCTTTAGAGATGGAACTTGTCCAAGTTGTTTGGTATCTTTTCTTGTTGGATTATCCAGAAGTTTGGACTTTGGAAGTGAAATATTGTACTCTTTTCGTTGTTGTTTTATACACTATTTCAGAACATCTCTGAGGTTAAAAATTTACAAATTCAAGATCCGAGAAATCTCTAGGATAGAGGAAAAATTTTCATATTTGCATTAAAAGCCATAAAGGGGAAAATTTCAACAGTAGAGCAAAAGAGTGTTTGACATTGAAGAAGGTCATGGAAGACATGATTTGGATATTGGTTCAAGATTTAAATGGAAGTGGCATAAATGATTGATTCCAAGCTTGCAATTGACGAGTGTGATGAGTACCAAGGTTATTGGAATCAACCGTCCCTGCTTAGATTCTGGAATCTTGTTGGGATCGCAGATTTGGAGAATCGTCCTGGAACCTTAAAAAAACCATGAAAATCGCGTCAGAATCGATTCATGAGATCAAAAACAAATTTGTGTATCTTGGATTTGTTTTTTTATTTAGGAATCAACACGTGTAATTAGGAATCTGATTCCATTTGAAGGAACCAGTACCCAAAAATCAGGAATCAGTTCCTTCAACTGGAATTGGATCTCACTTTTTTAATAAAAAACAAAATTTAACGGGAATCAAGCGGCAATAAATCCCGTGGGAGAGCATGGTTGACCCCACACTCACTCAAAGACACGAGAGAGCTAACATATTAATTGATAGTTGCACATTAATCCATCACGGGTGTACAGTTGAAGAGAGGACACTCAACTTCAGGAGCTTGGACCACCTACTGAGACTCGAGAGTAGTGAGCATTGGAGCAAAGACAACCCGCACAGGTTGAGGTAGGCACTCTGGGCATTAGATAACTGGTTTTTAACTTTTTAGTTTTTAGCATTTTAGTATTTTACAGTCTAATTTCACTATTTTAGTGTGCATTTGCTATGCATGTCATCAAGCATACATAGCACAGGACTGCTGTGTATGCTTGTTGGAATCCACATGTTGCCTGCATATGCCAACAAGGCACACACAGGCTTGTTGGCAGGCTGTTTCACAGGATTGTTGTGTAAGCTTGTTGGCATGCATACGTTACTTGTGTATGCCAAAAGGGCACACAAAGAGTTGTTGGCAGGTTGTTTTAGCTTGCCAACATGCCTGTGTGTGCCCTGTTGGCATACATAGGTGTGTATGCTTTTTGGCATGCACAAGTTCCGTGTGTATTCCAACATTACACAAACATGCCTATTGGTAGGTTGTTTCAGCCTGCCAACAGGCTTGTGTGTGCCCTGTTGGCATACACAAGGAGCTTGTCACACATAGGTCTGTTGGTAGGCTATTTCAGCCTACTAACAAGCTTGTGTTTCAGCTTGTCAACAGGCCTGTGTGTGCCAACAGTGTGTGCCCTGTTGGAATACACAGGTTGCTTGTGCATGCTTGTTACAGGCTTGTGTTTCAGCCCGCCAACATGCCTGTGTGTGCCTTGTTGGCATACACAGGTATCCTATGCATGCCAACAAGTCTATGTATGCTTGTTGGCATGCACGAGCTACCTGTGTATGCCAACAGGGCACACACATGCCTGTTGGCAGGCTGAAACATACACAGGGAGCCTGTGCATGCCAACAAGCATACACATGCTTGTTGGCATGCACAAGCTCCGTGTGTATGTTTTAGCCTACCAACAACAGGGCATACATAGGCCTGTTGACAAGCCTAAAAAAGCCTGTGTGTTCCTTGTAGGCATACACAGGGACTGAGGGAGACTTAAATTAAATATAATGATAACAATCATAACATAATTTAAATTTATTAATTAATTTAATTTAAATTTTACACTTGATAATTTTATTCATTATGCTAGCAAGTGTGAACATTTTCAAATTTCCACTGTTCAGTTCACTAAATAGTAAACAGTAAACTCCATTAATGGCCTTTGGCTCTCATCAATCGATTCTATCTGGGCATGGAGTTGTGGTGGTAGGAGTGGTCTTGGGAGAGGAAGCACTGAACAATGGCAAGCCCCTGAACTTGTACCTACACAACCAATTGATTCTCCTCTATAGAAGTACATGATCAATATTGGGAAGAAGGAGAAGAACAGTGGTGGTACCTGCTTGTGGAGTTTCAACAGATGCGATTTTTTTATAGGTTCATACACGAGGATTAAAGCCCATTTTCTTTGGCTTGAAGGTGACAATGGATTTCATCATTGCAAATCTGTCATTCAAAGGGATGTGGACAACTTCGGGAAAGACAAGATGCTGTAGACAAAAAGAATAATTAATGTTCCCTTAATTGTTGAAGAAGCCTGGAAGAGACAAAAGGTTGGAACCTTGGCCAAAATGTTTGACATGGGAGGGAGGGATGAGACAGATAGCAGGGTTGCAAGAGCCATATTTGCATGTGGATTATCCTTCAATGTAGTGCGATCTCCTTATTGGCAAGACATGCCTTATGGTAGTTAATGAGGCCCATAGGGGCTACAAGGGGCCATACTTTGAGAAAGTGCACACTACCCTTATGTGGAAGGAGTAATTGATTGTGGAGAAAGTGTTGGAACTAGTTCGTTCTAGTTGGAGTGGCAATGGTGTCTCTATTATCTCTGATGGTTGGATTGATAGGGCCAATAGGCCATTGGCAAACATTATTGTAATGTCTCTTGTAGGCCCATACTTCTTGAGGGCAATAGATGCTTAAGGTGATGAGAAGAATGTTGAGAGGATTGCTAAAATAATTTCAGAAGCAATCGAAATTGTGGGCCCTTCAAATGTTGTGTAAGTCATCACAGATAATGCACATTCATGCAAGGCATCTGGGGCAATTATTGAGGGAGTGTATGATAATATTTTTTGGACACCTTGTGTGGTGCATAGTTTAAACTTTAAACTTTAAATCTTTCTTTTAAAGCCATTGTTCTTGAAGTTGAATGGATGAAAAAACTATGTGGAGAAGCAAGAGAAGTTCAGATTTTTATCACTAACCACCAACTTGTACAAGCTATGTACAAGGAATTCGCTAGACTCCAACTTTTGAAAGTTGGAGAAACTAGATCTGCATCATATTATATAATGGTCAGGCGGTTAGTAGACATGAGGGAAGCTTTCTCCTCCATGGTTGTTAGTCCATGGTGGCAAACATGGAAACGGAGCAACATTGAAAAGCAATGCGGGTTAGAGGTACCATTTTTGATGAGGTTTGGTGGATTCAAGCTGAGCTCTTTGTTTCCATAATGGATCCACTTGTTGTTTTGTTGAAACTTTGTGATTCTGATGTGCCTATGTCAGGTGACATTTATGAGGGAACTGACTGTATGTTGGAACGGATTCAACTGCTTCTTGAAGAGAAGGACCCTCTTTTGTTTCGCACCATAAAAGACATAATCATTAATAGGTGGAACAAATACAATACCCCTCTACATGCTTTAGCCTATGCCTTAAATCCAAAGTACTATGATGAGGCATACTTGGCTAAATTTGGGGGTGGAAGGCCCCAAACAAAGACAATGAAGTGGCCAATTGTTTTAGAACAATTTCAAAGATTTTCTCTGATCCAATGGAGCTTGTCGAGCTAAAGAACCAATTTACTTCATTCATCACAAGGAGTGGTGCATTTGGAAATGTAAATGCACTAGTTGACAGGGGATTTATGACACCTATTGCATGGTGGGGATTGTTCTCGCCTAATATGCACCTCGGGTAACGTGGCAGAAATATTCAAGCCACTGGGTGTGTCCTTGGGGGCAAGCCATCAGTCAAGCTTGATGTCACTTAACAACTAACTCCTCCGTCTAGGGCAACTCCTAGCAAAGCCAAGGGGTGTGGTCCCTAATGAAAAATAAAGCTAAGGATGATTAAGCTAAAGTAAAAAAGGAAATCTAGGAGTTTGAAAATACTGAAATAAGAGAGCAACAACAGTGAATTTAATATAGCAGCACACAAGATAATCAATCACGACACATAATTGATTTAAGCAAAGATGATTATAAAGTAGACCAGTGCCTTAGTGAATTAAGTATTTGTTGTCGAAAAGGAAATGTTTTGCAATGCCTCTTGACTAGTTTTAATTTATAATGGATGAGTTGATTAGAGAATGGGTTTATTCTTGGTTTGGCCCACTTAGATTTTTATCCTCACTAGTAAGTGCAAAACAACATTACCAAATGTCCAATAGGGTGAGACATAATCTACTTAAAGTAACCCCTTGACTCCGTAGTATGTTCAATGTGAACCGCTTACTATGACAATATAGGTGGATTTTCCTATTAGACTACCGCAAAGTATCTCGTTTTTTATTGTTGGCCATCGACTCAGGCAAAAGCCCACAGTGACTACAAGAGCATAATCGGGGACAAAGACAGGTTCAATTACTTTACTGTGAAATTAAATAACTGAAAGGAAACCAATCTAGTGATATGGGTGCAAAAGGTGATTAATTTACAGGTGAGTAATTTACTTTGAGAAATTGAAATTAATTTAAGGTTAGTAAATCAAAACATATAAAAAAGAGAAAATAGTCACGCATTAAAAATGATGCAAATCCCCTAGGGGGGATGGAATGTGGGTGTTGAGTAGCCCACTTGCTTCTCTTTTATGATGTCTTTTTACTATTTTCTGGGTGGATTCCTTTGGTCCTTTGTAAATCAAGATCCAAAGGCTTACAAGTTTTACAAAAGGAAATAGGATCAAGGTATGGTGTTCTAGGGGGTCCCTGATAGCCTAAAGTTGGAAAATTTCACTAGTGACTAGAGTTCCTCTCTACTTGTTCGTCAAAAGCTAAAAACGAACCACTTGAAAAGCACCAAAAATGCTACATAAAGCGTCAGAAGAATAAAAAAACTAGATCCTACTTGAGTACTTGAAAGATATAAATTTTCATTGAACTAAGCACTTAAACAAGAACTAGATTTGCTAAAAATAAACCTTGAAAAACTAGATCTAGTCTACAAGTGCATATTTAAATCAACTTAACTTTGATATTCTCTAGAAAAGGCTACTTTGATCAACTATGCATAAATAGTTACCAGTAACCAAGAGAAATTTAATTTAAAAGTGAAGGAGAGAGAGAGAGAGAGGAAACAACTTGTAGCTTGGGAACGTTTGGGCAACATAGTCTGCTGGTGGGAAGCAGAGGGACTTTGTCCTTCTGAAAATGCTTGAAAGATGGAAGAGTTATACTAGATCAATCACTCCTTCAAGCTGGACAACCTGCACAACTAAAACTACTTGCAACAAGAGCATAATCCGGTGCTTCTTACACCAAAGATCAGAATAGTATGCAAATAAACAAATAAGACATACAAATCCTAGATCTATATGTATAAGCAAGAAATAAATCAATTTGAACCCAAATCATTTATCCTATTAATTGGTAACAACTCTTCAAAGGCCAGATTAACAACACATGCAACAAATAAACAAGCTATGCTATAGTTACCTCATATACCATTGACAATATTCATCACCCATAAATCCACACACCACAGGTTTGACTCCAATGCCTTTTATTCCAATAGAGAAAATCAAATTACAAAAGAAGAGCTTTATGCTTTTTGGTCCTCTGACCATGCCAAATACATGAGAGAGTGCCTGTATAAATAGGGAAAGGGGGCACATGACCAAGAGAGGGCACATTTTCCACTTGGAGAGAATGGTTGAGATGATTTAGAAATGAAGAGGGAGTAAATGGGAGTGAACTAGGGGTGGAAAGCGCCGCCTCTCAAGAGGTTGGACGCCCCCTTTTTCAAATGATGACACGTAACCTCAAGAAATGCACCCCCCTCTTAATGAAGTACGCCCCTCCCTGGGAAATGCACCACTTCTCTTCGAAAGGATCTCAATCTCTTATCAACCAAGAGAATTGGCTCCCTTCAACTCGCCTTTAACTCCCCATTAGATTTCCATCACTGCAGATGACAAAGACATGTCCCTTACATGTTTCCTTAATTTATGGGATGCTGATTTTTCCCATTTATTTGGTCTTTTTTAACTTTTTCGAGAGAAAACCGTATTTAGTGATTAAAAATCATTTTTTTTCTCTCACAGTGGGTACATGAGTAAAGCGGGTGCTTTAAATTAGAAAACAAGCACTCCCGTGGAAAATTTCACCCCCTAGTACCACTTTTATGCCTTTTCTATTTTTTACAATTAAAATATCCTGTTTTAACGAGAAGTTTTTTACTTTAGCGGAAAATTAAAAACATCTAGGGGGGACTTAGCACATGTTCATATGACTTGAAATTAATGACTAGCATGGTAATATACATTGACACTAGGGTTTAATAACCCCCTAAGGCCTAACCACCAAGACAATTACTCTAGCTTTGGAGGATTTCAGTGAAAAACTTGAAAATTATAAGTCGTTGAAAAACGAAATATAATTAACAAGGAAAAAACACTCTAGAGTAATTGGATTGATGTCTAAGTCCTAAGAAAGCCAAGCCTTTTACAAAAAGACATCATGCTACGTCATTTATTACAATTCTCCAAGGAGGTATGAACATGCAAAAAATTAAAAAAGGGCCAAAAATGGACTGGATGAACTTTTGAACATTGATATTGAACAATTGACTTGTTCAATCTTTTGGAAGCTCATTGAAGGTCCAACTAAGTACAACTTAGGTGGTAACAAGGATATTATCGTGCTCAAACTCCAGAGTTAAAAGCCCTTGCATGTAGAGTTCTTTCACATGTTTGTAGCTCTTCTGTACCAGAGAGAAACTAGAGCACTTATGGGTTCATCCATTCAGTCAAGAGAAACAAACTTCAATCAGCAAAGGCAAAAGATCTTGTGTACATTCACTCAAATCTTCCCCTCATCTCTCGATCAGAGCCAGATTATGACGAGGGTCCTTCTAAGCTATGGGATGTGCATCATGAGTATGCATACTTGGATACTCTTGATTGCGTAATGGCTAACCTCTCTTTGGTTAGTTCTTCTATAGATTCCTTCGGCATTGGGGATTTGGATGAGGCATCAATGCCTCAATCTAGCTCGATTGTGGGAGGGTCTTCTGCCTTTGTTGTTGGTGGGCACAGTGGTAGCTTTGTTGCATCTTCTACCTGTGCTGCTTCATATCATAAGTTTGGGGAGTTTGGTGCTATTCCATTGGAGGATGTGGAGGGTGATGACTATCTATCAGATTAGTCTATCTTGATTCAAATTTTCTAATTTCTAGTTTTTCATTTCAGAGTTGTGTAGCTTATCAAATAAACTTGATTTTTGTTATTTTGATGATCTTTAGTCTTGAGCTTGAGTCTTTTGATTTTATGATTATCATTTCCATGTTGACACATACATATTGACATATCATATATATTATGAATTTATGCTATTTGATGTTATTATGCATGAATCATGATGTATCGGTTTTTCAGTATGATTATTGGCTACAGATTATATGATCAATATCATTTTGTTTTGACAATTGACATTGATGTTAGTCTTTAGATGTATGTAACATGTTACATGTATCAATATGTTGAATTGATGATTGATAATGATGAATGATGCATTGATATATGATGTAAGATGTTAGAACTTAGATGTTAATGTATGAATTCTTGTAGTCTTGTAGATTTATGATAATTGATAATGATGAATGATGAATCATGATTGATGTTAGATGTATGAATCTATGATGCATTGATGTTTTGAGATTTTACTATTTTTTTTTTTGTTGCTTCTATTAGTTTTATATTTTATAATTAAAATTAAAAAAATATAAATATAAATATATATTTATAAAAAAATTTAGGGTTAGGGTTTTGATTTCTTGATTTTTGTTTTTGAGATGAGTTTTGAATCCATATCGGAATCTTCAATCGATTTCGACCGCACCCACAATTCTTGTAACCTTGCCAATGATTGAATTGTTCGATTTTCCTAGAAAGAGGGAATTGACCTTGATGTTACTCTTGCTTCAAGATTGTCTCAAAAAGAAGGAGGTGACCTTGTTGAGGTTGTTGCTTCAGTTGCTCAAGGTTTTGAGGAGCATGAGATGGATTTTCATGCTCACAGTTTGATGATAAGCCTTGATGGGTTGTTATTACTTTTACCATGAGCTTGGTATTTAGATTGATGAGTTGAGATGTATGCAGATTTTATCTTGTGTTTTTGATAGATCTAATCCACTTGTCTTAGTCTTGTTGGAGATGTGAGTATCTTTTTAGAATGCCCTAAACAAATCTTGATGTGGTGCCAAAAGCTTTTGGCCCATGATGATGAATTTACAGATGTTGGGGTTTTGACAGGTTATTGTTAATGTATCCTTTGTTCTAAAGTGATTTCAAAGTTCAACAAGAAGCAATGATCTAGGAATATGTTCTTGTACTCTCACAGACTATCATTGTGCTTTTGGAACCCATAGAGAGGGGAAGTATGATATGAAGAGGGAGCAACTTTGTTTGATGGTGTAAACCAAGTTTCTTTGATTTTGTTCTCCTTGCATGTTCTAGATTTGAAGGCCTTGTTGCAGATTGCTTGGAGAGGGAGACACATCTTTGTTAGCAAGCAGTGATTGCTTGGATGATGTGGTGTTTAGACTTGTACTTGTGGGAGTGACTCTCACAGATGCTTTCCAAGTACATATGATGTTTTGTCATGATGGAGTATTCTTCCAACATTGTGGAGGCACAAGATTTGCAAGTTATAGATTCAGAGTGAGTACTAACATGAGTGCTAACATGACGCACTTACCTAAGTTGTTGGTATTTTAATTGGCATGGTGACTAACCCATTTGGTGCACATGATGAAGGACTTGATTGCTTGATTAGGAAAGATATCTACCTAGGAGGAGGAGCACTAAGTACTAAGAGGAGGGAACTTTTGTCTGAAGAGCAAGAGACCATGTGACATACACCTTGAAGGTTGGACACTTGACTTGAGGACACTTGGGTTGAGGAGCATACTTATAGAGGTTGGTTGTGGACCTGGACACATGTTGAAGAGAACCATTGGGGCATAGTAACCACCTTAGCAAACATGTTGAAGAACATTTGACACAAGAGGACATGTGGCACATAGCTAGAGGAGGAACACCTTGCATGAGGATACTTGGACAACAAACCACCATGGGAGAGGTGTTTGAATTATTGTGCCATTGATCTTCAGGCAATGAGTGCAATTAGATTGTATTATTATGTGGTGTAAAGGAGTGAATAATACACACTGAACAAGACAAATTTCACAGGAAACAGATAAGTATTGCTCAGTATAATTACAGTATAAACTTCATTAATCCCAGCAGTATACAACAGTGTTACATAAAGGAGAGTTCGAATCATGTGGATAGGATTTGAATCCACCAACTCAATCTGACTGCATGGCTAATTATAAGTGTCTAAATCACTATTGGAGTCCACTAGATCAACTCCAGTTGTCTAATTCAGTCTCTCAATTAGTTAAACTAGTCTAACTGATGTGGTAGGTGAGAATAAGTGCCTTTCCACATGCAGCCATGCAAGACTGGCGCCAACTGAATTGGAGGACATCTAACTTAATGTAACTGGAGTAGAACTTAGCTTGACTAGTCACCAACTACCAATAACTGAAGGAGGTTGGTGCCGACACTCCCAGTGGCTCCTAAATTGTAGGGATTGGTCTAGGAGGCGCATAAACTGATGCATGAAGCTGCAGTCAGTTGCAGTTAGCCTCTATCTGTGTTCCCCACACTCTAGTGCTTGGTACATGTGGCCCCATTAGGTCAAGTGGACCCAATAATAACTAAATGACTCCTAAGTTAGGAAAATATAATCTAATAGACTAGTTTGGACAAGGGAGGATTATGAATCCTAACAAGAGGGAGTGTTGGGATAACAACTTGTTGGAGAGCTCATCTATTTCGAAGGAGGGGTATTGAGCTCAAGGAGCTTGGGGATGCACTACCTTGGGACTTTGTAAATCCCTAGTATGATGCTTGTCATCCTTGTATTGTATAGTGCTCCGTGTGGTGTTGTCTTGTTGGCCACGTATATAGACCTAAGTCAATGTTTTATGTCAACCTTTCTCATCTATTACATATAAAGGGAGGGGAGAGGCAATGTTATGATACATCATTGATGTACTCTTTATTCTATATCTATCATTGTCTTTGAGAAGTCTTTTAGGGAGCAAGATTTAGGATTTGTGATATAATCCCTAGGAGAAGACATGAAGAAGAGAGGTGCTTGGATGTTCTTGGAGATTTTATTCATGTGATATGCAAGATGATGCTAGCATTTGTGCTATGTAAGAAAACCCTAGATGAGAACATAAGATATGAGCGATTGATGGTTTGTCTTGTAAAAGTTGTGGTTGTTGTTGTGAAGCAAAGGAGTAGCGCTAGGGTTCCACCCTAGATAAAATATGAACAAAAGTGCTAATGTCTTTGATGATATAGCAACCTTGTTCTTGTGTTATGTGTGGAGGCTAGGGAAAGATCATGGAGAGCCTAGCTTGATGAGACTTGAGCTTGGTGTGATATCTTGTTTGAAAGAAATCTTGTTTATTGTACTCTTGATGTTCCATGGAGGTCTTGGTGTTTGTGTTGATACAAGAATTGAAGACTTAGGTTTTGAGGATTCAAACCCTAGGATGGACATGTAGAATTTAAGGTTAGTGCTAGAGTTGTCTTGTAAGCCATGTACTTTTGTGATGCAAGGAGGCTAGGCTTGTAAACCCTAAGGAAAAGAAGAGTACTATAGTGGAAGAGAACTTGGGTGAGACCAGCTTGGTGAAGAATCAAGGGTGAACTTGCTGGTGTTGATGCTAGCTTGTTGTGGAGCCTTTAGTTGGTTAGATAACTTGGTGGGATGCCTTGTTAGTACTTTTTATTGTTGGTTAGGGTTTACTTAGTACTATCGATGGTAAATGCCCAAGTTAGGGTTTGGAAGCATTGGAGAGTCATAGCTTGTTTTAAGCTTGAAGGGCTATCTTGTACTAGCTTGTGATAAGCTGTTGGTATGCTTTTGTGACTTCATTCTTATATATATATATGTGTGTGTGTGAAGTGTACTTTACTGTCCAAACTTTGTGTACTTGCAGATTTGATGTTCAGTTTATTTTCTCATGGTGAATGAATAGCTTATAGGGCTGTTTGGTATGCAGATATATCATGAACAGCTAGCAGATTTTTTTTAAGTGATTTAACAAGTATATAAAAGCTAAAGGGGCAGATTTACTGCTGTAATACAGGTATTTTCAAATATGTTATAGGTTTGAGAAGTGTGCCCTAAGGGTTAAAACATTGTTGAATTTAAGTACTTTTATTTGGTATTTTTTTTGGGTTGCTTGGTGAATCGGGTTGGACATAAGTGAAATAGATATTGTTGTAATTTATATTTCAGATAAATTGGGTTGGACAGAAGTGAAATATATATTGGTGTAATTATATTTCAGATTCATCCCCAAGGCTGAATGTTCATAGAAAATAAATCCAAGAAACCTCAATGTTGAGGTGAAATTCAGAGCGCTCCTCAATGCAAGGTGTCCACATGTCACAGTACGATTTTTTTAAACCCCAATGTGGTGTGCCCTCCAATTTAGGTATCCATATGTTAGGTGCTCCTCCTCCAATATGGTGCACCCTTCAATCAATGACTCCTCAACTCAAACATTCCTCAAGGCTCAAACCATGACTTAGGTGGTTACATGCTCTTAGGGACAAGCACCCAACCTCCAAGTGCCTTGTGCCCTCCTCCAAAGTGGTTACCCCACATGCCAAGCACCTATCCTCCTCAACAAGTGCGCCCTTGTAGAAGATGCCAAATACACCACATGTGCCAACTCCCACATCAAGAAGTGTGCCTCAGGATTGATTCTAAGGCTAGCATACACCCAATCCAAGCTCTCCAAATGTAAGTGAAAAATAAACAAAGGGGCTAGTAGACCAGAAGGTCTTTACATCCCATGAAGTGCTCTCCTAGTTAGGTGAAAACACTTTTGGAGCAACTAAAAGCTCATACTACAAATCCATATGCGATACTAATCATTCAAAAGCTAAGTTGCCTGTATATGTGGGTGTAGATATGACACTGTGTATGTTAGGGTTATACATATAAAATTGTATATGTAGGAAAAAAATAAAAAAATAAGTAGTAAAAATAGTAAACATCATTGAAATTTATGTAAATCAACAATGATTCCTATTCATTTTCAGATGAGATAGAAAGAATTTGATGAAGCCATCATGGTGAGCTCTCAAAGAAGATTGCAAGAAGAAGAAGAGAAACCTGATTTTGAAATTTTGACACTTTAAATTGCTTAAAACACTGAGAAAATACTCCACATATTTCCCCAGTGGATCGAGAGAATTTGATGAAGCCATCTTGAGGAAATCTGAAAGAAGATTTCGACAAAAAGAAGAGAAGTCTGATAATGAAATTTCAGCACTGAAGATTGCTTAGAACACGGAGAAAATACCCTTAAATAAAATATTTGAACACCAGAGCAAGCTGCTCACTTCACCACAACATTGTCTATTGTCGTCCACTAATTTTTTGCAAGAAAAATGGCACCAGAATCCCTATCTTTCTTCTTTTTAACAGTTGGACTGTTTCTCCCTTCAATCTGAAAAATGAAATGTATTTTTGTGCTTGTGGGTTCATGAGGTGTTTGGGAAGTGACGGCCCATGGGTGAGGGTTTTGGAGGAGGGGCACACCTTTTTATTTGTATTTTTGGGTTTTTGGTTCTGTAAATTTGTTTTTCAAGCAAACGTTGCCTCAATAAACCCATATTTAGGGTGCGGGTACCCATTTGGGGGGAGGACCCCCTTTTTTGGGTGGGAACAACCTTGGAGAACTTGGGTAATGTGGGTACTCCAGGATTATTTGGGGTGTGTACCCAACCACCAACTTGGCATAGGGTTCCTGAACCTCGACATCTTAGCTCAGAAGTAGCATTATGCAAGTATATAGCTTCCACATTTAAACTCAGCACCTAAAATCCATCACAATTTACTATTGTGAAATACAACATACAAAATATCAATAGGATATTTAATTGGAAAATCACGTGAACGCATGGAGAGGTTGTTGAGGAGTTATTTATCACCCAACCATAGGTACTTATTGTGGATAATGTTGTAGGATAATTCTGTAGGATCTGAGGGAAGCAGTGACGTAATGGACAAGAACCCCAATACTAACCATATTGATGCATGTTCATGCAACATCCATTACCAACACTCACACTAGCACATGGGCATCCCTTCCCCACCAACACTAACACTAGCTTATCCATTCCATTTTCAGACATCTTATTTCATGAGGAACCCTTCATAACCATACTACTACTCTAGTTCAATAATCCCAAGCTAGGCTAGAAATCTGGTATATGTGCTCATATAAACTTTGATCATCCTAGAACCCCAACTATAGCGGTGCAGGTTCGAGCAACATCCTAGCTCACATGGATCAATAACTCAACACAAGGTCTCATCTTGCAACATTAACGTCCCTCCTCTCTTTTCACACTCTCCACAGCCAATCAAAACTCTTTGCATATCCATCACCCATTTAACATATGGATAAGATGAAGATCAAAACAATTAGATGAGAGAGAAGGATTGGAAGAAAAACCCCCAAAATGACAAAATGGAGAATATATGGATAGTTGAGCAAGGAGGGATGCAATGCCAACATTCTTCCTCAAAGGCTTTATGTGGTCTAGTCACCTATCAATTATTGGTGAAGTTAATATGATGGCACTTGTTGTAATGTATTTTTTTCATTAACCCTCTTTAACCTCTCATCATATAATAGCCCTCTCTTGCTCCTTTGAAACAATTTCATATTTTTTGATATTAGCATACTTTATGTGTTTACATCATTATGGAGTCATAGCTTTGTGTATAGTCTAGGTTAAAGCAAAATTTTCTAGTTATGCTAAGTATTCGGTCATAGGGCCTTGGCTTCAGCTCCCTCTAGGATCTTTATACATCATAACACTAACGTGGAAATATACATCAAGGGTGTTCTTGATACATATCCCACATAGCTTGACACAAACAAAATATCCATGTATCCACAATATTTACATATTTGATTTTTACAACATATGGATAAAAAAATGGGTCATTAAATTCCCATTCCCTTAGAATGGCAGAATAGCATTGACTCCAGGGTGGCCCTAAAATCTGAAAAAAAGAATTTTCATCCATTGGTCCACATTGTATCCATTGTAACTTGACCTGTCTGATGGCTTGGTTCTGTTGCATGGTTACCATCATATTGAGGATGCAAAAGGGCTCGATTTGGATCTCACCATCTAATTTGACCTTGCAGTGATCCATCTCTTTGTTAGCTGATGAGAAAAAAGGAGACACATCATAAAGAGAAATGGTTGCAGAAAATCCAAACAAACTTCTAATTATAATAAGGTATCATGAGATGATCAGGATTACTTAGAGTGCCCTCTTCATGTGCTCAACTGCTTTAGCCTTTTTCATTCAGGTTTTGAATGATGGGTGTAAAGGTTAGAAATTCAGGTGTACACTTTAGGTGTGTGATCTGAGAGACAATGCTGCATAGAATAATTAATCTGGTCTTTTCCTTAGTCATTAATTTGATAATTATGGCTGTATCTCCCATGCATTGAAGACATATAATGCAGTTATTGATTGCTAATTAAAGATCCTAAAGTAGAGCACAGACTTCTGCATGGTTTTCATGGATACACCTAGTCCCCACTTATAGAAAGAATGCTTCTCACCTTATGAGTTGCAAACAAGGCCCCCTCCTCCGAACCATTGAAAATTTAATAGCAATACATATCTTGTCTTTTACTTTTGAGTTTTGAGCAACAAGTTGCAGCCAATGTGAATGGTTTAGAAATATCAGAACACGATCAACCTGTTATGTGCACAACTTTCACGGCGAGTTGGATAGTTGAATGAGAAAGTAATCAATTGTGAAGGATTCAATGTTAGGATTACCTGCACTGTTCATCCATTGTATTCATTTAGCAGGTTATTGATTCAAGATTTCCACATCAAGAAGATTCTTGTAATTTAAACAATGTTACTTTTCAATCAAGCCGTATAGTTTTTCATTAGGTAGAGTTAGCTGTGGAGCATATTGGTTCAAGAAAGTGAGCAAGTTGCGTCATAATAGTTTTACCCAGCAAATAGGATTGTTGGAAAATTGTTGATATCATGCCCAAAAGTAACTACAACAGTATAAAGGAAAGAACAAAAATGAAAGCATTGAACAAATATGTACCTTGTTGAATTCCTAGTGTGTAGAAGTACACTAGTTGTTTTCCTTTTTATTGTGACTTGTGTCAAAATTGTTGAAGAAAATTCTCAACTAAAGACTTAGGAACTTTTTATCTAATTGCTACTTGCAAGAACCCCTTATGGTCTAATATTATGATTCATAAACCCACAATACATGGATTTTTAACCTTCATTTGTAGTTTTCAACTAACAATATTTGTTCTTTGATATCAAATACCTAATTGTATAGAAAGGAATTATGTATTACTGGACAGAAATAAGTCAATGCAATAGCCAGATGTGACAATGGAAAGGAAAACCAAGACTTTTTTTTTCGACGGTTTGTGGGTAATATACATTGATGTGCTGAAGCATGTCATGAGCATTCCCCTTGTAATGTTTCAAAATATACTTGGAGAACTAACCACTGCTTCTGAAAATTGGAATTGGAATAGGCAACCACATTTCAATCAACAGAGTTAGGACGAAGTACAATATTCACTTATAAGGTTAAAAAAGTAAATGGTAGACAACCCCCTATAAATCTTGGATCAAGTATAGTGATCAATAATAAAAACTGAAAGCGTAGGGTTGCAAAATAACCTCAAGGAGCTTGAAGTGTTACATGAGTGTTGAAAAACAAAGGAATGGTAAGTCATAATCATTGAACGAACATTCAATTAGAAAGTAAAGCTCTCTCTGTTATCAGAGGAAGGAGGCATGATTTCTTTTATCGAAGTTTTTAAAATATATAATGGATAGCGGTGGGGCCTTTAATACCGCCCGTCATGTAGTAGAAATGAGATTGGTGTTTTATCAAAAAGCATTTTAGTGGTCTAGTATTTTGTTAATAAATATTTTTATCGATGCTTATAAACCGTTTACTACATTTTACGGCCAGGTATTTGGTTTCTGCATGGACTTGTTCTAAAGTTGCTCTTGCAACTTTTTCTCTTGGTGTTATTGTTGGATTTACATTAAAGAGTAGTATTCGAAGGTTGGTGGAGCGCTTGCTGAATAAAATGAAAGATGATTGAGGTTCATACTTATCCTCATGAAGGAACATCCTTATGCATGGATATATATATGCAGAGTGATAATGGCGGATGAAGTTTTGTGCAAGCATCGTTATATTGATTTCAACCTTTTAGTTATTCTATAAATCATGGTGTTATATAAACTTTATTTGTTCTAAAAGGTTTTTACTATTTAGTAACATCTCTTATTTGGGCTCCTAGCTCATCTTATTGCTATGTTGACTTAGTTTTTGAGATTGCTCCTTACACAAGAAGACTGGTCTGAGTTTTTGGACGAATAGAGATCTGAAATGCCAAATGTACATGTATGTATTTTATGTATAACACAAACTTCAAATAGAAGGATTTGGAACTGCTCGTGAGTAAAATCCTCAACATGCAAGTGTGTGTATATATATATATATATATATATTAACAAAATGTTTCCTTTAATTATTAATAAATTGCGCATAAAAGGAATTCCATATATATATATATATATATATATATATATTTTAACAAAATGTTTCCTTTAATTATTAAGCAGCCGCCACAACAATTCCCAGGAAAAGAAGATCCACAAGTTTGGCTGCCAAAATTACATGGTCAAGTATATACTTAAAAAATAAAAAGCAAAAAAATATTATAGTGTTGTTATGCTTCAAAATTAAAAGAGAATAAAGTATGTTTTCCTATTTATTTATATTTTTTTAAATAATGTTTTCTTTTATATTTATATTTATAAATAAATAATAATGGTGTTAAAGATAAAAAAAGAGAGTCTAGATTGCTGATATTATGGGGATTAATTTTAGGGTATGCTGCTTGATGAATATCGCATGGTTTATGTTGTCTAATTTAATCTTGTATATCAAATTAAGAAAAGTAACTTTTATTATGAAGTCAATTTTAGGGTATGTTCGTAGACTAATATTGCATTCTTCTGTATATCTTGACCTCTACCTAACGACGCTCTAATATTATATTGGTGTTTATTGGAAACATTAATCTTTTAAGGTTTAATATTTTTAATCATTGTATTCCTATTCAGGTGAGATGAAGTCTAAGAGTCACAGTGAATAGGAACAACTATTTAGAGTCAAAAGAGACACCTTGTAATTTGGAATCCAATGAGAAATGAAAAATGCACTAACACTTATCTCATGTGTTATTGACTTTGTTAGTCATTTGATTGTATGCCCTTTGGGAACCTTAACAATGGTATCAGAGCTATACGCCTCCATTTTATGCCTATACGCCTCCATTTTATGTGCGTGCGACACAACTTGTGGCCTTGGTTTTGCCCCATAAATTCTCACACATGTATGTGGCTCTCATACTTGCAAGTTCTAGAACCTTCAACATTTCAATTGCAACTTCAACCACTTCTTTGAACCCTTTGAAATGCAAAGATTCCATTCTGTTTGTTCGCCAGGTTCTGTTTATATATACCTTCTTTCTTTTTGATATTTGAGGTCGATAGATAGAGTTTTCTCTCCTTCATTCTTCCCCACAAGATCGTTTAACTCTCGAATTGGATTAAAAGGCCAATTTCATTTGAAATATCAACATATCATTGACGAAGATGTAATGCCCCCCTCTAATTAAGCACCCAAAACACCCGCTAACCTACTTAATTCCCATAGGTTTGAGCGGGTACTACATGTGAGGGAATTGACTGAAGGCATTTGATACTTAGAGCAGATCAGGACATTCATTCAGTGTTAAAGTCATCAGTCGGATAGAAGAATCCTTATTCATTTAGGCTTAAAAGTCAACATCAAATTAGAATTACATGCATGCAAATGCGAATCATAAACCCTAAAAGTGACATGCAAGCCCTAAAAGCGCATGAGGTTCTATTTAAGAGGGTTATTGGACTAAATAGATCATCTATTATTATTGTTGATTGATTTGGAGTTTTTGAGTAGCAACACAGCTTCCAGCCGTGACAGTTGGGGTTGAAGACGGTGTCTTCAGCTAACGAGTGTTCGACATTGAGATATCTGCCCTAGTCTCTTATTGGGATAGATCATTCAGGTTTATCCACAACATTCATCATATGCATCAGTATTTAGGGATCCAACACACTCCGAAGGATTATTGGTAGACCCACGTTTTGTAGCTGGAATTAGCTCGAAAACCACAGAAGGATTTATTGGGACCACAAAACCCAGTCTTTCCTCTGCATGTCAGCTTCCTCTTTCTCAGCAGGCCTATCCTACAACATATAGTGACTATCAACCATCAGATTGCTCATCTGGAGCAATTATCAACAAATTCGAGAGGTTGGGGGACGTGAGCACCAGAATCGTGAACCAATTCGCTAGGGCTCTTGGAGAGGTTAGAATCCTTGCATGCTCCAGGTAGATCTACATCCCGACAAAATCTCAGCACCAACAGGTCACTCCATAGAAAACATCACCTTTAGTCTGAGGGGTGCACACGTGTGTAGTTGGGCGTCAACAGTAGGAAGGTAGCATTGATACTCCATCTATTCGACACTTTATGCATGCATCCTATTTCACGAGTATTATCAACCAAGTTATCAGTGGTAAGTGTTAAATTCCTTTCTACAAACCTTAACCCTAGTTCAACTATATTTTAGGGTATCTTTGCATGGCAAGTTTGCATGCATAGTTATTCTGTGTTTTTACACAAGATTGAGTGTACAGGTTAGCATTATACACAGTATCAGTAGAATATTAGTATTTGGGATATTACAGTGGTATCAGAGCATGTTCTTTGCCAGCTGTGGGCTTGAACATGAGAAGTAGATGAATACAAAAGATGAAACTTTTGTATACTATAGGAGAAGGAAGAGTAGGTACACAGAGGAATTTGAGGATATCTAGCTAGAAGATACCAACTCAAACATGGACCCAACAGGTATACACTCTGATAGGGGAAAAGGAACGAGAGAAGATGAGGATAGGATGGAGTTTCGCAGCCTAGTAAACACATTGCAAGACCTATCCAAAGGGAAAATGGACGTACTGAATGCAATAACAGATTATCGGCAAAACCAGAACCAGGTAATAGCAGTACACCTCTCTCACTGGTAGATAGAGGGTCTACAAGCAGTAGTGGGAAGCATGCATACACCAACATGCAAAACACACCCCACATATATAACAGACCTTCTAGCAGGCCTACTATTCCTCACTTCCTGGCAGATGCAGTAGCAGGACAAGTCATGCCAGTAGAGCCTAGTGAACCATTTGGAGCCTATTTATAGGAATACAGGGACTTAGGGGATTAGTTTCATGCAACCACATCCTTTTCAGATTTTTGCAACATGAAGAGTCGGGACAGACCTAAGAATTTCAGCAGGGGATTTAATCATAATTACGACTAGCAGAAAACCTTAGGTAGCTTGACCATCCCAAACTTTAATGGGGCTCGCGGAGGATTAGCGAGGATATGGGTTCAGAAGTTGGATACTTATGTCCAACTCAACCCCATGACAGAGACAAATGCCATTAAATTGGCTACATTGCACTTAGATGGAGAGGCTCATGAATGGTGGTACCACATATTAGTGACATTGGGTCACAACACCATCAGCTCCTATAGTGAGTTCACACTGAAGCTCATGGAGCAGTTTGACAGGAAAGACCCGAAGATACACTCATTAGAGGAAATTTGGGGTTTNAAGTTCTTGTGAGTTGGAATTCAAGAACCAATAGAATTTCAATAAAATGAGTCAACCATAATGGTTGAATTGACATATTTGTCATAAAAAAACTACTTTTTGTGTTTGTATTTTTGACATATCTCTTTGTGTTTTTACTCAAATTTCGATCTCGAGAGCTCGTTGGATGCAGAATTTGATTATGCATCCAATGAGTACCCACACTGCATACTTTTGACGGACCCCGCTACCCCAAAACCAAGAAATACCGGAAAAAACGTCACTACATACTTTTGACGGACCCCGCTCCCCCAAAAACAAGAAATACCTGAAAAACGTGATGATGACATCATCATCACGTTTTTTCAGGTATTTCTTGTTTTTCGGGGAGCGGGGTCCGTCAAAAGTATGCAGTGTGGGTACTCATTGGATGCATAATCAGATTCCGCATCCAACGAGGTCTCGCGATCGAAATTTGAGTAAAAACACAGGGAGATATGTCGAAACTACAAACACAAAAAGTAGTTTTTTTCTTTTTTCCTCCAAAATTAATAAATATTATTTTATTATTTTAACTATTATTTTATTATTTTCCTTAGGAGGACCATTTTAGACCCCAAAATTTCTCTAATGTCAGAGAGTTGGCTCAACTCAAGCAGATAGGTAGCGTCGAGGCCTTCATCTCAGAGTTTCAGAGGGTAGTTGTTATGGTGATCGATGTGTCGGAGAACAGGCTGATTATGTTGTTCACAGAGGCCTTGACAGAACCACTATGGGGATGGGTCAAAGCCTACAAACCCCCCACTTTACAGGATGTGATTAGCAGAACCATAGATCACCAAGACTCAGTCCCGAAGAACAAGTTTCCTCCCAAGACTAACTTTTTAGTTAGAGACAAGGATAGGAAATCTTTCCAGATGGACATACCAAAGAAAACTTGGTTAGACGATGACACAAGGAAAGGCTTGAGACAGAATAAATTGTGTTACTTGTTAGGAACCGTGGGTTCCAGGACACATGTGCTCAGGAAAGGCCACAACTCATTACATAGAGGTATATTTAGACAATGAAGGGGGGGATTACGAGTAAGAAATAATAGAAGAGTTGCAGACATTAGAGGAGTTGTCACTCCAAGGGGATACACCGGAGGGAGTTATTGCTACATTATTCAAGGTAGCTAGGTTTCATACTCTAGGGTCAGAGGAGTAGTACATGGCCACCAAGTAGGAGTATTGATTGATGGGGGGGCAACCCACAATTTCATTGATGCAACATGGGTGGCTAAGAGGGGTATTCCGACAGAGAAGTTTGAGGGATTTACTCTAGCAGTAGTTGGAAACTCTAGCATGGAGTGCAACTACAGGATCCATAAACTGAATGTCACATTAGGCAACTACCAGATGATAGATTCATTTTATGTAGTGAATGTGGCCGATACAAATGTAGTATTAGGCGTCCAATAGCTTTATTCAATAGGAAAATATACTACAAACTACATGGTGAGGGAAATGGAATTCCAGGGGCTGGACGAGAAATAGGTAGTTTTGAGGGGCATGAATACTTATCCCCCAAAACTAGTATCCTCACAAAGGATGGAGGTTGTGCTGAGAGAGGGTGACATAGAATGGTCAACATAATGTTTCGTCACCTTTAGGAAACCTCCAGAGAACAACACCCAACACCCAACGGATATTCAGGCTTTATTGCAGAAGCACGAGAAGGTATTTCGGGATATCCCAACAGGTAGACCACCAGATAGGGGATTTGAGCATATCATTGAGTTGGAGGAGGGGACACATGCAGTCATCACCACTCCATACATGCATCCCAAAAGGTACAGGGATGAGATTGAGAAGACAATCAAGGAATTACTAGAACTAGGCTATATTTGGTTGAGTTCTAGTCCCTTCGCATCATCAATGGTCTTAGTTAAAAAGAAGGATGGCACATTGCGAATGTGCATTGATTACAGGACATTCAACAAAAACACCATAAAAAACAGGTATCCCATTCCCAGGATTGATGAACTAATGGACGAGCTACGGGGTGCCAAATACTTTTCAAAGATTGATCTTCGGTCAGGGTACCATTAGATTCGAGTAAGGGATCAAGACATTTCCAAAACAACCTTCCGTTGCCACTATGGACACTATGAGTTCTTGGTCATGCCTTTTGGACTAACCAATGCTCTAGCCACCTTCCAGTCGTGCATGAACCACACTTTCAGGGCTCAGTTATGTAAGAATTTGCTAATATTCTCTGATGATATTTTAATTTACAACAAAACTTGAGAGGAGCATCTGAAACACTTAAATGTGGTATTGAGAATTCTAGAAGAGCACTCGCTTTACGCGAAGATGTCTAAGTGTGAATTTGGCATGAAAGAAATGTTGTATCTAGGACACATAATTAGTGCAGAAGGGGTACAGGTTCATATGGAGAAGATTAGAGCCATCCGGGATTGGCCAACGCCAAAGACAGTTACTGAACTAAAGGGCTTCTTAGGCCTTTGCACATACTACATGAGGTAAGTAAAAGGATTCTCTCAATTCGCCGCACCATTCACTGATTTCATGAAGAAAGGGGCATTCACATAGACATAATTGGCACATAAAACCTTTGAGGAAATGAAAACCATCATGAGTTCTTGCCTAGTTTTGGCACTACCGAACTTCTCGCAACCATTCATAGTGGAATGTGATGCTTCAGGAGAAGGGCTAGGGGCAGTACTAATGCAAAACCATCACTCGATTGCATTTGAGAGCAGGAAACTGAAGGACTATGAGCGCCACTACTCCATATATGACAAATGGATGTTAGCCATCTTACATGCCCTCACTAAATTCAAACAATACTTGGTGGGCATCAAATTCAAAATCAAGACAAATCATAACAACCTCAAGTACTTCTTGGAGCGGGAGTTAAATGAGTGCCAACAAAAATGGGTCAGCGAGGTGCAAGCCTATGATTTCAAGATAGAGTACTCCCTCGTGAGTATATCCACAGATTGGAGGTCTCTTCTCTTAGTAGAGTACTCCAAAGACAAATTTGCTTGTGAGTTATTGGATGGACAGATCTAGGATGACCGATACAGAATCATTGATGACATCATCTATTACAAGGGCAGGATAAGCCTCGTCCCAGAATCAACCTTAAAAAAGAAGATCCTACAGGCATCACATGACTCGCCGTTATCAAGGCATCATGGTTTCTTAAAGACCTACGGGAAGATATGAGAAAGGTTCTCCTGGAAGGGCCTCAAAGGAGAAGTAATGCAACACGTTCGAGAATGCAACATCTGCCAACAGAACAACAAACACTCTCATCCGGTAGGGTTACTTCAGCCACTACCGATTCCAGAGCAGAAATGGGAAAGCATCTCAATGGACTTCATTACAGGGTTACCCAAGGTACAGGGACGAGACTGCTTATATATAGTGGTAGATCGGTTGATTCACCCACTTCTTTGCTATCTCTTCTGATTATTCAATTGCATAGGTAGCTGAGTTATTCTTTAGAAATGTATTCAGACTACATGGGATACCCAAAACCATTGTCAGTGATTGGGACAGTAAATTCACCAGTGCCTTCTAGCATGAGCTATTCAGGTTGGTAGGGACAGAACTTGCTACACGTATGAGCTATCATCCGTAAACCGACGGGAATACAGAGATTGTCAACAAGTGGGTTGATGGGTATTTGCACAATCATGTAGCAGGCTAACAGAGAACATGGGTTAAATGGCTACACTTAGGGGAGTACTGCTACAATACTACCTACCATATGTCTATCTAGATGACACCCTTTAAAGCATTGTATGGCTATGAGGCACTGAACTTCGCAGATTTAGCTTTTGGAGACAGTAGAGCACCCAAGGCAAAAGATTGGGTACAAGACAATCAAGATATGCTTAAGATCCTAAGGGAGAACTTTTAGGTCACATAGAATCAGCAAAAGCTATACACAGACAAACACAGGATTGAGAGGAGCTTTGAGGTAGGAGATCTGGTATATTTACGGCTACAACCATACATGCAATCTTCCCTCAAGAAGAAAGGAGCAGAAAAACTAAAACCTTGCTTCTATGGTCCTTACAAGGTAGTTCGGAAGGTTGGAGAGGTGGCTTACGAGCTAGAACTTCCGGAGGAGAGCAAGATTCACAATGTGTTTCATGTATCCAATCTCAAGAAAACATTAGGACAACACATTGCTCCATCCACCAAGTTGCCTCCCTTAGATGATGAAGGGCTACTGGTACTGATTCCAGAGAGGATCCTACAGGTAAGAGAAAGAAAGCTTCAAAATAGGGTAATTCGTGAGTATTTGGTAAAATGGAAGGAATTACCTATGGAGGACGTGTTGTTTAAGTTGTCATTGATGCCAACAGTGAGTCTTGGAGCTGTTGTGAGTTTTGTAAGTGTTAGTGTCAAGAGGAGACCTTTTGACTTTGTCCAAGCCCAAGTTTTGAAGCCCTTGGAGGCCTTGGGACATTGCCAAAAGCCCTGTCGCGTGTTCAAGTAATCCTAAGTGGGTCGAAAAAGTTGATAGTGTCCAAATAACCTCTTCAATGGTCTTTTGTGTGCCATTAAGTTCTTGGTACCCTAGGAGTCCCTAAACCCATAATTTTTTCTTACACTTGAATTCTTAATAATTTAAAATGGTTTAATAAATAATTATTTTTAACCAATTAAATATTTTTTATTATCAAAAATAAGAATAACTCATTTAAACATGGAAAGATGACATTTTTTTTTCAAATATTAAAAAAAAAAAAAAATATTTTTTTATAACTCTTTTTAAATCCTAATAAAATATTTTTTTCCTTAACTCTAGGAAATGGTTCACTAAAATAAAAATATGATTCATTAAGATAAGGAAATATCGTTTTTATTGTTTCATATAAATATAGCCTTATTTTTTATGGTGAAAAAAAAAGAAGTGAAGCGATTAATGTACGGCCAGCTCTGCGATTTTAGTCTGCAATTTTTTTTTTTGAAGAAGGGAAATCACGGTGGTATGGAAATTACGATTAGTCTCTGCAATTTTTGAAGATAATAGCCTCTGCCATGGTGGTTTGCAAGTGCCGGTGGTTTGCAAGTGCCGTAAGCACGATTTTTTGAAGACGGGGACGGGACTATTCACGGCCAAGCCAGGATGAAAATAGCACGCGGGGTTGCAGACCAAGGGCAAACATACAAAACGGATTTTACCAGCAAATATTTTAAAGAGAGGGCCGTCAGTGTCCAGGTTTGCAGTATTTTCTTGTTTCAAGTTCGAAATTTCAAAATATGATAAAGCAAGGGCGGCTAGTATCAAGATTCAATATTTGACCAGACATTTTCCCTGCTTTGGAATTTATTTATTAAAATTTGCTGCTAAGATCTTCTTCGTTTTAATCAAAGAGTCGTGTCTGCGGCATTTCTCCCATGCTCACTAAATCCAGAAGATTATCCAAACATTCTAAAGCAAAGGTGCCCAGTATCCAGCTTGTTACGCTTCAGCAGCGAATTTCTCAGGCATATGATAGAGATCAGTAATACATGTCGCAGATATTCATTGACGGACTGTTTAATTGATTGAGGAAATCGGGAAAAAGGCAACAAGGGATTACTGTTTGCAAACAAAGTTACATCGGTTTCCATTAGATTTGGTCCCCTTCTAAGCGTTGGAGCTTCATTAACTCTCTACGATCTGGAAAATACAGCTACAAATTACTGTTTGTATTTCTGTCAAGAAGCTGAATAGCTACTGGTTTACATAGTGACAACAGTGTGATATTATTTGTTGAGGTACACAGTCTGGTTATCTTTTTGAACATATACACAGTTCACTTTTATCAGCAGTTAGGGTTTGGTCATCTTTTATACACAGTTCACTTTTATCAGCTTCCAGATTTCAGCTTCCAGAGGTATGTATACAGCAGTATGAATTTGTAATTTTCTTGACTGTGTAAATTATAGCAGCGATAAGCTTTGATGTTCAGTGATATGAGATGATTTAGCAGCAATAATACAAGTATGTATTCAGCACTATGAATTTGTAATCTTCCTTGAAGAATAGCAGTGATGAGCTTTGATGATTTAGTGATATGAGATGATATAGCAGTGATGATACGAATGCTTAGTCATGATACATACTACATAATACACTTTAGGTTGTGATTTTATAAAGTGATGTATTCAAGTGAAAAAGGTTCAGTTGTAGTTAAGATTCCTTTTGAATAGCCCAATTTCATATGTTCAGACAGCAGAGTGTCATGAGAGCTTGTTGAGCATGACTATTATGACTTGAGCAGAAATTTACATGACAGCAAGGCAGTGATCAGAATACAGGTTCACAAGTTCAGTACAGGTTGTGGTAACAGGTTCAAAGGTTCAGCATATCAGCAGTACAGGTGTTGGTGGTGACAGGTTCAAAGGTTCAGCATATCAGCAGTACAGGTGTAGGTGGTGACAGGTTCAAAGGTTCAGCATATCATCAGTACAGGTTCTTGTATTTGACAGGTCCACAGGTTTGGCAATATTCTACTTAACAGGGTGGTAGGACGGGGCAAGGAGAGGAGGTCGTAGCCTCCTTCCGGTAGAAGCCGGTAAACTAGGGAGTGGTAGCTTCCTTCAGGTTGTAGCCTGTAAAACAGGGGGTCGTAGCCTCCTTTCAGTTGAAGCTGATAAATTGAAGTCTATACAATAAGACAGTTGTACTTATCATCCAGTGATTTCTGGACAACTATTATTAAAAGGCTTCCGTGGTTTTACCCGCAGGACTTGGGTTTCCACGTAAAAAATCTTGTGTACTGTGCATCTTGTTATTTTCATGATTGTTAATGATATGCTGCTATGATTGGAGATTAGCATCTTGCTTTTGATCAGATAATTTTTTTAATTATTGGCAAATACTGATTCACCCCCCCCTCTCAGTATTTCAACAGGACGCCACATGGGAAGGAGAACAAGTGTTGCAACATCCTAGTTTGCAGTTGCTTGAGGACAAGCAATTTCAAGTGGGGAGGACTGTAATACCCCCCTCTAATTAAGCACCCAAAACACTTGCTAGCCTACTTAAGTCCCATAGGTTCGAGCGGGTATTGCATGAGAGGGAATTGATTGAAGGCATTTGATACTCAGAGCATATCAGGACATTCATTCAGTGTTAAAGTCATCGGTCGGATAAAAGAATCCTTATTCATTTAGGCTTAAAAGTCAACATCAAATTAGAATTGCATGCATGCAAATGCGAAGCATAAACCCTAAAAGTGACATGTGAACCCTAAAAGCACATGAGGTTCGATTTAAGAGGGTTATTAGACTAAAGTGATCATTTATTATTATTGTTGATTGATTTGGAGTTTTTGAGCAACAACACAGCATGCAACCGCGACAGTTGGGGTTGAAGACGGTGTCTTCAGCTAACGAGGGTTCAATAGTGAGATATCTGCCCTAGTATCTTATTTGGATATATCATCCAGGTTTATCCACGGCATTCATCATATACATCAGTATCCAGGGATCCATCACACTCTGAAGGATTATTGGTAGACCCACGTTTTGCAGCTGGAATTAGCTGGGAAATCACAGAAGGATTTGCTAGGACCACAAAACCCAGACTTTCCTCTGCATGTCAGCTTCCTCTTTCTCAGCAGGCCTATTCTACGACATTTAGTGACTATTAGCCATCAGTTTGATCATCTGGAGTAGTTATCAACAAATCCGAGAGGTTGGGGGACGTGAGCACCAAACTTGTGAACCAATTCGTTTGGGATCTTGGAGAGGTCAAAATCCTTGCATGCTCTAGGGATTCTCTCCGGCACAGGAAGATCTACACCTCGACAAAATCTCAGCACCAACAGGTCACTTCTCCATAGAAAACGTCACCTTCAGTCTGAGGGGTGCACACGTGTGCAGTTAGTCGTCAACAACAGGAAGGTAGCACTGATACTTCATCTATTCGACACTTTATGCATGCAGCCTGTCTCAGGAGTATTATCATCCGAGTTATCAGTGGTAAGTGTTAAATTCCTTTCTACAAACCGTAACCCTAATTCAACTATATTTTAGGGTGTTTTTGCATGGCAAGTTTGCATGCACAGTTATTTCGTATTTTTACACAAGATTGAGTGTACGGGTTAGCATTATACACAGTATCAATAGAATATCAATATTTGGGATATTACAGAAGATGAAAAGGTGGACACATTCATTGGAGACGAATAAGGGGGGCATTCAAAGGTTACCAAGACATCTAAAGGAAGCAATGATTAAGTTATCGTTTGAGACTTGCACACGGAACTACGTGGAGGTATTGTGTGTGGAGCTATCGTGAATGCTAGTTTATGTTACTGTAGATTGTGAAGACTCCATCGTGGAGTGGTATGCCACACTAGTGTGGAGAATGCAACGAAAGAAAGAATTAGCCCTCTACTGCCGCGTGAGTTGCTTGTGTTGAAGACTTGACTGTCAATAGTTTGCGGCACCATTGTCTCCTTTGTGGATTCTCTATGGATACACTGCATTGAAGAACATGGAATTGCGTTTTGTTTTAGGACCAAAATGCGAAGTTGCCAAACTCGCGCAACGAAATGTGGTATGGTGTTTTTGGTTAATAGTTGAGCTAGTTTATCAACTTGGTAACTTCATTACTATCGTGCTATTAGAATACCAAAGGTTGGGCACTCCAACTGTCTTCTCAACTATACTCCAATGACCCTCTATTTATATTTGTTTCCCTGCGTTCTAATTCACACCACATGGAATTGAGTGATACAAGACTTGTGAAAGTGTTCTTTTGCCTCTTTGAATATCATCACATAGAGTCCATGTCGAAGAGTCGAGGGTAATTCCACTAGTTATAGAAGGTTGAAGACCACGTTTCAATTGTTGAATACTGGTGTATATGAGTCCACAAACAAGCGGATGAGGGGGGAGACTCATCCGCGTGGCTTCTTGGGCATTAGTCAATCTACCTATGACTCTACACTAAACCCCATAAATCCAAGTCAGACTTTACTTGCAAAGCATTTGAGCCGAGTGGAGACCTGTGCATTGAGCCAAGTGGCGACCTGGTACATGAGATTGTTATTTGTGTATAGACTGTAGCTTTGTTCCAAATTCCATAATATTTACTTTGGGTGTTATTTCTTATTCGGAGCTTTGGTGCCCTGTACATACGCATTGGAGTTGCTCCATATCATCATTTTCTCAAAGTCTACCAGTCGTTTCACATCTGGTAGAGACCATTGGGGGATTGAGCAAATTTATGTGCTCTCACTTGCATAGACAACAATTGAATGTGTTACGTTCCATTGCATCACTTAAGGATTGGGATGTGGGCTCTTTATACAAGTCTCTGTTCGATTTCTTGTTGCCTAAGAATGTTGAGAAGCGAGTTAGATGTGCAATTTTGGTTTACTATTTCTAGTGGGATATGCTTTAACCAATTTTTCAATTGTGATAGTGGTTTTTGGTACTACACTACATTATTGCATGTTCAAATCAATATATAGAGTTAATGCTTTGAAGGTACAGAGATGGAATTTGTTTAAGCTACATGGCCCATGGCAACACTTAATGATCCTGTAGACTGTGGGACGATCAAAACTGTAGAGGTTCATCCAACAAAGGTGATGGCTATTTTGATATGAGTCATGAGGAAAGATGTTACAACAGTTAGTGGACATCGTTTGTTTTAGTGGCCTTGGCACCTCAAGTGAGTATTATCAATCATCAAAGGACTAAGAGGTAAAGCATTTTGTTTGAAGATCAATTCAATTTCTGAATTTTAATTCAACTTGAGGATCATCATCACTCAAGAACTTTTAGGTAATCCCTTCAACTTCATATTCCACTTGCAAACTGTAATTTTTGGTACTTGCATTTGTTCTCTTGTAAGTGTCAAAATTGAAAGAAGTTGAATAGCATTGTAATCGGGTGCATTCTCTATTGAGATCGACACCTGACATTTTTTTGAGTTTGAGTTTGTTGAGTGTTTGTAAAAGGGTGGAGTTGCAAGAAGCCCTTATTTAGTTGAGTGAGTCTTCAATTTATTAATGCTCTAAATCAATGGTTTGGTAGAGCTACTGAAGAATACTTCTCTCTTATGTTGACAACACTGTCATAGTTGGCAAGACAACTCACTCATATTCAAAATTGTGTAAAATATTCACAAGACACACTTGAGTTTCTATAGCTCGAGTTGCAGCTCCAACGAGAATAAACACATTCAAAACTTGTTCCTGTTTAGAACAATCTTCTTTATGATTTCTTTTAGCAGCATGCATAGAATGATGCCACTTCAAAATCACATAAGAAAATTAGTGGCCCCACATCATAAGCAAAAGAAAATGAAGATGAAATTATGCATATAGAGGCTCTGCTTGTTCTTTCCAAGCCCATCATCATACCATTGGAAGAGATCACCCACAACAAGCACATGGTTAGTCTTGGATATGACAATGAAGTGACGGTTCACTTTCTTGATTTCTCTAAGCCAATCCAATTTCTGAGTGTTGGGTTCTTAAAAGAAAGTTCATCTAAAGTTCCAAATGCCAACGTTGTGATTGAGTTGTCCATATTAAAGATCAATGTTTTGATTTTCACCCTTGTAAGCATTGTGGAAAGCATATCCATTCTTTAGATAGATGCTTTTTTTTGAAGAAATCTGCAAGAGAGAAGATTTACTGTGGGTGGATCGCTTTTTGGGAATGGTCGTCAACAACCAAGAAGATTTATATGCTATACCGAAGAATTCATTCTCGAGTAATGACACATCTTGTAGTTGAGACATCCTCTTCTCCTCACCTTGTTCTAGACAGGGGGATGATTGTGTTGAATTTTTATCTATTTCCATATCTTGATGATTATTTCACAATGATTTCAAACATTCATTTCATCCCATAGGTTTCATTGAATAATTGCGCAATGAAACTTCAACTTAAATTGTAGCGGAAACAAAAGATCACAAAAACACAACCATGCACAATAGACACAAGTATTTTACCCTTGGAAACCCAATAAGGGAGAAAATCCCACAACTTACAAGAAACCATTCTATTTCAAGTACAATACCAATCATGAATAGAAACCCTAGCACATGGAAAGGTGCACCTTTTGTCACAAGAAACCCTAGACAATGGTGATAAACTTCTAGAAACAATAAGGAACCCAAAAAATCACTCGTGTTCTTCACTAGCCCTCCTTGGAAAGTGTGCACCAATGTAGCAAAGATGATGTTGGATGATGAATGAAAAAGAAATGTTGTAGCACTTTATTTATATTTTTCAGTTCACTTGACTTTTTCCTCTTAGGGATGAATTGTCTTTATTGTCTTCAATCTTCCTTGAGACTTCTTCAATGTTGTTTGAGACTTTTTCAATGGTTGACTTGTCTTCTTGGTTATTTCTTTATCATAGAAAAGTTTGTTGATGATCATCTCCTCACATGCACGTATATTCACGCATAGAGCTCTAATGTTGATTTGATCTACACTATAAGAAGTCCTGGACACTTCTTAGAGTCCATGTAAAATTCAACATTAGATTAGAATTGTATATTCCACAAGGGGATTAAATCCCTTATCAAATAAGCAAGTCATCTCACTCTAATATAGAATAGATCACTCTGTCACAGAGCACTCCCTCACAGAGTATGTAATGTGTTCTCTAGCCTTATTCATTTTTAGCCAACTCAAATGACTAATCAAGGCTAAGCATCTTGAGCCTTATTCACTCTTAGCCACATTACATGACTAATCAAGGATACGCTAGGGCCATTCTCCACTAGCCGTTGGTCAAATCACATGACCATTCCGAGAGAATGTATGTAGAATGTTTTCCCATTGCTGCAACTTGGAGAAACATCAACACTCCCTCTCAGCGAGGGAGATATTTTGCATCACGCCAAGCATCACACTTGGTGAGAATGTCTGTAATCAACATCATGCCTTATTCACACTTAGTCAAATCACATCACTAAGCAAGGATGTGCATTTGTAAAACCATTATGGTGTATGTGTTAGTTTTACAAGATTATAGTAGTATATCTTAATTGAAAATAAACAATAGGATCTCTAGGAAGAAAGACAAGGAAAATAAACAAAGAACATAAGAATTTATCTTGGGAAAACCAATCGAAAAAACCCAGCGAACCTTCGTATAGAGATAGTAGCTTTTGAGAGCAGAGAGAAGAAGAAAGAGAGAGAAAATGTCTCTCTAAAGATACAACACCAGAAAACCCTCTCCTTGATTGCAGTAGCACACCTTTTTGCTGGAGGAACTTGTTGTGAGTGGATGAAATAATGAGAAGGGGTGCCTCCTATTTATACTGATTTCCAAGTAAAAATGTACTGGGGCCGACTTGATATTTTGACTTGGGCCGACCTACCTTGAGGAAATGCAAAAATAATTTTATTTTATTCTTTTCTTGTGGATTCTTTCCCGAATGTTACGTAGATTCTTTCTAGGGTTCACATGAGTAAATACATCAGTATAATCTCTCGTAGGAGGTATAAGGAAATACAATACAAGTACAATAAGAATAACTTCTAAAGTTGCACAAATTTCAACATTCTGGGTAATTAACCTCACGTGAATGTTTGTCACTCGTCTGTAGAATCATCACGGTGTTTGGGCCATTCACCTCATGTGAATGTCTACCGCTCGTCTGTAGAACCATCATGGTATCTGCTGCTCATCTCTAGAACCATCACTATATCTGAGCCATTCACCACTATGACTGAGTCTCCAGGAGTGAATGTCTGCCCAATGTTGCTCATCCATCAACACTCCCTCTCATCGAGGGAGACATTCTCCATCGTGTCAAGCTTGTCTATGAAGTATACAAACTTCACCTTAGACAGAGGCTTAGTGAGAATGTTAGCTATCTTTTCATTTGTGGATATCTACTGGAGCTTCATCAGCCCCTTATGCACCATGTCTCGGATAAAGTGATATTTGATCTCAATATGCTTTGACCTGCCATGAAATACTGTATTTTCTGAAATCTTAACACAACTTTGATTATCACAATGTATCAAGGTTGTCTCTTGACCAAATAGTCCCATAAGAAGGTTTTGAAGCTACACTGCTGCACGACTTGCGACACTGGCCACATAATACTTTGCTCCTACTGTTTTGAGTATGACAAAAGTTTGCTTCTTGCTAAACCAAGACATCATGGTTGATCCCAAGATGAAGCAACACCCTAGGTGCTCTTTCTGCCACTACACTCTTTTCCTAGTCAAAATTTGCATAACCCTGCAACCTCTCTTCACCACATGAGATATATCCTAGACCATATCCAACTATACCACACAGGTACCTCAACACATGCTTTGCTACAACCTAATATACATGCCTCAACTCAACCATAAACTGCCTCAGGGTGTTCACTATAAAGAAAATATCTGGTGTTACCTAGGTACATCAAGGATCCGATCACCTGTTGTACATTGTGGGATCCACCAAATCTAAATCTGAAGTGAAATCACTCAGCTTCTTCAGATTTGCCTCCATAGGTGTACTCTTGGACTTGTAGTCCATCATACCGATTCTTTGCAAGATCTTAACGATGTACTTCCCCTAATTGAGGGGGATCTCACTTGATCTCTGCCACACCTTAAATCCCAAGAAAGAATACATCGAGCCAAGATTCTCCATCTTGATTTTCAAAGCCAACTTCCTCTTGGTGAGGTAGGTACTCTTGACTGGGGCACCTCCTCCATCATCAACAAGTTGTGTTGCAGTTACTCCCTCTGCGATGGAGTGCCTTGCTCCCTCTGTACATGAGTATCATGCTCCCTCTACATTTGGATGCTTTGCTCCCTCTACATTTGAGTATCCTGCTCCCTATGCATTTGGATACTCTGCTTCCTATGCATCTGGACACTCTGCTCCCTATGCATTTGAGTATCATGCATTGAAGAAACATGCTTCCTTCTCCACTATTGATCCTTCTGTATCCATGTGTCATCTCACACCAAGTGGGTCCATTGAGACAAGCCACTTGCTCCCTCAAGAACACTGAATATCATCCATGACTCTCTGAGCCTACAAAATGGTTGAACTGAAGCTAATATGAACTACATGCTTGAACTTATAGATCCACTTGGAAGTCACCATTGACTTCCCCTTAGGTCTTAGAACAATCTCCCACACATCATTCTTCATGATGGACTAATATTCATCCATCATGGCATCCTTTCAAACTTGTTGGCCTATTGCCTCATCATAACTGTAAGGCTCATAATCAATGATGTGACTCATCAATGCCATCTAGCTCGAGAACTTGTGAGGTCTTTTCCTCTCCCTGAAATTACCACTAGGAGCTGCATGCCTCTCTACATCTTGCAAAGTATCACAAAGCCATGCTGGCCTCTTCCTGGTCACGACATCTCTAAGTATATCATATCCACAGGCTCTACAGATTACTCCCGATAGTTTGAAGGACAAATAATTGGACTAGAGGGTTTTGTACCCTTGTCTCTTGGAGCCTCCTTCTCCTCCTCATCAATCTCCATGTGAGAATCTGTGGACCTTCTGAAGGCTACCTCCTCATCAAAAGTAACATCTCGACTAAACTCAATATGGATTTTTCCTGGAATGTAGATCCTTAAGTCTTTGAAGTCTCTATATATCCCACAAAAGTACCCTTCTTCCCATAAGGTTCTAACTTCGTCATTTTCTCCTTTGGCACATGGATGTATACTAGACAACCAAAGATCCTCAAGTGATTGACCACTCCCGTGAATGCCTCCTCACAAGTCTTGTCCCCCAATATTTAGTGAGGACTTTTGTTCTGAACATACATTGTTGTGATGGATGCCTCTTCCCATAAGAACATGGGTAAGTTTTGATCATGAATCATAGCCTTCATAGCTTCCCCAACGAACATGTTCTTCCTTTCTGCAATCCCATTCCGCGGAGGGTTGTAAGGAACTGTCAAGTCCCTCTTGATCCCTGGTTCCTTGCAGAAATCATTGAAGTCCTTGGAGGTAAATTCTCCTGACCTAAAAATCTTGATCTTCTTCCCTGTCAAGTTCTCTACCCGAGCCTTGAACTCTTGGAACCTGTTGAAGACCTCATCTTTGGTCTTCATGAAATATATCCATATCTTATGGGAGAAATCATCAATGAATGTTACATAATACAAGAAGCCACCCGTAGATGCCACTGTCATCAATCCACATACATCTGAATGCATAAAATCCAAGATCCCCTTGGATCTACTAACACTGCTCGAAAAATAATCCTTGGCACTCTTGCCAAGTGCACTCCTCGAAAAAGAATCCTTGGCACTCTTGCCATGTGCACAACCTTTGCCAAACACCCTCATGCTCTACCTGGAGCTCTGGAAGACCTGTAACCATCCTCCTCAATGCTAGCAAAGTCCTGTAGTGTAAGTGAGAAAATCTATGATGCCATAGATTACATAAATTAAAACTATCATGTACCAATACCTGGGCTAGATGTCTTGTCAATCTGTATAGTCCTCCCTCTCGAACACCAATCACTCCTGTCGAGTCCATGTTGGATCCCTTATGCCATACAAGAACCTGCCCATTCACAAATGCAACTATGTAGCCTCTATCCTCTAATGTTGAAATGGAGAGTAGATTCTTCTTCAATCCTGGTGATACATCTCTCATATGTAGAGAATCTCTAGAATCTAGCTAAAACGATGATGTTCCAACTCCCTTAACTGCTTACTTGGCATTGTCTCCAAATTCCTCTTGTAATGTTGAGTTCTCCTTTGTCAAATCTCTTAGAGAATCTTTGTAACATGTCATGTGTTCATAAGCACCATTGTCTACCAACCATGTATCACTACTATGTGTAATAGTGCCTGTGAGAGCGAAGACAAAGAAATACTCTTTCAGAAGCTCGTCTACAATCTTGTCAAGTTTTGTCTTCTTTTGTAGTGGATGTTCATCAACATTTATTGTGGATGCATGTTGTTTTTCTTTTCTTTTCTTCTGAGGACACTGAAAATCATAATGACCAAATTTCTAACAATCGAAGCACTTGACTTTTGAAAGATCCTTCTTCTTTTGAACTAGAGCTGCACCATCCAATCTATGTTCTATTATGAGACTAGACACCATCTTGACATAAATATGAAATATGATCCAAAAACCTAGTGTCGACAAAAATTTGGTCAAAATTGAAATTTGAAAAAACTAAAATATGGCTCCACAGAAAGATGCGTCTGATCAAGGCGACCTCCAAAACACTAGGATCAAGTCCAATGTTAAGCTGGAAGAGTCCAAACTTGGAATCCCTAGTTTTCAGACTTAGGGCAAAAAGCTGCTAAATGGTCATTTTTGAAAACTACTCTAATAACATGTTGATTTTATTTATTTATTTCCAAATCTTGACATTTATTTCACAATGATTTCAAGCATTCATTTCATCCCATAGTTTTCATTGAATAATTGCACAATGATTTTTTTCATTTAAATTGTTGCGGAAATAAAAGACCATAGAAACATAGCCATGCACAATAGACACAAGAATTTTACCATGGGAAACCCAATAAGGGAGAAAACCCAACAACTTTTCTTAGAAGTAAGCAATCCAATTCAAGCACAATACTAATCATTATGAGAAACCCTAGCACATAAAAATGTGTGCCTTTCTTCACAGAAACCTTAAACAAGGGTGGCGAAGTTTTAGAAACAACAAGGAACCCAAAAAATTACTCGTGTTCTTCACTATCCCTCCTTGAAAAGTGCGCACTAATGTAGCAGAGATGATGTTGGATGATGAGTGAAAATGAAATGCTGGAGTACTTTATTTATATTCTTCAGTTTACTTGACTTTTTCCTCTTGGGGTTGACTTGTTCTTTCTGCTAGGGCAGACTTGTCTTCAATCTTCCTCAGGACTTCTTCAATGCTATCTGGGACTTCTTCAATGATTTACTTGACTTCTTGGTTATCTCTTCATCATAGAAAAAATGTACTTGTTGATGATCATCTCCTCACAAGCATGTCTATTCATGCATAGAGCTCTAATATTGATTTGACCCACACTAAGAAGTCCTAGACACTTCTTAGTGCCCATGTCAAACTCAACATGAGATTCGACTTGTATATTCCACAAGGTGATGATATCCCCTATCAAATGAACAAGTCAACTAACTCTACTATATAATAGATCATTCTATCATAGAGCACTCCCTCACAGAGTATGCAATGTGACCTCTAGCGTTATTCACTCTTAGCCATCTCACATGACTAATCAAGGTTAAACATCTTGAGCCTTATCCACTCTTAGCCACATCACATGACTAATCAAGGCTACACCAGGGCCATTCTCCACTAGCCATTGGTCAAATCACATGACCACTCTGGGAGAATGTTTGCTCGATGCTGCAACCTGGAGAAACATCAATAGATTGATGCTTAGAAACAAGTGAGTGAGAACAAGAAAGGCATAACCAGTGCTAGAGCCATAATTGGAACCTTGTGCCAGTTGTTAGAGCCTTGAGCTAGAGCTAGAGCCACCTACTCTAGAGATGCTAGAGATGCAACAATCAACCATAGTTAGAGCCACCTATCCAGAGTTAGAGATGCAAAACTGAACCAGAGTTAGAGCCATGTTCCACTAAGCACCAAAGTTTGTGGTCAGCCTAAAACCACTCATTTCGTAGAATGAATTAGATTCTAATGGCTTTTGGAATGTTCTAGGAATATATGAGATTTGGAGCCAAAATCGAGATTTCGTTGTCATTGTTGAACGACCATTTAGAAGAAGAATTACAACTTTTGCTAGCCCTTAGAATGTTCTAGGGACCATTGAGCAAGAACCTGAGTAGTTCCAGAGAACCGTTGAGCCAGAATTGGAGTTATCACTAAGTTCCAGAGTTTGTGGTTATCCTAAAACAACACATTTAGTAGAAGACTTTAGCTTATGCTAGCCTTTAATTCATAGAGCTTCTTTATCCATTTGCAGTTGTCCTCCAGATTTCAACTCTTTGCTCAGACTCACATACATCCCTTTGGATTAAGGGGGGTATTGTTGGAAACATTAATACTTTAAGGGTTATCATTATTAATCATTGTATTCCTATTCACGTGAAATGAAGACTAAGAGTGACAGTGAATAAGAACTACCATCGAGAGTCCAAGAGACACCTTGGAATTTGGAATCCAAGTGTCATTCTCACATGTATTTATGTGTACATTTGTTAATGAGAAATATATCCAATGCTTGTCTATATCCTTTGTTATTGGCTTTGTGTTATCCATTTGATTGTATGCCCTTTGGGCATTTTAATAGTGTTCTAGATCAAAAGAAAAAAAGTCTATATTGTTGATATTGTAGAGATTAATTTTAGGGTATGTTTCTTGATGAATATTGCATGGATCTATGTTGTCTAATCTAATCTTGGTATTCTACACCAAAATAGGAAAAGTCTAGGTTACTTTTATTATGAAGGTTAATTTAAGTGTATGTTGCTTGACTAATATTGCATGCTTCTATGTTTTTTTTTGGGCTAAAGTCGTAAGCCAACAAATATCAATAAGTTGTTTCTTAACATGGTGTGCAATGTGTATGTGTTATTGCAAAAAATAAATGCACTTAGAAAGTAATGCTTAAAAGCAAAATTTCTTCAAAATAAATGACATTTTTACACTTAAATTATGAATAGCAAAAATTCATATAAAGGCAAACAACAAATAACACAAGTATTTCTATTTCAAAAATTAGAAAATCTCCATAAAAATTCATTATTTTTTTCAAAAGACACCAAATAATGCTAAGAACAACGGACATAGGTGCTATAATAGTGGAGCATGCCATAAAAAGTGTAGTTGAGTAGAGAGAACAAAGAACACCCAAAGCTCCTTAGGTTAAATGCGCTACATTGTTGTTTTCCTTAAATTATGTGCATTGTAGCACCAAAGAGGTCAAATAACTTGCCTTGCTAGGATAAAATATTAGAGATCAAATTCATATAAGAAATCCCTAAAACCAATCTAAATAAAATATAAAAAGAATAAGGTCCTCCTTAGTGGAGTCACAATTCTATTGATGTGATATTTTTGGTATGGTAGATGTATTATACATATCCCATTAGAAAATTGGTATTCTAGCGACAAACACGAAGTATTTTTTGTTTCTTTTAATTTTTTTATTCTATTTAGTCAAGCTAAAAAGAAATCAAACTAGAAATTTTAATAGGAGAGGCACTAATAAAAATTTAATAGGAGGGGCACTATATCCAAGCAACATAAACTCGAGACAAGCCAAAACATATTCCCCACCTTGCCATGGAAAATTCCTAGATCTAGCATTACTAAAACAATATAGAAGCCCTTAAAATATAAAAAGAATAAGGTCCTCCTTAGTGGAGTCACAATTCTATTGATGTGATATTTTTGGTATGGTAGATGTATTATACATATCCCATTAGAAAATTGGTATTCTAGCGACAAACACGAAGTATTTTTTTGTTTCTTTTAATTTTTTTATTCTATTTAGTCAAGCTAAAAAGAAATCAAACTAGAAATTTTAATAGGAGAGGCACTGATAAAAATTTAATAGGAGGGGCACTATATCCAAGCAACATAAACTCGAGACAAGCCAAAACATATTCCCCACCTTGCCATGGAAAATTCCTAGATCTAGCATTACTAAAACAATATAGAAGCCCTTATAAATTTTTTAGAATATTCAAGGATAACAAAGTGCATGAAATCAAGATAAAATCATATACAAGCAAATATGGGTGGGAGGGGATTTTATTACAAATAGAAGAGATTACATCCATACAATCATAGCTTGAATGTGAGTCTAATGGATTTCAATCCCTTTTCCTTGGGCTTATTCCTCTTAAGCCTCTCTCTATTCAAATGGTTTTATATTGCTTCCTATCAATCCTCCACAAGCAAATGTGGCAAATAAAGACAAGGTGCAAATTAGGTAATCATTTGTATGAAGGATATAATCAAAATCCAAAATCAAGATCCAAGTATTTGAACAATAATCAAAATTGATCAACCAATATCCAACCTCCAAGATTCAAGACTTGGATCAATAATCAAAATTGACATGATATTCAACTTCCAAGGCCTGTAATGTACAAGACCCCTAGAGCCTAAGATCCATAACTGTATGTGAAGGAGGCCTTTTTATAGGTTTTTTTACTCTTCTTAGAGTTTTTACATGAAGAAAGGGTCCATATTTTATAAATTTCCCAAAATATTCATGCTTTAGGTGGCCCACAAGTGATGAACTCTGAGAAATTAAACTCGTGAGAATGCTATTATCAAATTTGGCCTTATCAACAAGGGCAATGTTGGAAATGGTCCATTATGAGTGTCGGTAGTGCTTATTTCAAGGAGATATGAACATTTTTTTCTATATGACCAAGTAAACATGATAGTTTTCCAAGTTAAGGCTTATTTTGGTAAATACATATACCAAATAGACCACCTTGAAATGTATTATGGGAATATAATTATTTAGTACATGCAAACCAAATATAAGTGATACCATATGTCTCCTAATTTAATGAGGTCATTCAAGCATCACATGGTTGAATCACATTAGTTTTTTTCTATCAAAATGGATTGTTAAGATCCTAAGGATGTTGCTTGTCGGATGGAGGACGAGTGGGGCCCACAAACACAATAAAAGGTAATATAATTACCCTCCTTTCACGAGTCAAGCATACCCACACTCATATATGAATCAAGTCATGCATATCATACAAATGGATCCATGACAGAGCAAAATGGACAAATTACACGAAAGTAGATCCATATTGTTATAACTAGATCTTGTTCTTAGTTTATTTGTTCTTTTTGTCCTAATTTTCAAACTTTAATTTACTATGATTTTACAGTTTAAGTTGTTTTTGAGAATTTTTAGTAATAAATACATTTTATTTTGATTTTAGGCTTTAAATGATTTTGATGATTTAGATTATATTTCATTTTTATGGGTTTTAAGGTTTTTCTTTGGGCTTATTAGTAATATATGTATCTTTAAGGTCTTAAAAAGCTTATAATAAAGTTTATTTCAAGTCTTATGCTTTATGAATAACCCTCCTTTTTAAGCATTGGTTAAAAAATATGCAAAAGAGGATTCCTGTAGCACAGGAGTGAAGGTCAAAGGACGACATTGCTACAAGAATCTCGTATTTGTGAAATTATGGCAAATAATGGTGATGTTGTGTAATCGAAAGCAGAGGGAGTCGTTTAACACCTGTGAAGACGGAATGATACGTGTTTAGAACCCGATAATGATTACGACATGTGAACAAGAAGTTGCAAGGATTATTGAGGATCGTGGTGTCACTTGTCAATTTTTAATTTGATAAAATTATTGAAAGAGTTGGTGGGTAGTCGTGGCCATTGAAGAGAAATATGTGGAAGTTTGTTGTATGCATATGAAGACATGATAGCACATATTCAACAGTTTTGTTCATCATCATGACAGATGTGTGACCAGGTAGATAAATGATTAACAAAATTGTGGCTTACATTGACAGAGTGTTGGTTTTGTAGGGGAAATTGAAAAAATCGTGAATCTGTTTGTCATGAATTTACTAGGCTGCCAGTTTCATTGTTACAGAGAAGCATTTTCGAAATATTTTTGAACTGTTCTAAAAAGAAATTCATAGGTTAGGGTTGCACAGAAGAAATGAAGAAGAGTGGTAAAACAAACAGAGTTGAACCCATGGATATAAGTTGGGCAGAAAGTTTTCTTGATTGTGCAGCGATTTTTCAAAGGGCTGGTTGGTTTGATTTCTTTTAGAGAATCAATGGCTTTAACCTAGAATTATCATATAGATTTGCTCAGGGTTTTGATAAGAGCACTGCTTCATTTGATCCCCTCAAATTTGAACTCACCAGAGCGTTAATTGAAGAAGCCATAGGCATAGTAGGTGATGGAGAAATTTGGTTCAAGAAAATACCCTTCACTTTCAATCCCAAAGATTTCTTATTTCCTGAGGTCAAAACCATAGATTGGGGCAAGGGTGTACAATTACACAAATTTAAGCCTGAGTGGAGAGAGGCCATCATAATTCTACAGAGTTACATCACTTGTGAGGGAAGATTTTCCTTAGTCTTCAAATATCATATCAGATTCCTCCAACATTTAAATCAAGAGTCCAAAATGAATTTACCCTTTTTTTTTTGAGAATCCTGCAAAAAATGTCAGATAGAGTAAAAGGGCATAAAGACCACACGCAACAATCTATCTTTCATCATGGACTTATAAAGTTGATTGTTAACACAGTAGAACCTATGAACACTTTTCCTGATTGTTTCATCAGGAAAAGGGTAGAACCTATGAACACTTTTTGTTTTGATCAGGTATCCATACTCAATAAGAAGATCAACCCAAAAAGAGGTAGATGAACAAACAACATTGCCTTGTAAAGAGGTTAAAGAGAGAAAGAGCTGATGAGCTGGTAAAAAACAGTATTCCAGAAGAAGGTTTAGTTCAGAAATTCGAAGAGTCTGTGTATGAAGAGATCAGAGGAGCACTCAATGAAAATCAAGAGCAGTTTTCAGAGAATATAGAAGAGAGCCATAGAGTTGATATAAAACAGGAAGAAGGCAGGAGTTCTTTGGAATAGAATCAACGTTTCACAGGTATATAAGAAGATATAATGGAGTTTCCTCTTCCAGATAAGCTGAAAGCTGATAATCTACAGAGTTCAAATGAAAAGTCTAAAGAAGATTCTGTTATAGCAGGATTAAAAGGTGAGACTGTACAACTCTCAGCTGTTAAGTATCAAGGAAAATAATTTGTAATGCTAGGAGGAGCATAAACGAGACGGAGACCTAAAACAAGAGCTAAAAACAAATTAAGACTTAACATGAAAAATATTTTAAATCCAAAGTTAGCTAAAGAGAAGGTTACTGTAATTGAAGACTCTTCATCTCAAGAAGACTTGGAAGAAGAAGAAGGCCTGGATTCTAAGCAGGTTCATAGTAAGAAGGAACATTCAGTGACTCTAGAGTAACCTTCCCTTTGCAGAACATCCAAAAGTTTTCAGTACTGAAAGAGATATGTCTCTAGAAGTTCCTGTAGAAGAAGCAGACAAAGACGAAGAAGATGATGATCTAATTTTCAGGAAAATGAATATCCCATGGCTATCAGACAAGACTTCTACAACAAAAGAGGGACTGTGCATAGATTCTGAAATCGAAAATCTGTAGAAAACAATGAATCAATGCAAATATCAAATCAGTTTTCTGAATGAAACAAATGAGGGATTAGTCATGACTAATAGAAGGCTAAGGGAGGATCTTGATGACATAAACACACATTACCAAGAGTTAATTACTGTTTCAAAAGAATCTTTAAGGAGAAAGAAGCAGACTCAAAGCCAGTTTGAGGAATTGAAGCAAACAATTAAAGATTTGACCTAGCAGAATGAGAGACTGTCGAAGAAGATTGAAGATCTGGAAGCAGAGCAGCAGAGAACTAGAAGGCAGTCACATGCCTTAGAAGGGATTGCATTACTGGTTGAGGTAGCCAAAAACCTATAAATATTACTACTGACAGGTGTCATGTGGTTTATTTTTGTAATAACTAATAGTTTATTTTGAAAAGACAATTATCTTAGTAGCAGTTTCGAAGCTTAACCTAAAAGTTAGTTTGTTAGTTATGTAACTATTTTTTATGAAAGAAGGATAAAAGTAGAAAATCAGATGGTGGTAGGGTTCAAAAATTAACTCAATGAGAGGCTTTTGGAGCTAGTGTTTGTCAAGCTAGCACTGAGAACTCTTATGTAAGTTGAAGACTGTCATTGATTATATATATACTAATAAGCCTTTTTTTCCTTATGTTGTTTTCATTTATAATCTGTTTGGTTACTCAAACTACAATTATATTTCTTGTTTAAAGTCTTATTCATGCAAATGCTTGTAGTTTGTGGATGAAATCGGTATTACATGTATGATGTTCATGGTTTATTCAGATGTGTTTGATCCCCAACTTTTCAACTTGTTCATGACTTAGTTCTGGTATTAGCTTGTTTATGTTTATCACCTTCTTGTTTATAAACTTTCAGACCAAAAACTACAAAAACCTATTTGATTTAGTTTTACTTTTGATATTGTGTTAGCTTGTTCTTGTGGTAGTCTAAGAACAATTTCTATCACTAACACATATCTCAATACATCATCAATGCATCCTATAACATTAATAGTGTAACGTTTCCAAAGTGGATAGGGAAACCCTAAAGGATATGAGACCCAAGAGTTGAAAGGTGGATCTAACAAATGTAAGGAACTCAAATGCAAGATGAAAATAACTCCAATGCTCATTGAAGGAAATCACATATGCCCATGGTCTTCAATTAAATCTTGAGCGCACTAACACAACTAAGTATGATTCTCCACATGTGGTAAAGAGTTGAAGGGACATTAATGAGTCCTTGCCACTTCCTTGGGATGGTCTCATTCCTTTGTTTATGTTGCTTCAAACTCCTCCTCTGGTTCTACTACTGCAACATCATCCTCTACTTTATCACTTCCTACTTATGAAACCTATATGGTTGTGATGAGTGCATCACGCTTACTATCCAGTTGATCTCACTTATGTAAAAAAACATTATCTTGAATTTCATTGCCTTCAATTCCACATGTAATGAGGTCTTTAACATGCCAATAGATGTCCATTGTTTTGGTGTATTTTTTACTCTATTTGCAATACCCTAATTTTGACCCTTTGCATATGGTCATGTATTTTATAGGATATTGGGGTTTTCTATCATCAATTAAAATAAATTACAAAATTTTCTAACTTGTTTTTATAATTTGGGTATTTCATACAGATTTTAAAGGAATGTACTAAACCCTGATTGCTTTTGAAAATGTGAATTCTAGAGCTTTGTTGTGACAATACTTGAAGAAAGGCAATGAAATTTGGACACCAAGACAAAGTTAAAAATTCTTATGATAGATAAGTTATTTTTATCACCTTCACCACATTGCATTAGAGATTGCCATTGTATCGATAAAATGGGGTTTATTCTTTGTAATAGTGCATCAACACTAAACTTAGTCTTGTAGATCCATTTTTAGTCGACAATATTCTTAACCTTGGGTAAGGGAACCAATTCTAAAGTTTTATTCCTGTTCTAACACATCATACTCAACATACATGCTTGCCTCCCATTCTAGAGATTCTTTTACTTGATTATAAGTAGTGGGATCTCAATCATCATCCACCTTGATGAGAAAGGTTCGTGGAGTACGAGGCTTTTGGTGAGGTTGCATTTCTCCTTCAGGTAGAAGAAAATTGTTTGAGTCCTTAAGTGTGGACATGGCCCACTTAGGCATAGGCATTGATATTAATCTAGAAGAAAGAGCAAAGAGATTGTTTTCAACATCATAGAGTTGCTTAGCTACTAGAAGATGATTGATGGATGAAGCATTCTATATGGAAGAAGATATTTCTTTAGGATATCTTGACGGGTCATCAATAAGGTCCTTGTCATAATTATCTTTTTTCCAAGTCATTGTATGAGTGCTTGAGGAAGCACTCAAAGAGGAGGATTATCATTGGGATGTGAACAAGAGATATCCAATTAAACATTCTTGGATATCATATATAGGAAAAGCATTTGGGAATGTGATATTAGTTTTCCGTGTGAGCGTGAGAACAGGGCCCACACTCTAATAAGAAAGGGTCAAACATTGTCTACACTCTTATGGAATTTATGCAAGTGGTCTACACTCTTATGGAATTTATTCAAGTGGTGTAGTGAAACGGAACTGAGGCTTAATATCCTTTAATCAAAATTACAAGGTCATCCTAACATTTCTTTTTGATTTGTTTATTTTATTATGAATGCTTGGAATAGAAAATGAAACAAGAATGGACCTAAAAGAAGAAGAATTGTAGAGATAAATGAAACTCAAACTAGAACAATGGATGACATAATGAAAATCAATCCAATGCTAACTTGAGATTGTTAAAGAAGTGATGGAAACGATACTGTTAAACAAAAATAAAAGGGAGTTTTTTACACTTAAAAAATATCGATTTACTACATAACAAAACACATGCAAAAAATTTAAAGAAAAAAAATTAGAAATATAAATAAAACCAATAGAGAATTAAAGAAAACAAAGTTGACTAGGACTTTCTTGGAGTGAATTGTTTTGTACTATTGTGTTGTTAAAGCTTTCGCTTTCCATGGGATATGGTACGTGCAGAATATGCATTCTATATTATAAGTGCACGATAATAATAATTGATTCGCAATTTCACAAAAAAGAAAGGGCATATTAAGTTATTTTGTTGTATTTCCTAATTTTTGACAAAACAAAATGTATTAAAATTCAATTACTTCATACTCTTGTTTCAAACCTTCATTTCTTTCCATGATTTTCTGAGTGAAGGAAAGCTTGATGGTCAAAGTGGTACACCATATTTGACAACTAGGACAAATAAATCACTTTAGTATTCATCTTAAAATCATAAAATCAAGGAGAAGAACAATATTGTTACTGGCATTATGACACTCTTTAATTTAGTTAATTTGTTTATATTTTTAATATAATTGTCATTTTTGTTTGCACTTTCTTTTGTGGTCATATTATGAATTACAATTGTATTTATTTTTATTTTTCAAGAAGAAAAAACTATCCTTGTTATTCAAGTTGAATCAAAAGACATTTTACACACAATAGCATAACTGCCCACCCTGGGAATCCCGTCAGGGAGAAAGGCACAAAATACCAAAATTCCCATCAGAATACTGTCTCATCATGTAATGAGGACTGTCTGATCATTCACATCAATCGAGAGCCAATAGACTCTGTTCTGCATTCTAAAGAGGAACTTACTAAAGAAAAGCAGCTGCAATACATGGGTAAAACACCCAATCAGACCAGTAAGGATCAAATAGTGTGTCCAGGGGATCCGTAATGAGGGGAAACCTCATAATACAAGCTCAAAAGAGCTGAATATAATCTCTAAAAACCAGATTATTCTCATCAAATTCCAAAAAGCAGCATTTACCTTGGGGAAGACTAAGTGCCTTTTTAGAAAGTCTGTCAGCAGTCATATTGTGCTCTCGATAGATGTGAGAGAACAACAGTTCCGGAAAGCTAGAGGCTAGCTTTTTAGTCTCCCTACACCACTGAACAAGTTCAGGTGGGGAGAGAGCAGCTGATCCTTTTGCCCAGTTGATGATTACCAGAGAATCACCAAATACCTGGGTAAGTGGGATCCCCATCATATGGGAAAGATGCAAGAGCGCCCAGAGACTGAGCAACTCTGCCTTGGTATTTGTGCCATGTCCCACCCCCAGCGAAAATTCCAAATAGTGAATTACAATTGTATTATACTTTGTTTTATTTTGGTATGATTTAATAATAGAAATATAATAAAAATATGGATTGTGGTATGAAATTAATACTAACATTTAATATTAAAGTTTTTCAGAGCACTGCACTTGATGACCTCAGTGACTAATGATCCAAACTATGTGGAGCTTGCATCAGATATAGGAGAAGAAGAAGAAGAAATTGATGATGATGGAGATGTTAGGGATGAGGTTAATCAAAATGGTGAGGATGATGATCATGATGAGGGTCATGGCAGCGATATGATGATGATAATGATGTTGATATTGTTTTCATTAATCTTCCAAAAACCATAAAAAGTGTGATTGTAATTGGTTTGGTATTTACTTTGCAGATGGATGGGAGGAGAGAAGTCATCGCTACCCTCCAACAATTGAATTGACCTTTGTCTGTAATTGGACAATTTTTCTCTTAACTCATACAACTTTCTGGATCTCCTTGTAGAGATGTTTTGGGTAGTATTAATATCATACATTAGCTCACTAGAACTGTTGGTTGACTCAAAAAAAGGAGATGGGTTGGCAAATTTAGGATGAAACATGGTTGATTTTGCTTCCAACTTTTGAAAGAATGAGCATATGGAAGTGTTCTTATGTGTCTTTTCTATTTCACCTACTGCATCGTTGATCGTAGTAAGGGGTATTAGACCGTCAAATTTGTATTTGATCATTAATATAATGGGATATGTTACGGTTGGAAGGGTAAAATGACCTATTTTCATTTACCATCTACCTATGGTATGTGCTCTTGGTAAGACTTTGTGGATTTTTGGGAGTGATGGAATATCATGTGCATCCAAAATTTATCCAAAATTAGGATCCTACAAAAGTCAATGTGCAATTATTCAAATGCACATGCAAAGAAAGCATAAAATCATTTAGATAATAAAATAAATTAAAAAATATGGACTTATTGGTGTTGGAAATAGAGAACTTGAACTTGGAATGACATGGAATGAGATAGAATTTGAAGAATCAACCATATGCATTCTCTCTTTTTGCCCCTACATTTGAGTAAAAATACAATCAATACATGTCTTCATTCTTAAATAATAGCCTTGTTTGGACCATTTATAAGGGGGCGATAGAATCGAATGACCGCCTAGATTGATCATCCCTCCCTTGGGAAGAAATGATCCTCATTGCAAAAAATTCATGAATCAAATAGGGAAACTTCTATTGAATTTGGTAAGCTATTTTCCCCATTGAAGAAGTTAGTCTACTTTAATAACCTAATAGAGAGGTATGTTCTCTTGGAAAGTTATATTGATCTTGGTGTCCATGATTTAGTCCATTATGGACTACTCTTAATGTAGTTAGCATTGAGATTTGGAGGGGCCAAGTTCTTTGTCACCTCTAAAGTGTATACCAAAGGTGAGTGTAATCTGAGGGATGGTCAAAACATGATTCAAAAGTATTATCACCCACAACCTTGGTGATGATGTACTACCCATATCAAAGTGTCCTAAATTTTACTATTATGTGGGGACCTATGAGTTGTTTATGAAAGTGAAACAATACCTTGTCAACCTAAAACTCATTTGGAACTTATGCTAATTGTGTCATTACATGTAGTCAACTCTAGCTTCCTATTGAATCTTGTGAATTTGTTACTAGATGTGTCATGGATCCATTAAAAAATAATTCAACTTTTTCTACCTCATTCGGTGTATGGTAAGACTCCTAATGTGTTGATGTAATGTGAAGAGCTACATCAATTGAGGCCAATGGACACAATCCTAGGCATAACTTAAAAGGGACACATCCAATAGAATTCTGAAGAGTTCTATTGTAGTTATGTTGAACATAAGAAAATATTGAATCAAATATGTTTGTATGCATGGAGTTGTTCATTTTGAGTATATGAACTGTCATGATGTTGAATAACTCTCTATTCCCATGATATTAGGCATGAAAGGGATTCAACTTCGTAAGGTTGGTGTCCATCATGATCTCAAAGTTAGACCAAAATATATGGCATGTCATGAAAAATATTGTACAAGGGTGAATCCTTCTCACTTGGTGAGGGGCAAATCCTTATAGGGTGCAACAAGGCTTCAATATTAGGTGCCCCTTTGTGGTGGGGAAGTGCTCCATGTGCTCCTGCAAGTGGTTTCTAGTGAAATAGAAAAAAAAACTAAATAAATAGAAAAGGGGTAGGAATGCAAACTCCAACAACCAATACATTCCAAACCTCTTCTTGCATTTACCAATGGTCAAGCATGTACAACACCTTAGAAATGTGAGCTCCAAATGGAGGAAAACAACCCTCTAAGGGAGATCTATTTAGTCTATACTAGACGTCAAGTAGCTTGAAGAACAAATGAGAAGAATACTTGCCCCTTGGAGGAAGGTGGCAAGGGATCTTGGTGAATGCTAAACAAAGGGGAAAATGTGATCTATAAGGGAGCTCTAACACAATTATAGTAGCGTAACCTTGCTCTGATTTCTTCTTACAAAATGCAAGCCCATGGCATCCTTTTATAGGTCAAGAGGTGGCCAAGAAACAACTAGATCCAAGTGTGAACCCATTGACTCCATGAAGTAGCTCCAAGGTACACAAAGGGGGCTATTTAACAAATCCAAGTACATGAGGAGCCAAATTCAAATTCTTGGAGGTGTATGAAGAAAAGTCATGCAGTAGCAAGACTTGTCTATAAAAAATTGCGCTAGTAGTTAGTGTGGGTACACAATTATAAATCTTGCGTGGTAGTGTGACTTTTGAAGGAAAAGTAGCATGGGTAGCCCAAAATTCACGCCTTTTGTACTCTGAGGCTCGGATTGTTTTCTAGATCCGATGAAGATGCATTTAGTGGGATGCATGCTATATGTTGATGACACCTTACTGTGTGAATTGCAAAAAATTTCCATGTGTGTGAGATTTGAGCATTAACAAATGCCCCTTTATGCATGAGGCTCAGATGGTACCGTAGGGATGATAATGCATCATAGTTTCTTTTGTGTTCTTTCATTTGTTTTGGAAAACTGTGAAGCACGTGTAGACTAAAAAGATCCTCCCATTGGGGGAGATTGTCGGTGATAACTAGTGAAGCTGTAATAAATAATGGTGTTTTATGCAAACGGGGTGGGCATACCCATGCTCATGAAGTATTCCAAGATGGATACAATATAAGGAGATTGAGGGGTCAACCCATAAAAATGTTGGGTCATGGATGAAGGCAACTTCAAACCATGTTAGAGTATGTGAACCTAGAAAGGATGTCACTTGTGCCAAAAAAGTGGAACTGCTGAAAATTAGAAGAAGCCCACAGGAGTGGGGGTCCAAAATATCGGTGAAGTCACTGAAGGGGGGACGTCATTGTACTAGATGTGCTTCTACCATGATTTGTAATTTGAACACTACTACCTTCAAAATTTACAACTCCCCCTAATGCAATAAATGTGTTGACGTCGAGGATAGGGGAGATCACTAAGTTAGGGAGCACTAATGACTCTCCCTACTTAGTTTGAGGTGGTCCCTTATATTTATTGAAAGGGGTCCCAAGGTACCATTGTAACTACTTCAACTCTCAGAATATGAGGATTTGATGTTGATGAGAGCTGAAGAACTTAATAAGATGATGATCTTATCCTACGAAACAAGATCATGCTGTAACCAAGTGTGGGACTAACTGACCTGAAACAAGACTGGTTGATAAGCATATGGATCATAAATTCCTTTGATCGATGTAAAATTGGGGAGTAACTAATGGGAGAATCCTTCAAAGTATAGGTACAAAGTGTAATAGAGGGGGACAAACTGCAGATGAAGATATTTGTTGGAGACACAATACTGATGGGGTCCCCACAATTTTTGGCATGTTGGGGGACCAATGCGAAGATAGGTGCCCCATGAATCAATACCATGTAGATTGTTCCTGCAGGAATAATTGAATGGAATTGGTATCTTTGGAGAAAGGGGGGCCGATTGTGGTCTTCGCGAAGAAGATGAGACGAGGGAGATTGCAAGTAGTGAATTTCTCATGGAGGTATGAGTGGCCAATTGTGAATCTGCTGGTAACATGTGCCGAGGAATTGGGTGGCATGAATTGTTGAAGGTGGGGGATAAAATGCACAAGTATGAAATGATGAGTGACTAGTGGTTTTTTTCAATGGTGGGGAAAATTCCTTAGACTTGTGGGGGGTTTGACATAATAGGTGTTAAATAATGGTGGGGGTTGCAATGGTGTGCACACCCATGGGGGAAACATTCGACACCCAATGATAACATTGCTAACATATTATGACTAAAGTTGGACCTTATGGTTATCAGCGAGAGAACGGGTAAATGCAATGTAAATAGAGGGGAAACCTTGTTTATATGCTAGTTTCGGGATGATACCTATGATAAGAGTCTTGTATCATTGCTAAGGGATGGATGATTTTTCTTATAATGTAAAAATAAGAGTTTGTTGGTTCTTCATGTTACAATTTAAATCTTGAACACATGGCACAAATAAACAAGTGTAGTAGAGGACATGACCAAGGTATTGACAATGTGGAAATAATAACTAGAAAAAATAGCGCACCTTCCCCTAATGTCTAGGAAACATGCGATGGATGTAGTGAATCTTGGTCATCACCAAAGGACGATGAATCATCATGGTGAGTATGTCGACAAGGGAGAGTACATTTTCGATGGTATCCTCTAAGATGGGAACAATTTTATCTATGGGTGATTCTTATGGAGATACCCTTAGGTGGAGAATTTGATATTGTAGGAACATATGCTCGAGGCTAGCTTCATGTTTAACACATAAAATGGGATAGTGAAATGAATAGTGGAAAGTATCACCACATGGTTGGCATAGGCGTGACGTCCTGGGACGCATAATATCATGTGCCATAATTATTGGCAACATTTGAGTTGGCACATTTGTACTAGACTGGTTGGGGATCTTATGAGAGTGATTCCCACAAGCTGTACATCGGTCATGATGTGTTTTTGGCTCAATAGGTATTAGTTGTGGGGCATGTGTCTTGGGGGGAGTGATTGTTGTGTTGACCATCTTTGTGTTAGAAACAACCATTGTTGCTACTGATCTAGTAACAACATTGATAAAAACAGTTTATTTTGCTTGAGGTGGAGGATCCTCAACCAAAGGGAGGGTGAGACGAACAATTGCCAATGCGTCCTGAAATCGAGGGAGATCAGGGAAATGGTGTGTATAATGCCCAAAATGATAACAAATCGAACATGCTTTGTTGGTACGTAATGATTTGCACTTGGGAGTCTTGTTGGGTGTTGAAGAGATTACAATGCCCCTTGCCACAAATGGGGAGGC
>LPNX011129321.1:0-55215 GCA_001517045.1 Pseudotsuga menziesii | reverse complement strand
TTTAAGGCATTCTGATTTCTTAACAATTTGATGCAACTCTGTAAAAACAATGACAGAGTACTTACTTGGCCTTGTGAGTCTTCCTGGGATTGCAGCTGCTGATGCTACTTGTTTGGTGCTGGTAAGTCTGAATCAACAAAGTCTTGTCTGGCCTCCAAAATGGTTTCTTTTTCTCGTCGAACATCAAATGCTGGAGTCTTCTCTACGGACTTGCGGACCCAAGCTTCGTCAGGCTGCTTCGCCTGACACTGTGCCTCTGTCGTAGCTCCACTTCTTGTAACAATATGAACAGCTGGGATCGGTCGTGGCTCGACAACAATCAACTGGACACTCGGACTAGGTTTGTTGTTTCTTTCTTAGATTTTAGCTAGTAACTGTGGGCACTGCTCGATGACATGATCAACTGCTCTGCAGTATCGACATGTCCTGGTTGGGTTTTGATAGTCTCGAGCTAGATGTCCTTCCTGATTGCAGTTATAGCAAATAACTTGACCTCGACCTCCTCTAGGCATACCACGACCACGGCCTCTAAAACTGCCTCGACCACCTCAGTAACCATATCCATCATTTCCTTGTGCAGCCGGGTAGATCCTATAAGTGTCGTAGGTCCGCTCCCTCATAAGGTCGAAGCTGCGACATTCATCTTCATTGTGGCCTACTGACTTACAGAATTTACAGTAAGGGTTCTTCGGGACTTGAACATACCTCTATAGCAGATAGCAGTCTTTCGATCGATGCTAGCCAGTAGTTTGACAGATCTCACAGTACAGAACACTAGGATTCAGCGGGTTTGGTGCACCAGTATTCAAATAGTTTCTCAGTGCCGGGCACTGGTCCTTGTTGTGGCCTTCTATTCGACAACGTATACACCATACCTCTTCGCGGGTGGATTTCCCTTTTTTCATGTCGCGAAGCTCTAAATCCATCTCCACGAGTTGCGCTTGAGTTTGAGCTATGCCAGAATTATCTTTGACAGGTGCAGTTTCAAGCTTTATGGAAATTTCTAAGGCCTCTTGCTGATCAACAACCTTCTGTTGCATGAGTGGAGCTCTGATGTGAGGTAATATTGCTGCAATAAACCACTCCTTATGTTGTGTTGGTCCAATCGTGAAGCTAACTTGGTCAAGCAAAACTTTGAATCTCTGATCAAAGTCCCACACAGATTCACCTCGCAGTTGCTGAATCTCTTTTAACTCAGTGATGCACTACGACTCTGATTTAGGTTTCTTAAATTCTTGGATTAGTGCTGCTTTGATGTCAGCCAGGACAGGATTCTGAGTGCTAGCAAACTTCATAAACCACGTTAGGGCTTGGTCTCTGAAAGAAGTGATCAGCTACACTCGTCGAACATCTATGTCCGTAATATTCTTCGCGGTCCACACAGCTTCGCATAGAAACCAAAACTGCTCTGGGTCTTCTGACTCAGTTCCTTTAAAAATCGGTAGTTTGATGTCATCATGAACATGGGCCATCTGGGATTTGGGGGGGGAGGAAGGGTTTGGAATAGCTGGGGAAGACTGGCCTACGACAGGGATACTCGGGCTAGGGTTACTTTTAGACTGCGACAGGTTCTCGGGGATAATAGGTCTTTGCTGCGGGGTTATCGGGTGGTTTCTAACAGAGGGGACCTCGACGAACTTAGAGGCTTTAGAGCTTAAAGGGGTATACTCAGTGGAGGAGCTGAGATCTCTCTTATATATTTTTCCTTTTTGCAACAAACCACTTTGCTTGTCGAAGTCCCAGTCACTTCCAATCATAGGTTAACAATACTAGATCTAACAATCTGATTCTATAAGCAAGATTCCTTTTTCAGCCAATAGTATTTTAATATTCAAACTAAATAGGTTCAAGTACTTACCCCTTGGTCCTTTGAAATTTTTTCGTTCAGCTTCGCTAAAGGAGGTACTTGTTTCGATGGCGAACTCCATCACAAATGCCTCAAGAGTTCGCGTAGTCCAGAAATCCACGGCTCGCAAGATTGCGTTGTTCACTCTTTTCAAGATAGCGATTCTTGCGGGGGTCTAGGGAGGAAAATGGTTTTCTTGGAAGTTCGTCCTCCTTTCTGTTAACCTGGATAACCACTGGTGCAGCTCTGTGTGTATAGTACCAAAGAAAATTTCATGAACATCAGAAAAAACATACCTTTGCAAAAATTGTTCCGCGCTACGACGGGGATCTTTATTTTCCTATTCTGTAAACTTTAAATAGGTCGCTTCGATCCAATCACCAATTTATTTTACAGAGGGTCGCCAAAACATAGCCCTTGAGGTAAGACGTAGATCTCCCTTCAACAGATACTGAGTTCAACCAACAACGGAACCAATTTGTTGGGCTAAATGGGCAGACACGGGTTTCACCTTTAACTTCGCACCAACAAAAGACCCACAGTGTTGGCCCTTTTGGCAGCAGCTTGTGAACAGGCTACAGTCTCACCCGAAACAACTATGGGGTGCCGCAGAATCAGGTTTCTGCAAGCAGAAGAGAGAATCTTACTGTACCTTTAGTCTTTAACTATTAATAATCACTTAACACAATGCTGGTATTATCACTTCTGCAGCTTCGCGATTAGATAAACAAGCAGTTAATTGCATAGCCCTTATCTGGGAATTCACAGCGAAGCTAGTTATTAACAACAATCTTACTTTATTAGTTATTTACTTAACAGTGCATAAAATATAATAACAAATCACACAAATGAACCACAACACCAGATGTCACGTGGTTCACCCATAGTGTAGGGGTTACGTCCACAGAACTGTGCTTTATTTAACTCTTTACAACTAAAGCGACAGTTCTGATCTGCGCACTCAGCTGCAGATCCCTTCAGTCCTCAAATCCATGCACACACCAGCAGGCCTCTGCGCACACAGCTACAGATCTTCCTTTTCACCAAAACCCCTCTACGCACACAGCTGCAGAGTTCATCCACGCACACAGCTGGGACTTAACCTTCTTACAAAAACCCTTATACAATCTCTTATCTTCGCATTACATTAGCTTCATAAGATAATCATTCAAGACCTAACCCTACTTCTTTACATAAGTGCCTATTTATATAGCGCACTGTTACAAAACCATGGATTTACACCATGGGTGCCCAAAAACCCTAACCCTGGCTTTAACCCAAGGGTTAATTACAAAAAAGGGGGTTCGACCCACCCGCGACACCCCTAAGACTATTTTAGGTTGTAACTCCGCTTACACTTCCTCAAAAACCGTGGAGTTACCAAAACTAAGGACCTTTAGGGTCAGAGCCCCAACATTATGAAACTCCTATATTTACTTTTTATGATGACATGGTTGGAGAACACTCTTATTCACATTTTCAGCAGCATCCTTTGTTACTTTATTATGATGCACATCTACATGGATGCACCTATGATATGCATTTGAGTCACTTGAAGACTCATGGTTTTTCTGGCTCAACACTTGGTTCATTTGATGTTGGAGGAACTTCATCCGACACTTGGGTGAAGAGGGATATGATTGAGAAAAATTATTATTGGCAGAAGCATCCTATGTTATTTCATGATTATATAAATATTCATGGGTGTATTGATGATACTTCTTTGAGCAACTTGAAGTCTTCATGTTTTATTTGCTCCTTATTTGGTTCATATTTTGGTGTTGGTTCTTCATTCACTTCTTGGATGAAAGAACAAATGGAAGATTATTATTTTGATGCATATTACATTATTTGGGAGAAGCATTATAGGACATGGGATACTCACCTATTTCATTGGATCATATTTGATTGGTCACTTGAAGCATGTATGCACTTGGAAAATGGTAGTCTACTCACTTGGAGGTATAAGCACTTTCATGATTTTTTGATGAGGCACCTCTTTGATGTATCTTTTTATTATGTTGTTATGCACTTTGAAGATATATATTATGTACTCATGATGTTTGGAAGAATGCATACAAGAAAATGGGATCCAGGAATTCTCTTTCCTAATGGTATGAGTTGGAGAACACTCTTAATTGTTGGAGTGCAATGCAAGCAATGGGACCCCAGGATAGTTTTTAGTCCCATTGATTCCAAATTATTTGGGAAACAAGAAGTATGGGAGATGGATTCCCCACTTATTAAGGTGATATTGATCAGAGTAGTGCAGCAGAAATCATGGGGTTTCCTCTCTAAAATCTTCATGGAATCTCAAAGACTCAAGCTGGGTAACTCAGTGGCAACTTCAAAGAATCATACAGAAATCACGTTCTTCAACAACCATGTTTTAAATTGCTTGAGGACAAGCAATATTGGGAAGGGAGGATTTGTAATGTCCTAAATTTTGCATTGGGTCATAATGGCCAAATCACATTTTCCATATTCATGAAAGTTGTCAAAGGGATGCTAAAAGTCAAATAATTACCAAGGAGGAAAATCACTAGTTTCCTAGGTTGGGGGTGGAAGCTTTGAGATTTGGAATAAGTGGGATAATAAATGATGTTTAGACATTAGAAGAGGATAAATATTTAATAATGTATATTATTAAATAAATACAATATAAAAATTAAATGGCTAGGAAGAATGGAGACACATGGAGACTATGGGGCCCACTCAAGCTAGAATTCCTATGTTAAATGGCATCCTCCTCTTGTAATTTCAAATCTATGGGAAGCTTAATGTTTTGGTATGGATTACGAGGTTAATATAATTTTCCATATACTTCATACGTCAAATTTGGGATGAATTTTAACTTACCTGGGAGAGGAAGAGCCAAATGGGAGTTTCATGGACACTTGGCTAGTTTCCCCTTACATTTATGACATCTATGACACCAATGATGGAGATTCTATGACAATTATAAAAAAATTCAGATATGAAGGCTGACACACTGAAATAATGACATTTTAGGACTGAATAGAGCATCTTAGAGGTCGAATTTGAGAGTTGGAGAAGTCCAAGAGGCTCCTACTCAAATTTGGGAGAAGAGGGAAGGTGAAGAGAGAGGCCACATGGCATAGCATGAGCAGCCACACCAATTCAACTTGGATTTGGTTTATATATGGATTTGGAACCTTATAATATCAATAATTTTTATAAAATACATGGATCATTGATCCAACGGATTATTCCTCTTTGAAGATCCAATATGGTACATGGTTCAGAAATGGCGGTTGAAGAAAATCGGATGGAAAAAATACAAAGCATCGGAGGTCGGAAGAGATCTCCTTCCACAACGGCGGGGCTCGCAAGCCTCTCTTCGTCTGCAACATCGGAATTTAGAAGCCTTTTCCCTTCCGCAACAGCGGGGCTCGCAAGCCTTTCTCCGTCCGCAGCATCGGAAGTCGGAAGCCTTTTCCCTTCTACAACAGGGGAAGCTTAAAGACATTCAGAACAGATCGAAAGTCGGAGCGATAAGCAGTCCGCAACGGCGGCCCCAAGCTTGATCGGAAGAACAATGCTTCCGGCATCCGCAACGGCGGCCCCAAGCTTGATCGGAAGAACAATGCTTCCGGCATCCGCAACGGCAGAAGCCCAAGACTTACTGTTTGAAAATTCGAATGGGGAGACTTTACCGTCTGACCGTCTGCAACTACGGAGACCAAAGTAACATGCGTTCCGACTCGAAAACCAGCTGATAACCGATTGAGACAGAGATCATCGGAGGAAAAATATCGGAGCCTGTGCGTATCACTCTTCCGCAATGGTGGAAGCCCAGATAACTAAAAATTCCGATTCAAATACTCAGCATGCAATCGCGTGGGGATTTTCCATCATGGTTTTTGCAGTTGGTACACAGTTTGGATGCAACGTCTCAAGGAATGGAATCGGCGCATTGGTAACGTTTCCTTTTGGTTCTTTGGTTTAGTTAAGGAGCTGAACAACCTGTTATGATGATGAGTTGGCATTTGGCAGGGAATGTGAACAGTCGCATTTCTTTTAAGTTTTGTCTCCTTGGTAACAGCTGTGTGAAATAAGGAAAATCCATTACTTATGAGGCTTAAATAGAGGAAGCTGGGGATGATTGGGGGACTCGGTTTGTTGGGAGCACGGTGCAATGTTTTCTCTGTGATGAGAAGCTTCAGAGCGCATTTTGCTGTTCCTTTTGAAGTCGAGTATCCTCGGTTATACTTGGCTTCTTTTGTCTGTTGAAGTCCATTTGTGTAACTTTCAGAGAGGAGGTCTTAAAGACTTTACTATTAATGTCCAGTTGTTGTGATTGTAAAGAGTCGACTGTCTTCTCTGTTTTAGCTGGTTTTTCTTTGATTTTGAAAGCCAATTTGTATTAGTCCAGAGAAGAGGTCTTGAAGACTTTTTTCCATACTGCCAAAATTGATTTGCGGAGTCCAGAACCATTTGTACCATTTTTAAAGCCATTAATTGGATCGTTTCCCATTGGAGAGGGTCCCGGAGACGTAGCCCAGTGGAGGGGGTGAACTCCGTTATCAATTTCTGTCTGTGACTTTGGGTTCTGTGTTTTCTGCTTGGCATTTGTTTATCAGTCTTGTTTTTCATTCCTGTTCTGAACATTTAATTTCTGCTAATACTGTCCATTAATTAACTTGTTGCATGCATTCTTTTACAACAAACTTTTAATGCACTAAAGTTGAGGTCCTACGGATCATATTTGGTATCAGAGCTGGTTGACTATTGTGCAAGTTTGTGAATGCTTACCAGGTCCAGGTTAAAGCTTGGTGAAGGAGAATAAGTTGAAGGAGATCCTGAGATTGGCTCCAGGAGAACATTCTCAAGAACCATGTCTTCTCCATGAGGGGAAGAAGAAGGACATACCAAACGGGAAAAACCTGTCATTTCTGAAACTGAGTTTCTAGAGGCTTTATGAGCATGAAAGCCATGATGGGAATTCTACTCGAAGAGCGAGTAGAAAGGAAGAAGAAAGAAGAAGGATCTTCATCTAGAGATGCAGAAGTGAAGTCGGCAGAAAAGGGTAAAGGAGTAGGAGGTGATGGTGATCCTCCTGATACTAAACAAACTTTTTCTTCTGCTCATACTTCTCATAATGTGAGTCCTAATATGCCTTATTTCAAATTGGATGTAAAATTTGAATTACCTATTTATAATGGAGATGTAGATGCTGAAAAATTAAACAATTGAATCAAGCAGCTTGAAGTATATTGCAGAGTGTAGGGCATTAATGATGACCCTTCCAGAATATAATTGGCCACTTTGAGAATGAGTGGAATGGCTCTTACTTGGTGGGAGAGCAAGATTCAGCAATATCTTCGAAAGAATGGTAAAATTATTTCAGTTTGGAATGAATTCATTGAAGTATTGAGGAAGCAATTTTATCCTTTAGGTCACATGCAGCAATTAACCATGAATTGGCAAATGTTTAGACAAGCTAAAGGACAAATCATTCAAGATTATACTCATGAATTCAGAAAGAGGGCTATTGCATTGAATGTTTCATTAGATACACAGGAAACTCTTCTTAAGTACATTGGTGGCATGCATTCTTATTTGAAGCATACTTTGTTAATGTTTAATCCCAGTAATTTGGATGATGTATGTGTTCAAGCTACCCATTTAGAAGCCAGGGGTAAGCATGCTAATGATACTTTTGTGAAGAAGTCATTAAATTTGACAGCAAATCAAAAGGTAAAGATAAAGGGAAAAAGAAGATGGCTACTGTTAAGAAAGAGGGTGAAAAGCCTACGTGTTCGCATTGTCAGAAGGGACATGATGTCTCCAAGTGTTGGAAACTTCATCCGAAGTTAAGGCCAAAGAAGTTCGGAGGAAACAAAGACAAAGGAAAAGCAAAAGCTACTACAACAGTTGTTCAAGACTTGGGATCCGACTCAGGTGATGAAACAAAGGTTACAGTTGTCGGAATCCAAGGTAAGGATAAAAGTATCTCACTTCCCATTGATGCACAATCCAGTTCTAGTGCAAGTACAAGTCTGCCATCTACTTCTAAGCAAAATGATAAAGATAGAAGTGCACTGTTTCATGTTCGTGTCATTGCAAATCACACAAAGATTGATACATTGTTTGATAGTGGTTCACAAGTAAATCTGATATCAGAAGAAGTGGTTAAGAAATTGCATTTAGTTACTGTGCCTCATGAAAATCCCTATCCTCTAGGTTGGGTTACTATTGATACACGATTGCAAGTTACAAGGAAATGTGTATTAAAATTTGCAATTACTGAAAAGTTTAGGGATGAGGTAGAATTAGATGTAGTGCCACTTGACATTTGTGGAATTGTACTTGGGAGTCCATATTTGTATGACCGGAAAGCAGTCTTTTATAGAGAGTAGAATAAGTACCATCTTTTTAAAGAAGGTATGGAATATATTGTACGCGCACGTAAGATGAAAACCAATCTAGCAATAGTCTCTGCAGGACAAATGAAGAGGTTGGTAAATTCTAGTAAGAATTTTGTGTTGATGATGGTTAAGATGAAAAATGATGAAGTCTCTAAATATTTTGAAGAATGTGACCCTAAGCATAAATCTGAACTGATTGACATCATTTCTGAGTATGATGATTTGTTTCAAGATCCGAAGGGGTTACCTCCGAAGAGAGAGATTCAGCATGAGATACATTTGTAGCAGGATGTGCCACTCCCGAACATAGCCATGTACCGGATGTCTGTAATGCAGAATGAGGAGATCAAGAAGCAGGTTCAGGAGCTGATTGAGAAGGGGGTCATCTGTCCCAGCACTTCTCCTTGTGGCTCTCCCATAGTCTTGGTTCCAAAGAAGGATGGGTCATGGAGGATGTGTATCGACTACAGGGCCCTTAACAAAATCACCATTAAAAACAGGTATCCTCTTCCTTGTATTGATGATTCGCTTGATCAATTGAAACATGCAACTTACTTTACAAAGTTGGATCTGCGTAGTGGGTATCATCAAATCCTTGTTGCTGAGCATGATGCTTGGAAAACAACTTTTAAGATGAAACATGGTTTGTATGAATGGCTTGTGATGCCTTTTGGGCTTTGTAACACATCGGCTACTTTCATGCGAGTCATGAATGATGTCTTTCATCCATTCATTGATGATTTTGTAATTGTGTATCTAGATGATATCCTTGTGTTTAGCAAAACTTGGGAAGAGCATGTTGTACATGTGAAAAAAAATTTAGATGTACTGAGAAAGGAAAAACTTTATGTAAAAATGTGTAAATGTGAATTTGCTAAAACTTCTTTAGTATATCTAGGCCATATCATTGGTGGAGGCCACCTGTGAGTGGACCCAATCAAGGTTGTTGTCCTTGTAAACTGGCCACGACCTAACACCGTTACTGAAATCAGAAGTTTTCTGGGTGCGGTTCAGTATTGGAGGAAATTCATTTTTGGGTTTTCTTCCATTGCTGCTCCTTTACATGCGTTGACAAGCATTAAAGAAATTTTCCAGTGGGGAGGAAAGCATCAGAGAGCCTTCAACACTTTGAAGGAAAATATTAGCACAACACCAGTTCTGACATTGCCAGATTTGCAGCAGCCATTTGAGATCGAAACCGATGCCAGCGGGTTTGCCATGGGAGCATTTTTGATGCAAGGAAGGAAGCCAGTCTGTTACCATTCAGAAACATTCTCTACTATGGTAAGTAACTATCCGACCTATGATAAAGAATTGTATGCTTTAGTACAGAGTGTGAATAAGTGGAAACATTATATCATGGGAAAAGAGACAATCATACATACTGATCATCAACCACTTCAATATTTACAATCTCAAACAAAAATACAACAAAGTAGGCATTTAAGATGGATGGGGTTCTTACAACAGTTTCATCTCGTAATTAAGTACAAAAAGGGAATTCATAATAAAGTAGCAGACATGTTATCAAGGCCACCCATGAATGCTTCAATCATTCTTCAGAACAGTTCATTAACACATGAAAGTTATATTGAACAGTATGCAGAAGATGAAGATTTTAATAAAGTATATGCATCACCTATACATGGTAAATAGGAAGAGAACTATTATGTGCATAATCAAATTTTGTATCATCTTGGTAAACTCTGTATTCCAGAGAAAGAAAGAGTGCATGTAATTCGAGAAGCACATAGTTCATTGATTGCAGGACATTTTGGTGTAAGTAAGACGTTGTCTGTATTGCAGAATCATTGTTATTGGCCTCAAATGCAAGAAACTGTAGCTAAATATATAAGGGGTTGTGTTATGTGTGCAACAAGTAAGGCTAGCAATAGGAAATTGGGTTTGTACACTCCTCTTCCAGTTTCTTCTCGTCCCTGGGAAAGTATTTCTATGGACATTGTAGGGGGACTACCTATGTCTAAAAAGGGGCATGATTACCTATATGTTGTTGTGGATAGGTTCAGCAAAATGTGTATCTTAATGCCATGTAACAAGCCGATCACTGCTGAATAAACAACTCTTTTATTCTTTCAAAATGTTTGGGTACATTTTGGGCTGCCCATGTCTATTATATCTGATCGATATTCCCGGTTCTTGGGAAAATTCTGGTCAACTTTATGGGAGCTTATGGACACTAAAATGAAGAAAAGTACATCTTTCCATCCACAGACCAATGGGAAAATAGAGGTAGTGAACAGAACAGTGGTTCAGCTGATCAAAGGATATTGTAGTAAACATCCTAAACTTTGGGATGAGCAGTTGCAGTATATACAACATGCTTACAATCATCCTGTTCATTCTTCCACGAAAAGATCTCCTTTTGAAACTTGTTTTGGTTATCTTCCAAAAACACCGATGGACTTCTCTTTTGGCAAAGATGCAGTGGATGGACATCATGATGCAGATAAAGCTTTAAAGTTCGTTCAGAGAATCCAAGCAGTGCAGTAGGCAGTTCAAGAACAGTTGGAGAAGAGCCAGGCAAAGTACAAGGCCAGGCATGATAAGCATCGAATCGATCATCAATTTCAGGTAGGTGACAGAGTTTGGTTACACATCACCAAAGAAAGAATGAAAGGTGAAGGTAAAAATCTTAAACCTATCAGGTATGGTCCTTTTGAGATCTTGGAAAAGATCGGTACTAATGCTTTTCGCTTGAATTTACCCCCATACATGCAAATTTATTCAGTTGTCAATGTTGAGAATGTTAAATTGTATGAGCCTCCTATGATCATGGATGAGGAAATTAACGTATAGATTCCTTCAGTTGATGATTTGGCACCTGAATAAATGAGAAAGTTGCAGGATGATGCTATTCTTGACAGGAATGTAAGAACTTCACGAAGGGGGAATGTTGAGTACCTTCGAGTGGGGATGAAAGGAATGCATCCTAGCAAAGCAAGATGGATGGAGATTGGTAAAGTGAGGGAACTTTAGCCTCACTTACTTGCAGAATAATTCAGGCTTTTGGTGGTCCAAAAGCTCTCCAATGGGGAGGATTGATCCGGCGGATTATTCCTCTTTGAAGATCCAATATGGTACATGGTTCAGAAACGACGGTTGAAGAAAATCGGACGGAAAAAATACAAAGCATCGGAGGTCGGAAGAGATCTCCTTCCGCAACGACGGGGCTCGCAAGCCTCTCTCCATCTGCAACATCGAAAGTCAGAAGCCTTTTCCCTTCCGCAACGATGGGGCTCGCAAGCCTTTCTCCGTCCGCAGCATCGAAAGTCGGAAGCCTTTTCCCTTCTGCAACAGGGGAAGCTTAAAGACGTTCAGAACAGATCTGAAGTCAGAGCAATAAGTAGTCCGCAACGGAATCCCCAAGCTTGATCGGAAGAACAACGCTTTCAGTAGCCGCAACGGCAGAATCCCAAGACTTACAGTTTGAAAATTCGAATCGGGAGACTTTACCGTCTAACCATCCGCAACTGCGGAGACCAAAGTAACATGCGTTCCGACTCGAAAACCAGCTGACAACTGATTGAGATATAGATCATCGGAGGAAAAATATTGGAGCCCGTGCATATCACTCTTCCGCAACGGCGAAAGCCTGGATAACTAAAACTTCCGATTCAAATACTCAGCATGCGTTCGTGCGGGGATTTTCCATCATGTTTTTTGTAGTTGGTACACAGTTTGGATGCAACGTCTCAGGGAATGGAACCGACACATTGGTAACGTTTCCTTTTGGTTCTTTGGTTCAGTTAAGGAGCTGAACAGCTTGTTATGATGACGAGTTGGCATTTGGCAGGGAATGTGAACAATCGCATTCTTTTACGTTTTGTCTCCTTGGTAACAGTTGTGTGAAAAAAGGAAAATCCGTTACTTATGAGGCTTAAATAGAGGAAGATGGGGACGATTGGGGGACTCAGTTTGTTGGGAGCACGGTGCAACTTTTTCTCTGTGATGAGAAGCTTCAGAGCACATTTTGCTGTTCCTTTTGAAGTCGACTATCCTCGGTTATACTTGGCTTCTTTTGTCTGTTGAAGTCCAGTTGTGTAACTTTCAGAGAGGAGGTCTTGAATACTTTACTGTTAATGTCTTGTTGCTGTGATTGTAAAGAGTCATCTGTCTTCTCTGTTTTAGCTGGTTTTTCTTTACTTTTGAAAGCCAATTTGTATTAGTCCAGAGAAGAGGTCTTGCATACTTTTGTCCATACTGTCGAAATTGATTTGCAGAGTCCAGAACCATTTGTACCATTTTTAAAGCCATTAATTGGATCGGTTCCCATTGGAGAGGGGCCCGGAGACGTAGCCCATTGGAGGGGGTGAACTCTGTTATCAATTTATGTCTGTGAATTTGGGTTCTGTGTTTTCTACTTGGCATTTTTTTATCAGCCTTGTTTTTCATCCCTGTTCTGAACATTTAATTTCTGCTAATACTGTCCATTAATTAACCTGTTGCACGCATTATTTTACAACAAACTTTTAATGCACTAAATTTGAGGTCCTATGGATCAATCATCCATGAGAAGAAGCTTTTTCTCATTTGTGAAATTATCATTTGTGAATTGTGAGAGCAGTGGATGACTAGTTTTCTTGCTTAAGCCAATTTCGAGGGTGAAATATTCCCATCCTAGTTAGTGTTTGGAGAGGAAAATCAGGAATTTCATGGAGATTTAATGGAGTCTTATTTGTAGGTGTAATATACATGAAATCATGTGGATTCTTTTCCTGCAACACTCTCTCTCAACTATTTCTAGTTTTCACACCATATTCATGCCAATGGAGGGATTGTAATTTGGGTGAGCTATTGATCTCTTTGGGGAAAATTATAATGACCATTATATTATTTTCTGATTTATATTCTCTATATTTCATGTTCATAACACTCCCAGGTAGAAATACCCAAAAGCATTCATGTAAAAATGTTGAACAATGAAGAAATAATGTCATTTCCCCACTATCTTGTTGTGAACCATTGTAATGCTGATGATTTCGAATTGGGAGATGCTTTAATTGTCCATTTATTATTGGAATCAGTTAAATATTCTATTTTATTCATTCTCATAAATTTTAAATTTTAAATTCCCAATATTTGTATGTCAAAATGACTTTTAATGAGCAAACAATAACCATTTCCACTATATTTTGATATATGCCATGGTAATGCTTATTATTTCGAATGGAGGAATGTATCTCTGATAAATTTATGATGTATGTACTGTAATTAATGTGTATTTAAATTCTCATGTTCAGTAATTAAGCATTAGAATCCATTTTACTCATTTTTATTGCATTGGGAGAAGATTTGGTGCATTTTCCCCAAGGGTCGAAATTGTGACTTGGGAGTTGTTTTGGAAAGAGTCATAAAAGCATGTATAAAATAAACCATGATGCATATGAGAATTTTAAAATGTAATTTACACATACCCAGCCTCTTTTAATAAATTCAAGTGACTTTGGGATCATTTGTGAAGCCATTTCTGGCAATTACCCAGGGGGAATTGGAGCCCCAATTTGGTAGTAAAGACTCCTACTTTGAACAGAACATTAAAAAAGTTTTCAGAATTAATTAGGAGGTCAAAAAACATACATTAAAATCATAATTTAGTTATTATATCATTCATACACCTTTCCTGAATATTTGGGAGCAATTGGGCTGATTTGGAGACCAAGACACTAAGACTAGTTAAGGTCAAAATTGGGGAAAAAGTGAAAAAATTGGTCTTTTAATAAAATTTCCTAAAAGAGGACATTACAAGAATAAGGTGTGAAGGATATTAGTTTTGTGCAGTAATATAAACCTATGTATATATTGAAGAGTTGAGCAAAATATTGCATCCATGGCATCAATCTTCATTCGGCCAGAAGATCGCTTTGAAGGTACTTCCAAATTCAACACATGGAAGGAAAGGGTGTTGAATATTCTAGAAGAGTGTTATCTTGATTATTATGTATCCTCAGTGGTAGAGGATCCTACCACCAAAGAAGGGAGAATAAAATTCAAGAATAATCAAGCAAATTCCAAGAATATAATCTTTGATTAAGTTAAGGACAATCTCTTGTCTGTGATCATTTCGTTGAAGACCGCAAGGGAGTGTTTTGATACACTCGCCAACATTTTCAAGAAGATGGCCTCAAGTTAATAACAGGGGCACATACAAAGAAATTTTGTGTAGAATAAATAGGAGAATAATGTCTTCATGACTAGAATGAAGAAATGGGGGAATCCTTTCACTACAAAGAAGCTCATCTGTTCAAGTGAATAAATAAGGACTCTGGTATTCTCTGCAAGGGTGCAGAGATTAAGAGGGATCCCACACAAATCACTAAAAGATAAGTACTTTATATTTTTATTGTTATATGTTGTTATAAATTATATATAAAGGTTTTTGAATATGCTTCATGACTAGCATAAAGATATCTATATTCCTGGAATTTTGAATTGTGTCGAGCATATACATTGCCTTTTGCCTTTATTGCCATGTTATAGATCTCATGAAGTCCATGTTATGAGACATTATATAGGAATGATATAATAATGATATAGAATTATATAGGATTTATATAAACTTATATAGGACTGATATAAGGCTTAATAATTTGTTTCATGAGATATAAGATATAATGTTGCATGATTGTTTATGAGTTATGAACACAAGACTACATAAACCTTGATGAATACAAGGCTGAAATTTTTATATGAATATGGGGTTGCATTAATATTCAAAAGTATTGATATGGGACTAATATAGGACTGATACAGCACTACTATAAGACTAATATAAATATGAAAATTAGTGCATGAGATTAGTATGAGTTATGTTAGTACAACCGATTAATATTTGTACATAACTGTGTAAATTATTATCAGTATATATTCATGTGAATAAAATTCATGACTATGAGATGGTTCTAGCCATTAGAATATTTTTCTTGTAGGAAAAAATCATATGCCCTGACCTACAATTAAAGAATTACACGAATATTGAGTCATTCTGATGGCTTATCTTGAAAGAGAGTAGATTGGGGGGTTCCTATGTTTCTTAGGAAGAAGACAGAATAGAAGCCCTGATTCTATTTGGAGAAATGTAAATACTCTTGAAGGTAATTTATCTATATTAATTTTATTAATATATGTGTTAGATATAGAGGAGTATGAGTCTCCATGATGGAGGAATCAAATTTATGGTTCCCACATCCTAGATGTTGAGAGGGAGAAGCTAGATTCCCTATCTCTTGGAAAAACCAGTGGAACTGGTTAAATTAACCTCCTTTTATGTAGAAACCATGTGTGGTACTCATATTTAGAAGGAATGTATATGTAAGAATATTGGATGATTCTTAAGTTTAGAGGTATAACTGTCATTAGATAAGATTTTCTTTTGTTGAGAAAATGTTCAGTAGATTTCTTGAAGGGATTCAAGAACAATGGATTATAAATGCATGATCACACACATAAAGATAAATTTGATTCTTGTTCATATTTGTAGGATCTCATTGATGTTAGATATATCTATACAAGTCCCAGGATCAGTTATATGATTTACAGTCAGTACATGGACCAGTACAACAAAGAATGTGTTATTTTACCTACTTGGTACATGTGTATGTCGATTCATACATAGCTTAGCCAGTGAAAGTAAGTTTCATGGAGATATGGATTATAAATAATCTGGTGATCGAGAAAGATCACATCAAATATGTTGCTTAGATAGAGCATATTGTAAATAAGTAAAACTTTACAAAGTTCCTACTTAGTTATATCTGATACATGATGAAAAAAGGAGTTGTGTAAATCCTGTACATATCCATGGATGAGTATAAATTTCTAATATATTTACTAATCCTTTGTCCAGAACAAGCTTGGTATAATATAAAAGACTCCTCTAGTTGAAGAGGGAGTATTGATGTATCTTCATAGACAAGAGCAGTTAAAAATACCCAAACTAGTTAGTCATGGTAAATGACTCAGGAAGCCATGGGCTGTGATATCTTGTGGAAAAAATCCACATGAGAAGAGACACGGTCAAAGTCCCGGAGACTATTGGATAAAATCAAGAAGAGTTATAGCCTACACTGTCAAAAAATAGTTAAACCTCTATGATAGGTTAGATAGCCATACAATTTTATATTTGAGGTATTGTGATATGAAAACACTATGAAAGAGATCAGGCCTTAAACAACATCACAGAGAATGGAAAGCTCAATAAGAACTTTTTTAGATGGTAGAAAATTCTTGAAGTCAACAAATGTTGAAAACTAAAAGAAAATATAATATCTTATTTCTCCATAATAATTACACATTTAATGTGTTGTTTATGATGGATATGAAATCCACAGTTTCTAGTTTAGAGAAATTGCATTTTGGATCTGATTCAGATGATGCTACTTTGAAACAGTAGTTGTTTGGTCTCTGAAAGTACCTAGCAGACCTGTTGTATTTTTATGCTTGTGGATAAGCATATGTTTGTTCATATTTGTAGGATCTCATAGATGTTAGATATATCTATACAAGTCCCAGGATCAGTTATATGATTTATAGTCAGTACATGGGCCAGTACAANTTATGCTTGTGGATAAGCATATGTTTGTTCATATTTGTAGGATCTCATAGATGTTAGATATATCTATACAAGTCCCAGGATCAGTTATATGATTTATAGTCAGTACATGGACCAGTACAACAAAGAATGTGTTATTTTACCTACTTGGTACATGTGTATGTCGATTCATACATATCTTAGCCAGTGAAAGTAAGTTTCATGGAGATATGGATTATAAATAATCCGGTGATCGAGAAAGATCACATAAAAGATGTTGCTTAGATAGAGCATATTGTAAATAAGTAAAACTTTACAAAGTTCCTATTTAGTTATATCTGATACATGATGAAAAAAGGAGTTGTGTAAATCCTGTACATATCCATGGATGAGTATAAATTTATAATATATTTACTAATCCTTTGTCCAGAACAAGCTTGGTATAATATAAAAGACTCCTCTAGTTGAAGAGGGAGTATTGATGTATCTTCATAGACAAGAGCAGTTAAAAATACCCAAACTAGTTAGTCATGGTAAATGACTCAGGAAGCCATGGGCTGTGATATCTTGTGGAAAAAATCCACATGAGAAGAGACATGGTCAAAGTCCCGGAGACTATTGGATAAAATCAAGAAGAGTTATAGCCTACACTGTCAAAAAATAGTTAAACCTCTATGATAGGTTAGATAGCCATACAATTTTATATTTGAGGTATTGTGATATGAAAACACTATGAAAGAGATCAGGCCTTAAACAACATCACAGAGAATGGAAAGCTCAATAAGAACTTTTCAGATGGTAGAAAATTCTTGAAGTCAACAAATGTTGAAAACTAAAAGAAAATATAATATTTTATTTCTCCATAATAATTACACATTTAATGTGTTGTTTATGATGGATATGAAATCCACAGTTTCTAGTTTAGAGAAATTTCATTTTGGATCTGATTCAGATGATGCCACTTTGAAACAGTAGTTGTTTGGTCTCTGAAAGTACCTAGTAGACCTGTTGTATTTTTATGCTTGTGGATAAGCATATGTTTGAGTACCTTTGAGGTATATTAGAATAGGTTATTTATTTTATTTTTTACATATTATACCTAGTATATGTAATGTCCCCTTTTAGGAAATTTTATTAAAATGCCCAATTTTCCAAAATTTTCACAATTTTGGCTCTTGACTAGTTTTGGTGTCTTGGTCTCCAAATCAGCCCAATTTCTCTAGAATATTCATAGAAGGTGTATGAATGATATAATGAATTAATTATAATGTTTAGGGGTGTATTATGTCCCTCCAAACACTTCTGAAATTTTGTACTAAATTCTGAACAAGATGAATGATTTTACATGGAAATTTTGGGATCAAATCTCCCCCCGGGTAAGTGGTAGAAATGGCTTCCCAAATGTGCAGAAACCCACTAAAATTATTAAATTGAAGAAGGGTATGTGTATAATACATTATTAGAGACTAATATTCATAAATAATTGAACTCCCATGGTTGTTATCACTTCATTCAATCAGATATAAAAAACTAGTTTTGCACCCTTGGGGAAACGAGATGTAGTTTGCTTCAAACGATATGAAATTCGATCCAATGGACAAAAATTATCAGTTACTGAACATGAAAATCATAGTATAAATTAATTAAATTTCATTCATTCATAAATCATCAATGGTGCACACATATATTCGATTCCATCAATATTGCAAGAGTTTACAACAAGGTATTGGGGAAATGGCACTGTTTCTTCAATATTGGACAATAATACATTAGATATATTGTATTTTCAACCTGAGATATTTATAAACTTAAATAAAATAGAATTTACATCTGAATACAAAATATTGGAGAAAGATAATATCTCTCAAAGAGATGAATAGCTCACCAAGTGCGCCTCACTCCATAGAGCTGAAATACGGTGAGAAAACTTGAGATGAATGGAAGAACAAGCTGATATTGAGATGTCCATGAAATTCCTGTATCTTGAACCTGAAAATAATACTCCATTAAATATCCATGAAATATCTGAATGGAATTTCCAAACACCAACTAGGATGGGAACCTTTCACCCTTGAAATTGGCTTAAGCAAGAAAACTAGTCATCCACTAGCTCTCACAATTCACAAATGACGATTTCACAAATGAGAAAAATATTCTTCTCATGGATGATACTTGTATTTTATAAAAATTATTTGTCTTCTGAGGTTCCAAATCCATCCATAAACCAAATCCAATTCGAATTGGTGTGGCTTCTCATGCTATGCCATGTGGCCTCTCTCTTCACCTTCCATCATCTTCCAAATTTGAGTAGGAGCCTCTTGGCCTTCTCCAATTCCCAAATTCGACCTCTAAGATGCTCTATTCAGTCCTAACATGTCAGTATGTCATTATTTCAGCCTTCAGATCTTACTTGTGTCATAAGTGTCATAGAATCTCCATCATTAGTGTCATATATTTCATAAATGTAAGGGGAATCTAGCCAAGTGTCCATGAAACTCCCATTTGGCTCTTTCTCTCCCATATAAGTTACAATTCATAAAAAATTCTACCTATGAAGTATATGGACAATTATATTAACCTCATAATCCATCCCAAAACATTAGGTTTCCCATAGATTCGAAATTTCAATAGGAGGATGCCATTTAACATAGGAATTCTAGCTTGAGTGGGCACCATAGTCTCCATGTGTCTCCATTCTCCATAGCCATTTCAATTTTCTCTTGTATTTATTTAATAAGATAAATTATTAAATATTTATCCTCTTCTAATGTCTAAACATCATTTATTATCCCCCTTATTCCAAATCTCAAAGCTTCCACCCCCAACCTAGGAAACTAGTGATTTTCCTCCTTGGCAATTATTTGACTTTTAGCATCCATTTGACAACTTTCATGAATATGGAAAATGTGATTTGGACATTGTGACCCAATGGAAAATTTGGGACATTAAAGTATATATCTTGGAATTAGCTATGTGAATTATGGTTAGTACTACAAAATTTAAGTGTATTGTGGCTAGTACTACAGAAGCAAGGTGTATGTCAGAGAGTACTACATAAGCAAAAGGTGTTTTGTGGATAGTACTACCTGCTAAGGAGTAGTGTATCTTGGGATACTACCTACTAGGGTGAAATACTTGAAGCCTACAGTTATTAGGTTTTAATAGTCAAAATTTCTGAAAAACCTTGTGTTATGATTGAACACATTGAGATGAAGTTTTACTTCATCGAAGTCATGGTCATGTAAAAATAAAATTTCAATACATAGCTACTAATGAGCATGTTGACAATTTGTGAACATGTCGTTGTCAATAACGAAGTTGAGATACTTCTGAGATAAGCTTGGTATGGCAGGAAATTCCTGGTAAAGCAGAGAATGTCTCCTTTTCTGAGAGGGAGTGTTGATTGTACAACATTAGGAGTCATTCTCTAAACTTCGAGTAATATCAAGTCGGACTTGTGAGTCATATAAAGTCCTATGTATCCTCATATGATTGAGGTGGTGATGTTGTATTGTAAATCTTCTGAGTAATATCAAGTTTATTCTTGTGAGTAAATCAAGACTATACTTGTGAGTAATATCAATTCAAGTATTCTCATAGAAGGTACCTTGTGAAAATGGATCTCCAATTGTGGAGATGATATCGTGTTGTATCAATATTGAATTCTTGTGTTGTATCAATATTGAAGTCTTGTGTTGTATCAAGACTGTGGACCTCCATTTGTTGAGGTGGTTATATTATGTGATATATTGCTAGTGATGGTCATTGAGTGCTATAAGTCTCCTTTAGGGATTAGCTACCCCTAGAGTGAATTACTTTAGCAAATGACTATATGGCCTCGGGTAATATATATGATCATCAGTATGGATGGAATAATTCTTATGAGTATGATATGATAATATGGATAAATAATACACATATGGACCATGCATTAATTAATTAATGATAATGAGATAAAGAAAAAAGAAAAAAGATTCAAATTGCCCATGCAAATATCTGAGTGAACTCAATTTATAAAGCTTTAGAAAAATATGAATGCCTCAATTAGTGCCTCAATCAAAGCATCAGTTGAACTATTAATGAATGTAATTAGTTAAGTACAGAAGAGCTCAATGTTCATCAAACAACATGCATTAGTTAACTAAAGAGATCCATGCAAAAGTTAATAATAGAAATCGTGCATGGATGGCATTGAGAGTGAAGCATTGATGATACTTAATTTAGAATGTTAACTAAGTTATCAATAGTCAGTTAACATTTAGTTCAATTCAGTTAACATTTAGTTCAATTAAGTTAACATTCAGTTCAAGTCAGTTAACATTTCGTTCAAGTAAGTTAAGATTTAGTTCAAGTCAGTTAATATTTAGTTCAAGTCAATTCACTTTCAGTTCAAGCCAGTTAACATTTAGGTCAAGTAAGTTACAATTCAGTTCAATCCAGTTAACATTCAATTCAAGTAAGTTAACATTCAATTCAGGTAAGTTAACATCCAGTTCAATTCAGTTAACATTCAGTTCAATTCAGTTCACTTTAAGTTCAAGACAATGAACATTCAGTTAAATATAATTGAGGAAAGGAAGGGCGCTAATTTTTGCATGGAGGGATTTCTAGTTAGTTCCTCCTTGCAAATGCACTATGTGGTCTCAATGTGTTTACTAATACTCCTATACACTATCTACTCCATGCTAGGAATTTTGGCTTGTTATTAATATGGTAGGCATATGGAAAGCTCAATACAATTGCATATAGTTGTTTGTGCAGGGTTACGTTGGATCTCTCTTCTCTACTGTTGAGGTGATATCTCTTATCAGGAAATATTCTTATGTGTTTTAAACCATTCTCTGCAAATATATCTATCATACTCAAATAATTGTTGTGTTTTTCATCCTCTGTGTTTAGAGGGTTTTCCTAGGGTATGTCTTGTCTCTCATGGTTGATTGGTTTATATGGTTGATTTATGGAGTTGATTTATATGGTTGATTTATGAAGATGATTTATGTGGCTAATATATTTGTAAGATTTACATGTGGTTGATATATTTGTGTGGTTGTTATATGTATGAGATACACATGCGGTTGATATATTCATATGTGGTTGATTTATGAGCTACATATGTGTTGAAATTGATTTATAAAAGTTTTAAAATTCAAGCTTCTCCAATTTTGCTCAAACATCAATAAGAATAACCGTGCAAGCAAGGTTCTGCCAACTTGCGTAGATAACATGATTGTCGAAGAGATTTGTGTGTGAACTGTGCACATATAGTGTCAATATACACACGACTATTTAAACAATTATTATGGAAAAAAGGTGCCTGAATTCTAGGAATGAAGGGTATTGACCTGTTTATCTACAAAAAAAACCCATAATTAGATATCTAACAAATAACAATCTAGTTAAGAGAAAATGGAAAAAATGAAGCGGAGTCAATGTAAATATTGTTGTGGGAAATTATGCACAAAGGTGTGGATCCTCTCCCATGTTGGGTGAAATCCTTTAAGTTTGTTGACAATGCCCAGTATTGTGTAACATATAGGAAATGTGATAACCCAAAGTAGATCTTGCAAGATCTTGTTAGTGAAATAAAACAAAATAAAAACTAAAATAAGTTGAAATAAACAAAGGGAAAAAGGAGATGCAAACCACAACAAGAAGCCAATGCAAGAACCAATTTAGATTTCCCAATTGTCAAGCAAATACATATAGTATCACCTAAGAGGTGTGAACATCAAAGGGAAGCCAACAATCTCCCTTAGGGAGGTCTATTTTTTACACACTAAATTCTATATAGCTTGAAGAAAAAATGTGAGAAACACTTTCCCCTTGGAGGAAGGAGGCAATGGAGCTTGGCGAATGATAATAGATGTAGGAAGAGGTGGAACATGAGAAAGTTCCAACACAATTCTAGAAGCATAACTTTGTTCTAGATTTCTCTTCCAATATGCATGCACATGGATTCCTTTTATAGGCCAAGTCAATGTCCTTAGGATGAGATGAAGTAGATATATGGATTAACTTGTGGTATAATTTCCAGATTCTTATTTTCTATATTTTCGGACATATGACCTCAAGAAGTTAGGTTTTATGAATAATCTTTAAACATGTCAGTTTAGAATTTTTTATATCTTTTGTTCCAAGAAGTTTTTGGCTATGCCCCTTGAAGGGGAAGTAGCAGAAACCTTTAAGAACATATGGTTCAAGTTTCATATCATGTCTAAGTATAGTTTTGAAGATATGTTCTCAAGAATGCATGGCTTCTGAATGACTCGTAATCATCTTTAAACAGGTTAGTTTGACATTTTCATTATAAGTTTTTATTTAGGATGTTTCAGAGAGTGCCCCTTGGAGGATATGCATTATATATCTTGAAGAATATGTGGTAGAAGTTTTAGATCCTAATTCATTACAGGTTCGAATATATACTTCTTGGAAGTTAGGGTTTGTGACAGTGACAAAGACAATAAAAATTCAAGAGAAGAAGGTTAACGAAATCTTACATAACTTTACCATACGGTATCAGAATCACAAACTTTTGAGGTCATTGTAAATATTGATGTAAGGGCTATGTGCCTTGTGCCTTTAAGGATAGAGAGAGATAGAGGTCAATATATGCGTGCTCTCCCACATCCCTCTTTCATTAAACACCTTTTTCGTTCATGAAATAGAGGGATTTAGGCACTCGACCTATAATGGAGAGATATATATGACATTTATATAAGGACCTCTAAATCAAGAACTAGCTATGCCTAGATTGATTGAGGCCTACTACTTTTACTTTAACAAAGATAGCACTCAAACTACTACAACTAAATTTATATTGTAACATGATGAACGTAAAAAAATGAAATGTAAACGTTTTCAATTTTAAGCGCTCAATGGCTTTTCATTTTGGAGAGGGAGATATGAATCCTCAATCTATTAATAGGTAAAGTGTGGCCGTTGTCACACCATTCCAATAGAGGCAATCTTATTTACGAGATAATAAGATACACCCAACAAGCCCACCCACACGTTGATATTCTAAACCCGCTTCCCTAATTATCTGTATCTCCACAAGTTATGGGATCATTGGCCAAATAAAGAATAGTTGGAAGCCAATATAGTCACAAGGTAAAATATTTGAAATGGAATAATCACCGAATTTGCAGACTCTACGTATAATTTGTTTATCAGTTTTTTTTAAAGATGTCATTTTGTATCTACATGTGCACATAAAGAAGATATTGTTGATTGTCTCTTTGATTTCTCTTTACATTTAAAATTATAAATAAACAAATAGTCCAATTTGTCTCTTTAATTTCTTTTTACATATAAAATTATGAATAAGCAAATAATCCAATTTTATTTAACATTTTCGAGTCACACATGTGCACATATATTATTGATTGTCTCGTTGGTTTCTCTTTACATATAAAATTATAAATAAGCAAATAATCAAGACTTATTTAACATTTTCCATTCACACATGTTCACATAAATAAGGTATTATGGATTGTCTCTTTGGTTTCTCTTTACATATAAAATTATAAATAAGCAAATAGTGATAAAACTTTGATGTGATTGTTATATCCACCGTTGGAAAGTGTTTTAACTAGAGATCTTGTTTAGAATTTTCCAGCCCTACATGTTCACATAAATAAGGTATTATGGATTGTGTCTTTTGTTTCTCTTTAGATATAAATAACGGAATAGTCAAATAGTGACAAATTTTAAATATTATATTATTTATGTGTTTCAACCTAACTTCACATCTTAAGTATGAAACTCATTGTATTCACTTTGACAATAGTACATATATTAATATACTTAAAATTGTTGTAAAGTTTGAAGTTATATATATTGAAAATATAAGTTATCATTGATGTCAAAGGGTTTCATGTATGATAAAGGAATAACTAGTAGATATGGTAGAGGAATAACTAGTAGATATGGTAGCAGGATGAATTCAGAAATGACATAAAGGAAAGTCGGTACTAAGGAATTAGGGATTTTGAGAGTGAGGGAAGACTGAGATCGATCACTGTAAGGATCGATGGTGAACCTGTAGCCCTAAGTCTGTGCAGGAATTAATGATTGAGATCGTGGTAAGAGAAAATCCACAGTTGTGGTTGAATTTCATAAGTTAGAGTTGCGAATGAGATATATTAATAATCCTCATTCATATGCTTGAAGATCGTGCGATGGAGATTAAAGGTGGAATAAGATCTACAACTAATATGGATTTCGCTGATTCAATAACGAGGAGGATAACAAGGGAGTTGGACTGCGAAATTAGAAACAAATTGCCAAGAAGGAGATCGAGATAAATGGACGAGATTGATCATGGAATCAGATCAACGGTTGTCAGCGATTTCGCTGGGAGAACTAGCGCGAATAAATAAAATTATGATGTGCGCAAAACTTCCTTAAAATCCACTTTATGATATTTGGAGTCCACCGTCAATCTAGATCTGACGATCCTCATGGATTTCGCAGATTCAACTAGTAGGTGAGTTAATTGCTGAGATGGGAGTGAAATTTCATTAAGAAATGATTAACAATGTGGACGGTCCATATCAGTCGAGAGAAATGCGGAAGCCGATTTTAAGAAGATCGATAATGATGAATTATTTTTGCACAAATAAAAGAGAAAATCCATAAATTCACATTTGATCGTAGATCAACAGTTGGGATTTAATTCGCGAGGAAATCTATGGTGGTGAATGATTTCTGCACAAAGAAAAGTGAGGATCTATAATCCACATTAGATCGTAGATCGATGAATAGAGGTGAATCCACAAAGAAATAAAAGGTTCATAAGAAAAGCGGAAGACGAGAAATCAAGGTCTAGAATAATATGGGTTTCTGCAACCCAAATTCTGGAAGGCGGAAAGAGGAAGGAAAAAGTGCAAGGAAGAGAATTACGGAAATACTGTGGGAAATGTCATAGTTCCGCATTTTGTATCCCGTGATCTAGAAGATCGAATATCATAAAGACATCCTTGAAAGATTAACGGTGCGGAAAGATTAGTGCATAAAATAGAAGGTAGAGAATTGCAAAATCAACACTTGAGTTTTTGAGAACCCGCATTCCACATCTCATGATTCGGAAGATCGACGGTCAGGAGACATCTGTAAAAGATCAACGGTGCAGAAAGATTGGTTCGGAAAGCAGAAATTGGGAAATGATATTTGGAAAAAGTCACAGATCTGATATCCGATTTTCACCTCATATTGATGGTCACTGTAGCTAAGAATTTTGCACATTCTGCGGACAAAAGTTGTTCCTCTGGTTTGAATGGTTCAGATCCAGAACAAATGGTTCACAACAAGTTTGGAAGACTTTCCCTAGAAGCTATAAACAATTGGAATACAATCTTTGATGGAGTGATGTGATTCTTATATTTTGACAAAAGGTCTCCAAGGAAATACCTGCATAAACACATCAAACACACAAGAGATCAAATATACCAGAACATCATCTATAGATCTATGCTAGTGACTACGGAATCTGACAATAACATGCAAGATTACAACATAACAAGTATATGGGAAAGGAACCAACTTTACATTAATAAAATGAAGAAAGAGTTTACAACCTATTCCTTAGTGTTGATATTCTCTTTCACAAAGTCAACACCTTGTCTTCGATAGCTCCAACTTGCTCCCTCAAGCTCTCTTAACTGACTTAGGCCAGAATATCAAACCAACAACATAACATTACTCTCCCCTCAACCATGGAGATTGCGCTTGCTTTTATATGCTTGGAATGGATAGGGATGGTTGAGAAATTGGTGGTTGAGGTGGCTAGGAGATCCTACAAGGATGGATCTCAAGCCCAACTGACCCTAGTGATTAGGGACAAGGGTGCCACGAAGCCTTCTTTTGAGAAGCTTCATGAGAACCTTTCTCTTTTCACTTTTTACCAAGGGCACTGCTCCTTGTTCACCATGATGGAGTGGTTCTGGGCAGAACCACGCATTGCTTAAAGAGTAATGGCAGTGCCACCATTTACTGCCAACAAAATATAGGTAGTGTTGAAGAAGGTACCGCTTTTTGAATAAAGGGTAGAAGCGGTGTTGGATTTTCATATACAAATTTGATGTTTGGACTAATGTTCTCACTTCACAGTTTGGGATTGAGGGCAGCACTGAAGTTTGAGATCTCATCACATGTTGATGACGAGATTTAGGTGTAACAGTCAAAAAAATATTGAGGGAGATCAATGGTCACGAAGAGCTTGAAGGAGATCAATGGTGCGAAATAGTTGAGGTGGAAAGCTAGGTGCGAAAATACATTTTGAGAAATGTAATAGTTAGGCAATCTGCATACCGCATCCTATCTTAGATATACGGTCAAGAAGAAGCACAATATAAGATCAATGACTCAGGATGGTTATAGAGATGGAGAATGCGGAAGGTCAAGACTGGAAGATTAAACAACAAATCGATTAACATGGAATTAGCTTAGTTGTTTTGAAGAGGCACGATCAAAAAATGAAATGGCGCAATGGTGAAGAGATGCATTTACAGGAAGCGTGAAGGTATTTATTAACAAAATAATTGAAGGAAAGAAATTGTATCTGTGATTGCATATGACGGAGTCCAAGAAGTGAATAGCAGACTGATAAAATTATTTCAGGGTGGCAGGGTGACGCTAGGGCAGGCTATAAGTATGCAAATGATGTTGTAGCAGGAAGAAACCCAGGGTGTTGGAGCATCCTTGTCTATTGTAGTAGGCAAAAACCAAGGGTGTTGGAGCATCCTTGTCTGTTGTAGTAAACAGAAACCCAAGGTGTTGTTGCATCCTTTATATGGCAGTAGATAAAGCAATTTTGTAGATTCATCTTATGAATGAGTTTGAATTAGTGGTTTTCGTTTTGAATTTTCCACTATAAAATTTGTGTCTTAACCTATTTGATTCATTTTGTGTTTTTTATTTTAAAAGAAAAAAGACAATACTAATTCACCCCCCTCTCAATATTGTGGGATAAACAAACAAATGACATCAGAGCGGTTTCCTTCATCACAATTTAACCACTGGAAGGTAGATCCTACTTAAAACTGATATGGATCAACAAGAAGGTTTAGCCACCAACAAACCTCCTTTGTTCACGGGAGAAAATTATGCTTACTAGAGTGTGAGAATGAAGTGCCATATGATGTCCCTTGGATGGAAGGTTTGGGATGCAACTGTAAAGGAATATAAAATAGATGACCAAGCACCTATAGATAGTATGGAACTAGGCCAATATTAAGGTAATGTCAAAGACCTAAATGCACTCTTGAGTGGGTTGACAAGCTATGTATTTACAAAAGTTATGCGATGCAAGACTGCCAAAGAAGCCTCGGATAAGTTAAAAATTAATATGAAGGAGCATCTAAAGTCAAAGAATGCAAGCTTTAGACATATAAATGGCAGTTTGAGGAATACCTTCTAAGAGTAGATGAGGTTGTCAATGCCATTAGAGGTCTTGGAGGAAAATTAAGAGAGAAATAAGTTGTGAGAAAGGTACTAAGAACATTGCAAATGAAATATGACTCAAAAGTATACACCCTAGAAGAACTAGATGATCTTGATCAGGTGAAAGTAGATGAACTACATGGAATCCTCACTGCATATGAGATGAGAACGGGACTAAATGAATCTTCAAGAAATGAAGCACCATTTAAAGCCTCATCCAAAAATCAAACAGAGAACCTAGATGATGAGGAATCTCTTTTTATTAAGAAACTTGAGAAGGGTACTAGAAAATATAAAGGAAAGTTACCCCTAAAATGTTTTAACTGTGGAAGAATTGGAAATTTTTCTTCAAGATGTACTTACCCTAAACAAGATGATAGTGGTGAGAGAGAAACCTAAAAATTCAAAAAGGGTAAAGCAGGAAACAAGAAGAATTCCTATGAGAAAAAGAAAATTATCTACAACAAGGAAGATAGTGAAGATGCAGATACAAGTGAATATGAGGAAACTGAGATTCTATTCATGGGTCTATATACTCAAGATTCAAATGGTGACTCGGATGAAAAAGGAGAAGTACACTTAAGAGATGAGGTTGATAGTGCTCTTGAAGAACTTGAGAAATATAGGAAAAAGAACAAGCAATCAATTCATATCATTAGTGAGTTGGAAACTCAACTTCTAGATGGAAAAAGGATTGAAGAGGATCTAAACCTATAGCTCAAAAGAAGAATACAAGAATATGAGAAACTTGAAGAAGATATCATGCAATTCAAGAAAAATATTGATGAAGGATCTATAAAATCAAAGTTTGAAAATAGCTCAAGGATTCTAGATGACATCGTGAATAGCCAAAGAGCATCAAGCGATAGATATGGCTTGGGTTTTAACAAAGAAAAGAAATCGAAATGTTTCTCTTTCACTAATCAAGGAGGAAACAAGAAAACTTATGCTGAAACACTAAAGAGTCCAGTGAAAAAGCAAGAGAGAAAGAGATTTGCCCCAAACTCTCAAGATAAAAACAGAAATAATATGGTTCCTAAGAGACCAAATAGATATATGTAGATCTTTTTAGGTCACTGTTACTCCTGTAATAACTTTGGTCATAAAGCCTTAAATTGTAGATCTATTGGGAAGGTTCCTGAATACAAGAAGAAGTTATCAATTAATAAACCAAAAGGAAATCATAACCTTTTTACACTTCTTTAAAAATATATAGAATGTTACAAATGTAATAACCATGGCCATATGGAAAGAGATTATAAACTGATGACTCCTACAAAGAAGACTGTTGCAATTAAGTCTCAAGACACACAAAAAAAGAAGTATTCTAGGGAAAATGAAGAAAAGGAAAGTTACATGATTGCTCTATGTGCAACAGAAAATAAAAACCTATGGTACTTGGATAGTGGGTGTTCAAAACATATGTCCGAAAACCCAAATAAATTCATAACACTAAAAGATAATAAGGGTAAAGTCACTTTTGGAGACAATTTGTCTTCCAAGATAATTGGCAAAGGAACAGTTGTTCTTAATAACAAGATCAAAGTAGAAAATGTATTACTAGTAAAAAATCTTAAGCCTATTCTCCTCAGTGTAAGTCAAACATGTGATCAAGGGCACATCTATATTTTTTACTCAAAGAAATGTGAAACAGGAAAAGGGACTCAGGAATATTTCTTGGCATGGCTATAAGAAATTCAAACAATGTGTACATCCTAGAAAATGAAAATCAATGTTACTTAAGTATGGTTGATGAAAGTTGGTTATTGAACAGAAGGTTGGGACATTTAAAATTTGACAATCTTGTCAGAATAAGTAAGAAGGAAGTTGTAAGAGACTTGCCTAACATTGTAAAACCTCTTAACTCAGTTTGTAAACATTGTCAACATGGGAAGCAAACTAGAGCCAGTTTTAAAACAAAAGAACATATGACCTCACATCCTCTGGAAATAGTGCACACAGATCTCCATGGACCAACAAGGAGTAAAAGCCTGTAGGGGGGATATTATTTCATGTTGCTCATTGATGACTACATAAGGATGACTTGGTTAACATTTATCAAAGAAAAAATAGAAGCCTTTGAGAAGTTCAAAATCTTCAAATCAATGGTTGAAAATGAGACACATGTGAAAATCAAATGTCTTATATCTAACAATGGGCGATAGTTTAACTCAAATGAGTTCAATGAGTTTTGTGAGACACATGGAATTAAGAGACAATTTTCAGCTACAAAAACTCCTTAGCAGAATGACGTTGTTGAAAGGAAAAATAGAACAATCCAAGAGGCTTCCAGAACAATGCTAAATGAAGCAAAGTTGTCAGATGCATTTTGGAAAGAAGCAGCATACACAGCTGTCTATATACTTAATAGAGGACAACTTGGAGTGAATAAGGACAGGACCCCTTATGAACTATGCTATGGGAGACTAGCCTTAGTCAAATATTTAAAAGTATTTGGCAGTAATTGTTACATTAAAGGGAATGAGGATGACCTTGGAAATTTTGACTCTAGGAATGATGAAGGAATATTTCTAGGATATTCATCCACCAAGAATGAATATAGATATTACAATAAAAGGTTACACAAGATTGTAGAAAGTGCATATGTAAGAGTAGATGATATAAAACCAATAAGAGAAAGCAGTCATGACAGTGTTGAAGATACAAATAATGAAGAAAAGGAAGAGTTGCAAGAGGACGAAAGTACTCATGATAAAAAATAAGGAATAGAAAAGGAAGATACACATGAAAGTGAAGAAGACTCCCCAAGACTTGATACAAAAAATCCATCTAGAAGGATACAAAAGAATCATCCAGAAACACATATCATAGGTGATAAAAATGTCGGAGTCAGTACAAGGAAACAACTAACATTTAATGAACAATCCCTACTCTCAATAGTACAACCTAAGAATTTTACAGAAGAATTCTAGAATAATGAATGGATCAAAGCCATGAATGAAGATTTAGATCATATTGAGAAAAACAAGGCTCGGTAACTTGTCCCAAGACCTAAAGATAAGAATGTTAGAGGGACCAAATTTTTTTTCAAGAACAAATTCAATCAGGATGGTTAAGTGATAAGGAACAAGGAAATATTATTATGTAAAGGGTATGCTCAGGTAGAAGAGATTGATTTTGAATAAACTTACGCTAATGTGGAAAGACTTGAAGCAATCAAAATGTTTCTATCACTCTCATGCCATAAAAACTTTAAAGTGTATCAAATGGATGTTAAGTCTTCGTTTTTTAATGGAAAAATAGAAGAAGAGGTTTATATTGAACAACCTAAAGGTTTCCTATTATAAGAAAACAAATACTATGTTTGTAAACTAAAAAAGGAACTCTATGGTCTCAAACAAGCTCCAAGGGCCTGGTTTTCAAGTCTAGATAGCTATTAAAACAACAAGGATTTAAGAGAGGGGTCATTGAAAGTAATATATACTTAAAAATTAAAGATGAAAATATGGTCATTGTTGTTGTTTATGTAGATGACATCATATTTGGAATCAATTTACAAACACTAAGTGGAAACTTTGCTTCTGAAATGAAGAAGGAATTCGAAATGTCAATGTTGGGTGAACTAACATTCTTCTTAGGGTTGCAAGTTTACCAAACAAACAAAGGAATCTTTATCTCCCAAACTAAGTACATCAAAGACATGCTTAAAAGATTTAACATGGAAGACTCCAAACTTGTTAGTACTCCTATGATCACAGGGTGCAAATTAAGCAAGGACGATGAATCTCTAGAAGTGGATCATACCATGTACATATCCATGATAGGAAGCCTATTGTATGTGATAGATACAAGACCAGATGTAATGCAAGTTGTAGGTTTGGTTTCTATGTTCTAGTCAAGCCCCAAAGAAACACATGTAACTACAGTAAAAAGAATTTTCAAATATTTGAAAAGTACTATGGATTATGGGTTATGGTACCCAAAGAGTCAAGGCTTTATTTTAAAAGAATTTACTATTGCAAATTGGGCAGGAAGTGTTGATGATTGAAAACGTACCAGTGGAGCAGCATTCTTCTTAGGAAATTGTTTGGTTTCATGGTTAAGTAAAAAGCAAACTTCCATTTCACTCTCCACAACAGAGGCTGAATATATTGTTGTTGCATCATGTTGCACTTAGGTCATTTGGATGAAGTAGACACTAGAAAACTTACTTGTGAAGTATGAGCACCCAATAATAATAAATTGTGATAATATTGGTGCCATAAAAATGTCAAAAAAACTGTCATGCACTCCAAGAAAAAACACATACCAATAAAATATCACTTCCTAAGAGAACAAGTATCCCGGAAGGTTGTCAAACTAGAGTATGTTGACACAAAAGAACAGGTTGCTAACATTTTCACCAAGCCGCTACCTAAGGAATCCTTTGAGCATCTTAGACAGAAGATGGCAGTGATTCCCTTTCAAAAGTTGTAGAGGAGGAAGCACAATCTAAGGGGGAGCTATGATGATAGGGGGAGTTTTCAAAAATAAGAAAGACAAGAAATCCTCAATGGAATAACAAGTTATCTTTTGTCATTGTTGTCAAAGGGGGAGAAGGTTTAGATATTTCCATCAATGCCAAAGGGGGAGACTGTTAAGAATATAAGTTGTCATTGATGTCAAAGGGTTTCACGTATGACAAAGGAATAATAGTAGATATGGTAGCAGGATGAATTTCGAAATGATACAAAGGAAATTCAGTACAGAGGAATTAGGGATTCTGAGAGTGAGGGAAGACATAGATCGATTGATTGATCATCGTAAGGATCGATGGTGAACTTGTGCACCTAATTCTGTGTAGGCATGAATGATTGAGATTGTGGTAAGAGAAAATCCATGGCTATAGTTAAATTTCATAAGTTAGAGTTGCGAATGAGATAAATTAATAATCCTCATTCATATGCTTGAAGATCATGAGATGGAGTTTAAAGGTCGAATAATATCTACGGCTAATATGGAGTTTGTTGATTTAATAGAGAGGAGAGTAACAAGGGAGTTGTACTTTGAAATCAAAAACTAATCACCAAGAAGGAGATCAAGATCAACGAATGAGGTTGATCGTGGAAGTAGATCAACGGTTGTTAGCAATTTCGCTGGGAGAACTGGCGCGGACAAATAAAATTCTGATGTGCGTGAAATTTCCTTAAAATCCACTGTATGATATTTAGAGTCCACCGTCGATCTAGATCTTATAGCCCTCATGGATTTTGCAGATTCAACTAGCAGGTGAGTTAACTGCTGAGATGGGAGCATAATTTCATTAAGAAATTATTGACAATGTGGATGGTCCAGATCAGTTGAGATAAATGCAGAAGCTGATTTTATGAAGATCGATGACGGTGAATCATTTCCACACAAAGAAAAGGGAAAATCCATAAATCCACATTTGATCATAGATCAATGGTTAGGATTTAATCCGCAAGGAAATCAACGGTGGTGAATGATTTTTGCACAAATAAAAGTGAGGATTTGCAATCCAAATTAGATCGTAGATCGAAGGATAAAGGTGATCCCACAAAGAAATCAACGGTTCATAAGAAAATCAGAAAGCAGAAAGTAGAAGACAGGAAATCAAGGTCTAGAATAATATTGGTTTCCACAACCTGAAGTCTAGAAGGCATAAAGTTGAAGGTGGAGAATTGCGAAAAGGCTGTGTGAAATGTCACAGTTTTTCATTCTACATCCCATAGTCCAGAAGATCAACGATCCAAAAGACATCCATGAAATATCGACAATGCAGAAAGATTAGTGCGAAAAACGAAAGCCGAAGAATTGCGAAAGAAACCCTTGAGTTTTTGAGATCCTGCATTCCGCATTCCATGATTTGGAGGATCGACGGTCATGAGACATCCGTAAAAGATCAATGGTGTGGAAATATTGGTTTAGAAAGCAAAAAATGAGAAATGATATTTGGAAAAATTCACATATCAGATATCTGATTTCCACCTTAGATCAATGGTCACGAAAATATTGAGGGAGATCAATGGTCACGAAGAACTTGAAGGAGACCAATGATGGAAAGACATTTTGAGAAATGTCATAGTTAGGAAATCCACATATCGCATCCTATCTTAGATCTACAGTTAGGAAGAAGCCTGATATAATATCAACGACTTAGGTTGGTTACGGAGATGGAGAATGTGGAAGGTCACAACTGGAAGATTAAACAACAAATCGATTAACAGGGAATTAGCTTAGTTGTTTTGAAGAGGCATGATCAAAAAATGAAATGGCGCAATGGTGAAGAGATGCGTTTGCAGGAAGCATGAAGGTATTTATTAATAGAATAATTGTAGGAAAGAACTTGTCTTTGTGATTGCATATGACAAAGTCGAATAAGTGAATAGCAGACTAATAAAATTAGTCCGGGGTGGCAGGGTTGCACTAGGGTAGGATATAAGTCTGCAAAGGGTGTTGTAGCATCCTTGTCTGTTGTAGCAGGATTCCCCAAGGTGTTGGAGCATCCTTGTCTATTGTAGTAGGAAGAAACCCAGGGTGTTGGAGCATCCTTTTCTGTTGTAGCAGACAAAAACCCAGGGTGTTGTTGCATCCTTTATGTGGTAGCATATAAAGTAATTTGGTGGATTTGTTTTATTAATGAGTTTGAATTGGTGGTTTGCTTTCTGAAATTTCCATGATAAAATTTGCGTCTTAAATTATTTGATTTATTTTGTGTTTTTTATTTTAAAAGAGAAAGACAATACTGATTCACCCCCCTCTCAGCATTGTGGGATATGTTCAGGTACACAGGTTACTCCCAAAAGACCAAACACCTAGAGCAACCACTTCACACAAAAATATCACAGATCAATACACTGATGCTTGTCACGTGGTTAAAACCCTCGAGAGGGAAACAGTCCACGACCCCAGCCAAATAGATACTTGGAGCAATTTATTATGCAAAAGAAATAAAGTTACATGAGCTTCTCATAATCTATTAAATAGCCAAGGATCCTCCATGCTCTTTAAATAGGGATCATGGACCAATCAGGTGTTAAGCCATGGATCAATGGTAGGTATGATCTAAGAGAATTTGAACCGTCGGATCAATTTATGTCTAGAGCATATCGTGATTGTCGGATTAGAATATTTACAAACGAATACTAATGCATACTAAAGAAACACACTTTACCTCACAGATATATTACACAAGTTGATCTTAACTAACTCCTAAGTGTCTAAATATCCTAACATCCCCCCTTACGAACAACTTGGGATGAGATTGAAGGATTTACAAAAGTGACACTATTAGGAGAAGGAAGGAGGCATTAGATCCTATCCCCCCTTAGGGACACATTCTTGAACTCCTAACATAGATCGATTTTTAGAAAAAATTGCTTCTGTAAGAGACTTGGTGAAGATGTTTGCAACTTGATCATTTGTAGGGAAATAGAGCATTTCAAGAACATGATCATGAACAAGATTTCTGATGAAGTGCATGTGTAGCTCAATGTGTTTGTTGCGTTGATGTAGAATTGGATCTTTGGTAAGCTTCATGGCACTTTGATTGTCACACCAAAGTGGAGTAGGCTGCTGCTGCTCAAATCCAAACTATGAAAGGATCTGTCGAAGCCATAAAGCTTCCTGACTGGCATTAACTACAGCTCCATATTATGCTTTTGCTAAAGAAAGAGCAAGAGTTTGTTGTTTCTTACAAGTCCAAGTGACAGGACCAGATCCCAGACTGAAAACATAACATGTAGTAGAATTTTGATCACCAGGATCGTCGGCCCAATCTGAATCAATGAAACCAACCAACAAAGTTTCCCCCCCTATACTATAATGAATCCCAAACTGAATTGTACCTCGAATATATTGAAGTATTCTTTTTGCTGCTTTCTAGTGACTTTCATGAGGAGTTTGCATATAACGAGCAACACGACCAATGGCAAAGGAAAGGTTAGGATGGGAATGAGTCAAGTATAAAAGACTACCAACAAGCTGATGATACAAGGTGGCATCTACTTCAGGGGAAGTACAAGTGGTAGAAAGTTTGACTCCAGACTAGACGGGAAAAGGTTCTGGTTTACAATCTTCCATGTGGAAGCGACGAAGAAGGTCACAAGCATACTTAGACTGGGAAAGAAATATTCCTTGTTTGGTTTGCAAGACTTGGAGACCAAGAAAATAATGAAAATGTCCTAAGTCTGACATTTCAAAATTTTTCTTAAGATTGGATTTCACATGGGTTATAAGTTTAGGGTCACTACCAGTAAGGATAAGATCATCAACATAAAGAACAAGTATGATGAGATGGTTTCCTACTTTCTTGGTATAGACATTGGGGTCAGAGTGGCATCTAGAAAAACCACTGTCAAGGAGAAATCTATCCATTTTGGCATACCGAGCTCTAGGAGCTTGCTTAAGGCCATATAAGGATTTCTTAAGGATACAAACAAGGCTAGAGTTATCCTGAACATATCCAGGAAGTTGTTCCATGTAAATTTCCTCCTGTAAATCACCATGTAAAAAATGCAGACTTGACATCCATTTTATGGACTTCCCAATTATGTAAGGCTGCAAGGGAAATAACAAGGTGGATGGAATTCATTTTTGCGACAGGAGCAAAGGTTTCATTGTAGTCAATCCCTTCAACTTGGGAAAAACCTTTGGCAACTAACCTGGCCTTAAGTCTTTCAACACTTCCATCTGATGTATACTTAGTTCTGTAGACCCATTTACATCTGACAAGTTTTCTTCCTTTTAGAAGAGGAACAAGATCCCAAGTATAATTCACCATTACTGAATGATATTCTTCATCCATAGCTGGATCCCAATCTGGATTTCCTGAAGCTTCTGCAAAGTTTCTGGATCATGATTCTCGGAAACTTGGGCCAAAAGAGAAGAGGCTCGCTGAAACTGAGAATGTGTTTGACGTTGATCTCTAGGATCACCGGCAAGATCACCAGCTGCTTCACATGTTGAATAGACCCATCGAGGAAGCATTGGTGCTGGTGCAATTGGAGGAACATGAGCAGGTGGAGCTCGATTTCCATCCTCACTGTCATCATTAGAAATTGGAGTTGGAAACCTATCAAGGAAGTTGGAAGAAGAAGAAGAAGAAGGCACAATCGCTGAATCAGGCTCGCATGCCAAAGATGGCACACTCGCTAAGTTAGGCTCGCAGGCCAAGAGATTTTCATCAAATTTAACATCTCTTCTAATTATTATATCATGTGGATGGGGCTGAAGAAGTCTATAACCTTTTACATCTTTAGAATATCCAACAAATATGCACTTTTCACTTTTAGGCTGCATTGCTTTCTGTTTTTCATCCAGAATGTGAGCCCATGCTTCACAACCAAACACACAAAAGTGACTTACATCTGGTTTAATTTTACTCCATGCTTCTTCTGGTGTTATACCTTGTAAAAATTTAGTGGGTGTACGATTAACTATGTAATTTGCAAAATTTATGGCCTCAACCCAATATTGAAGACTTAGTCCCTTATATTGGATCATACAATTAGCCATTTCTTTTAAACTGTGGTTCTTCCGTTCAGCTACACAATTTTGTTGTGGTGTATATGGAACATTGTGTTGTTGTTGGATTCCTTGTTCAGTGTAGAAAGTAGTGAACTTGTTGTTAACATATTCTCCTCCATTGTGAGATCTTAACTTAATAATTTGATGACTAGATTGTTTTTCAACAAGGGCCTTGTAGGCCAAGAACATGTTAAATATTTTGCTCTTAAGATTTAGGAAGTAAACCCAAGTGCATCTGGAGTAGTCTTCAATGAAAGTTAAGAAATATTTGAAACCATAAAAGGATGCAGATAGAATAGGGCCACACAAGTAACTATGCACAATCTCCAAGGGAACTGAGGCGTGCCAAGAGGCACGTTTGTCAAAACTGTCCCAATGATGTTTTTCGAGTACACAACTGAAACAAACACCATCCTTGTAAGATACCATCGAAAAACCATTCACCATATTGTCTTTACATAGTTGTTGCAATGAGCGATAATTTAAGTGACCAAATCACTCATGCCAAAGTTTGCTCAAGTTAACACTACGAGCAACAAAAACTGAAGGAAAAGGTGACGACCCAAAGTTGTTAAATTTGTACAACCTGGTAATATCATCAACACTTCCAGTAGCAAGGACATTTTGAGGATTTTTAAAATCCTTGATTACAACTTGGTGAGGTGTAAACGTCACAGTTTTACCTTCACCTGAATGAGTAATTTGATAGACTAATAACAAATTGCGGGAAATTTTTGGAACACATAGTACATCACTGAAATGACCATTTTCTACTGGAACTATTCCGGATCCTACAACACTTATAGATCTATCATCACCAACAAATATTTGTTTGGTGTTACATTCATGCATAGTAGAAAATATGGCTTGATCCTTAGCCATATGATAAGATGCTCTAGAATCAATGAGCCATTCAATTGAAGTAGAAGAAGAAGATGCAGTATAAGAGTAACTAGAAGCACAAAGTGCATGTCCATGAGAGGTAGATTCTGAAGACGAATCTAGGCTGATGTGGTGCTTCTTCATTGTTGCTTCCAAGGCTGCCATCTTCTTGAAACACTTAGATTCATCATGATTATCTTTCCCACAAAAAATGCAATGACACTTAGTCTTGTTTCCTTTTGGCTTGGATCCTTTATCATTTTTTAAAGAAGGAGTTGACTAAGAGGGTTTGGGACCCTTGTTATTTGGCTTATTATTGCGAAAATTCTATTTTGGGAGGCTTGGACTTTTCTTTCTGTTGGGACAATAAGGCTTTCCCAGATGTATCTGCATTGTTAATTATTCCAAGATGAATGACCTTATCTTGCTCTCTAATTAAGGAATCACAAAAGGATTCAAGACTAGGCTCTTGATAGCTAGCTGCAGTCAAGGATTCTTTTATGGAGTAGAATGTAGATACAAATATAGAATATGTAGGTCCAAGTTTGGAAAGAATATGATAAATGCATTATTTGTCTTCTTTCTTAATCTTGCATTCTACACATAAGAGTCTAAGAGTTTTATACTTAGATAAATAGTCTTGAATGCATGAAAAATCATTTGGATTCAAGGAAATCAATTCATTCTCAAGTTGACGACCCCAAATTTCATTGTGTTTACCAAACACATTTTCCAACTTTTCCCAAGCTTGATCAGGTTCATCAATTCCAGATATGTGGAATCGCAAATCAGTAGAGATTGACATCCCAATCAATTCACAAGATTCATCACATCTATTTTCCCATTTAATTTTCTTATCAGCATCAGTGGGTTCTATTTCTTTCCCTAAGGTTATCCTGAAAAGTCCCATACTTCACAGAACATCCTCTATATGGGATTTCCATGAGAAATAGTTAGAACTTATAAGTATAATATCAGAAGGGGCAGCAATACTATAAACTAATGACTGAAAGAACAAAAACTAACTGTCTGGATGTAAATAGCTCAAAAAAAATATGCGGTTTTAAAAAAAACGACATTAAAAATTGATTCTAGATGATGAAGTTATGCCTCATCAAAGAAAATATTGAAGATGTCCCCAATAATGACGTGGCAGATATTAACTTGACCAACTAAAAAAAAGAACCCCCCTCTTTCCAAGATCAACCTTTGACAATTACTTTACAATAAAGTTGCTTTTAAGTGAATCACTTTTATAGAATAAGTGATGTTCACTTTTACAATGATGTTACTTTAAATAGTGTGGCAATAAATCAAGAGACTTAAGTGACTCACTTTTTATTTTATTTTATTTAAGTGAGATGCACTTTTACAATAAAGTAACTTGAAAATAGAAATTGCATGCATTAAAAAGTAGCTTAATAAGACTTGAACTCAAGACCTATTAAGCAATAAAACAACTTTGGACCAAGTGAGCTAAGTTTAAAAGGTACGTAAAAGAATGGAAAGAGGAAGGGGTTTTTTTTTTAACTTTTCTCTCTCGTTCTCTGTGCTTGACTTTTTTTCTTCTTCTGTAAATCACAAAAAAAAACAAAAAACAAAAACAATTTTTTTTTCCACACAATGGAGTTAGATCTTGGTTAGCTTACCCGGAGAGTCTACGTTTCCAAGTTTTCTCGTTGTTTCTGATTTGCCGTGATCACACAAGGTGCATGACAAAGAGCATACGTAGCAGAGAAGACAAGAAAAAAAACTTTTCCTTTCTATTTCTGATTCGCTACGATCACACAAGGTGCACGGCAAAGAGAATACACAGCCAGGGAAGGAAACAGTCTGAGACTAAAAAAAATATTTAAAAAAAAAATTTAAACAAATCTGTCACTGTAACATTATACCTTCAGATTTGTTGAAATTGGTGTTTTTGGATCAAACGAAAATGATTTTCGTTGAAACAAAAACGATTTCCCAATGGAAATGAAGCTCTAGATGTAATGGAACAGCTTCCATAGGCCACAAATGCATAGAAACAATAGAACCAAAAATCCCTTTCAAAATTTCGACAACACCGGTTCCAGATCTTGATCAAAACCGAAAGCGACTTATCATAAATGCTCTGATACCATGTTCGGGCACACAGGGTACTCCCAAAAGACCGAACACCTATAACAACCACTTCACAAAAAAATATCATAGATCAATACACCGATGTTTGTCATGTGGTTAAAACCCTCGAGAGGGAAATAGTCCATGGCCCCAGTCAAATAGCTACTTGGAGCAATTTATTATGCAAAAGAAAGAAATTTTCATGAGCTTCTCATAATCGATTAACTAGCTAAGGACCCTCCATGCTCTTTAAATAGATATCATGGACCAATCAGGTGTTAAGCCACGGATCAATGGTAGGTATGATCTAAGAGAAGTTGAACCATTACATCACTTTATGTCTAGAGCATATCGTGACCGTTGGATTAGAATATTTACAAATGAATACTAATGCATACTAAAGAAACACACTTTACCTAACGGATATATTACACAAGTTGATCTTAACTAACTCCTAAGTGTCTAAATATCCTAACAGGATAAACCAACAATATCTGTGTGTGGATTGTTACATGATGCAGTTGCGTCGAGTCGAAGGATGCAACCAAAGAATGGGAAAGGTGGTAGTTGGAAAATGATTAAATTGTTTTCCCTATATAAGAATGTGTTGTGTCCTGGAAATTCACAGGAAAAAATAGCAAGGGATTCTCCCCAGTCAACGTTTCGAACTAGCCCGTGACTGTTTGGTGTAGGGAATCCGTTCGGTTTGTGGTCCGACTACCGTGGGTCAAGTAAAAAATATAAAAGTTTTACTGGTTGCGGCCCAGTCCACCGTGTATATTTTTGTATTTTTCAGTTTTAAGTATGACATGCAAGTGCCTAGCTAAAATGCAGATTGATTAAGCATGCAAGGAGTGGTCACAATGTGATGCGCAGGTTCTTACCTCTCATCTTAGACTCTCTTGCATATGAATCTTACACAGCAAGAAAATAAAACTGACTACCTAACCTATCCCTAGGGAGCAATATTATCACTTATTACTGAGTAATGTATTTTTTGCATGCATTATGAAAAATCACAGACAGCTGATACTTCTTTCAAAACACATGAACATTTAAAGATATTTGAACAACTAGATAGCCAATTGTTTATGAACAACATTCATTACTCATAGTGGAAATTTTCATAAAATAAACCAGAGATCATTCATACAAGAACATAGGTTCAAAGAGTTAGAACGATCTCCCAGTTAATGGACACAAAGTTGAAAATGAAATAGTTCCTCTTCAACAAATCCATAGCATAACATTTGAACATTCCACCAAGCTTTCTCCAACAGGCAAACTGCAATTATCTATTGCAAAAGGAAATAGTTCTTCTAACAATATGTCTTCACCAATCTAACTGAGAAAAAGTCCCTCTCTTATCTAAATCTTCTATATTTATACAAAAAGAACAAAACTGTTGGGCTGCCCATGAATGACTCTTGGGCTTCCCCAACTCTTCACCTCCCACACTTTTCTTTCATTAAGTGCTTATAAAATTTACAATATATTACAATAAAACAAATAAGGTGCTCATGAGGAGGGTCCCGCTTCACTATTCAAAAACTTCTTCCATGCTGAAGCCTCTGAGGCAATGCTTTCGAACTCAGAAGGTTCTAAGAAACGAATATTTATTTCAAATTTAGTAGCTTGATTTCTTATTACTTCTATTCTGGCTGCGCTCAGGCGAAGTTGGTCCTCAAGAAACTGCACACTAACCTCAGAATGAGCTACTTCATTCCTAAGGGTTTTCTCATCTAAGGATTTGATGTGTTGGATCCTTTGTTCATCTTCCTGATATTTCCTTTGCAACCTCTCCAAAAATAGGCTATGGTCTGGAAAAGTATCCATTCTTTGTTCAGCCTCAACCTGACAGCGATTATAAGTGATCAAAAGTCTCCTGAAGAATTCTGCACAAGCTCCCTGTGTCTTCTTGACAGCCTTCTTGAATTCTTTGGCTGTGTTTATGGCAAACTCCAGTAAATCATAGTCTTACCTTAGGGCTTGTTGATCTTTTGATGGTAGATCTGCAGGGGTTTCTTCATTCGCTTCCAATCTTTCCATCCTTCCTGTCAGGACTTCTAAGATATCATGAGATCTATCTACAAAATATGAAGAGGTTTCCAAAATCTCTTCCAGCCGATTGTCCACCTGCAAAATCTTGCACGTTTCTTCCTCTATGTCTACTTGCAGTTGGTGCATCTTGCCCCTTTTCCCTAGAACGTGCTCCTTGAAAGGATGAAGATTGAATTGCTGTTCCTTGGCCTCTTCTAGAGCTGCTGATAATGAAGCAACCTATTCTCCAAGCTCTGTAGTCTGCCCCTGATACTGCCTTTCCGATTCCTCTAAGGTAGCATTCTGTAGATCCAACTCCCCTATCTTAGCTAGCAGCTGCTCCTTTTATGTCCTCAACCCTTGGCATTCCTGCTGCAATTCCTGCAAACTTCCTTGGACAACCTCCAAATATATCTTCTCTACTTGGAGGAACTAGGGTTCAGCTTTTGAAGACTTTATTTCATGTTGTACGTCTTCAAACTTTCTTTTCAATCTATTATTTTTCTCTCTCTCTCTTCTCAGGGTATCTTTTAGTTGGGCAGTAGACTTCTTTGACTGTTCAAGATCAGTCATTATTCGATCTACATTGTTCTCAGAAGCATAGATCAATGCAGCCCCAGCTCTGATGGTGAATCTGGGGTCCTTGTCTGTCCCATATACTACAGTTGTATCATTTATCATTTTACCCAACTGCCCCCAATCTCGACCTTTCTCTCGGTCCTCTTCACTATCCTTTTCCTTTCCCTATCATAAAAGATAGTGTTGAAATATGGTACCTCCTCCCTTTTCTTCTGCTCAAAACGGATTATCCTAAGGGTGGGGACCATAGCCTGTCCTATTGTGCTGCCAACAGCTGCCATAGGATCTTGAATATCAGGATTACCCAAGTCCTGAGCCAGACTGTCTATTAGATCAGAAGCTGATTGCTCTGCCCCTGTCAGCTTTATCCTTTCTGCTTCCTGCTTCTTCAGTTCCTCAGCCATCTTTCTTTTCTTTTCCTCCTCTTCACTCTGGGCAGCTTCTTCTGCCTTTCTAGCTACTTCTTGTTCAGCTCTTCTCTTTTCTTCCTCCTCACCTTTGATCCATCTTTCGGCTTCCTAAGCTAGTCTCCTAGCATCTTCATTTATTTTTCTAGTTTCTTCCTCCTCTGCCTTTTCTTGCTCATCCTGTCCTTTCCCGCCTTTGGTGGTGATTTTCTTTTTAAACCTTATTCTTAAGGCCTTTATATTTTGTGCACTACGAAAAATGGATTCCTCTCTATCCTAGTGGCTTGTATATTCAAAATGTGCATTTGCCTCCTTGCAGTGCTCTACCACTTTATTTCAGGAATCGTTCTTGTGGAAATTCATTTCCCCAAAATGGAATTTCCCCAATTCCTCCACAAATTCCTTAGCTTTCTTCACCCTTGTGAATTTATAGCTTCCCAACCTGAATGGTAAAGGAGGGTAAGCTGCTTTCTTATGTTCAAACAAAAAACTCCCTATGCCATCTAAAAAGACTTTCCTAACTGCCTCTTTGTGGACTATATAGTCAGTGGCATATTTTAGCAGCAATGAGGGTGCTCTAGATAATCCATACATTCTGAAATACAATCCATCCTCTGTTAGATAGTAGTCTGCATATTCCTCAATCACCTGCAATGCTTCCTCTGACATACAGTTGCACTCCTTTAAGAAAATCAATGTATATAATGGCATGACGAAGTGCTCACACACTTCTCTATAGTGATTGTGGTATTTGTGTGCCCATAGTGGCTTGTATGCTGAATAGAATGGTGTTCTTTGCCGCTCCCAGATACATCTCAGATTGGGGATGGGTTGGTTGCATAGTATGCAATCAATCATTATAGAGCTCATATAGAACTCTGATCTCTTCTGGGACACCCATCCTAATGCTGAAGCAATGCAGGCTGAGAGGCTGTTGGACACAATGTTTTCCTAGTTGAACATTGTCCCCTGTGTTGCAACATAAAAAATGATAGGAACCCACTCTAACTTGAAGATTTTACCATGGGCCCTCCCAAAAATCCTGTTCAGCATTAGGGCAATGAACCTGTAAGGGGTTCTTAGATTAGCAGTGTCATATTCCCCGGTCGGCCTAGTTCTAAAGTTCTTTCCAGGCATCAACATTCTCTTCAGTGTCTCAACTAGGTCCATCTTAATTACCTTCAGCTAGTCCTCAGTCAAGTACACCTATGCTTCTGGTAAGTGGTAGGTGATCTAGATGGAGATCGGTGGCCACCCACCTATTCCACTGGCTCAAAACAATTGTCCATTGTGGTAGTTTCCTAGTTATTTTTCTACAGTTTTTCGGGTCCCAAACTTTCGGGGCCGTTTTGAGGCCCTAAATGACATTTTTTGGAGATTTAGGGCCAAATGGATGCTATAAGCATCCATTTGGCCAACCAAAAGTTGTAAAGCTTAGACAGATGTTTCCAACGAACTATCGAACACCCAAATCGGAGATCGTATGCAAAAGTTATGACCCCGGGAAGTTGACTGTTCAACTTACCACCTTGGGGCCGCAAACTTTATGACGGTTCATCTTCTAGAGTTATGTTTTAGACTTTTGGGGTTCTCACCTCATTATTATTATAAATAGGCCCCGTTTGCCTCATTTTTGTATTCAGCTTGGCACGAATGAGCGTAGCAGCCACATATCTTCTCAGAGATAGCTACCAACATTCTCACAATTGTATTACAGTCTGTTCTATTTCCGCCATTTAATAGAATATGGGTTTACTGTATCTTTGTTATCTTTGCAAAATGTCTGTGATTATGATTCTATATATGTTCTTTCATTTTGTTCAGACATAAATCCGGATCAGTGGTATCAGAGCAATCTGCTCTTTGATTATTTCTCAGCGCATGTCCCCGACGAGGTCCAAATATAGAGAGTTTGGTCTTGAACTAGTTTCACTTGATCATTCTCGCCGTCCCAAATGACCTCCCATGGGGGAAGAAAATAGAGACGACAGAGCAGGAGATCCTATCAAGTCGCTGCTCGAGAAATCCCTCGAGCTACAGAGGAATGATGGATAGTTTCACCCAAATCCTTCTACGAATGCCGGCCGCAGCAAGTGCATCTTCAATAAGTAGCCGGTTCCGGGATGCAACTCCCTTCAAGGTACAAGTTAACTTTGATATTCCTTTATTTGAAGGCAATATCAATGCAGATGCCATGGATAATTGGTTGAATGTTCTAGAAGGTTAATTCTCTGTCCACAATTTTTTTGACAGAGAAAAGATCACCTTTGCGCTCCTTAAGGTAGTTCGTCATGTCCAAAATTGGTGGGGTACTTATTGTGAGCAAAACTCATCAGATGAGTGTGGAATGTTTGAAACAAATCCCACTTGGGCCTCTTGCATATATGCCGTCAGGGAATAGTATTACCCTGTGGGAAACTATGATGACCAGTACACAAAATGGACCATTCTGCGTCAAGAAAGGGACCAGATGGTGCCGGAGTACACCAATAACTTTCATACCCTGCGTATAAAGTTGAGTATCAAAGACTCCGAGCGGCACTTGATTCTAAAATATTGCAGTGGTCTACATCAGTACATCCGAACTGATATGGACTTCCTCGACATCTCTTCACTTGGATCCGCCTATCGGTATGTTGTCAAAATCGAGGAGAAATTTCGACAAAAGAACAAGCGAGACTCTCGACCTGTGAATCCACCGCAGAAGCAAGGCAAGGGAAAGTACCCTAGCCCGCAGAACACAACAAAAGAAAATGACAACCAATCCCCGCCACAAGCAAAGAAGGGAGATCGAAAGACAAAGAAGGACACTGGTAAGTGGTGCAAATTTCATAAAATCCCTTGGCACAACACTGATGAATGTCACTCAAAGCAGTCATTAGTGGCTGAGATCAAATCTTCAGAATCAGATCTTGATTCTGATTTTGAACCCAATGCCACAGTCGCACACAATGGGAGGAAGATCATTGATGTAGATCCCACTGCCACTGTTTCTACCACAGAGATTCAAGTAGAGGATCCCAAAGAATCAGAGGCAGAGGAGTGCCTATTCCAATCACAGATGTGGGTGAAGGGAATGCCTCTACATTTTGTTGTTGACAACGACAGCCAAAAGAACCTGATCTCAGCAGAAGTCGTCAAGAGATTGGAGCTTCCTACAACACCACACCCGCAACCTTACAGCATCGGATGGCTAAGCCAAGGACGAGGTATCTGCATTACTCAACAATGCCTCGTACCATATGGCATCAAGCCTTTCAAATACAAGGTACTGTGTGATGTGGCCCCACTTGAAGTCTGTGATGTTCTTTTAGGACAATCATATATGTGGAAGCATCATGCTGTATATGAGTCACGGCCTCGCAATGTCATTGTCACTTTGGGAGGACAACTCTATTGGATTCCAGAGACAGTTGCACCTAACAAAGTCTCACAGGGTAGGAAGATAAGCTCCCACACCAGAAAATAATTCCTCTTCACAATTGTGTCTGAAGGAGAACATAAGATCACAGAGACCTCCACACCCTCTACACAGGGTGTCTCTGCTCATCAGACACAAGAAGAAGACAGAGCCATTGTTTCCTCATCTATCTGAGTACCTCTATGATGAAATACCACGCATTCAAGGTGCTAATCAAGAAACAAATCATCCAGACAACAATTACAGCCCTCTTGGGATGCCAAAGAAAAGCAGCCTCTTCACTTCAACAAATGTTGCACCAGGAGATGAACTCAACACACAGTTCAAGATATGATACGAGATTCAATGCAATGGATACCATTGCTTCCTGAGGAGGAAGGATTGATCCAGATGGATATCGGTGGCCACCCACCTATTCCACTGGCTCAAAACAATTGTCCATTGTGGCAGTTTCCTAGTTATTTTTCTACAGTTTTTCGGGTCCCAAACTTCCAGGGCCATTTTGAGGCCCTAAACTACGTTTTTTTGGAGATTCAGGGCCAAATGGTTTCCATTGACATGCAATTGGTTGAACAAAAGTTGTAAATATTAGACATACCTTTCCAACGAGCTATCGAACGACCAAATCGGAGATTGTATGCAAACGTTATGACCCCAGGAAGTTTACTGTTCAACTTACCACCTTGGGGTCGCAAACTTTATGACGGTTCATCTTCTAGGGTTATGTTTTGGAATTTTGGGGTTCTCACCTCATTATTATTATAAATATTCCCCTTTTGCCTCATTTTTGTATTCATCTTGGAACGAATGAGCGTAGAAGCCACATCTCTTCTCAGAGATAGCTACCACCATTCTCGCAATTGTATTACAGTCTGTTCTATTTCCACCATTTAATAGAATATGGGTTTACTGTATCTTTGTTATCTTTGCAAAATGTCTATAATTATGATTCTATATATTTTATTTCATTTTATTCATGCATAAATCTGGATCAGTGGTATCAGAGCAATCTGCTCCTTGATTGTTTCTCGGCGCATGTCCCCGACGAGGTCCGAATATAGAGAGTTTGGTCTCGAACTAGTTTCACTTGATCATTCTCACCGTCCCAAATGACCTACAATGGCGGAAGAAAATAGAGACGATGGAGCAGGAGATCGTATCAAGTCACTACTCGAGGAAGCCCTCAAGTGACAAAGGAATGAGATGATGGATAGTTTCACCCAAATCCTTCTACGAATGCCGGCCGTGGCAAGTGCATCTTCAACAAGTAGCCGGTTCGGGGATGCAACTTCCTTCAAGGTACAAGTTAACTTTGATATTCCTTTATTTGAAGGAAATATCGATGCAGATGCCCTGGATAATTGGTTGAATGTTCTAGAAGGGTATTTCTCTGTCCACAATTTTTTTGACAGAGAAAATATCACCTTTGCCCTCCTTAAGGCAGTCCCCCATGTCCAAAATTGGTGGGGTACTTATTGTGAGAAAAACACATCAGACAAGTCTAGAATGTTTGAAACAAATCCCACTTGGGCCTCTTTCATAGATGCCATCAGGGAATAGTATTACCCTATGGGAAACTATGATGACCAGTACACAAAATGGACCATTCTGCGTGAAGAAAGGGACCAGACGGTGCTGGAGTACACCAATAACTTTCATACCCTGCGTACAAAGCTGAGTATCAAAGACTCCGAGCGGCACTTGATTCTGAAATATCACAGTTGTCTACATCGGTACATCCGAACTGAGATGGAATTCCTTGACATCTCTTCAATTGGATCTGCCTATCGGTATGCTGTCAAAATCGAGGAGAAATTTTGAAAAAAGAACAAGCGAGACTCTGGACCTGTGAATCCACTGCAGAAGCAAGGCAAGGGAAACCCTATCCCACATAACACAGCAAAAGAAAATGACAACCAATCCCCGCCACAAGAAAAGAAGGGAGATCGAAAGATAAAGAAGGACACTGGTAAGTGGTACGAATTTCATAAAAGCCCTTGGCACAACACTGATGATGTCGCTCAAAGCAGTCATTAGTGGCTGAGATCAAATCTTCAGAATCAGATCCTGATTCTAATTCTGAACCCATTGCCACAACCGCACACAATGGGAGGCAGATCATTGATGCAGACCCCACTGCCACTGTTGCTATCGTACCGATTCAACTAGAGGATCTTGAAGAGTCAGAGGCAGAGGAGTGCCTATTCCACTCGCAGATGTGGGTGAAGGGAATGCCTCTACATTTTGTTGTTGACAACGGTAGCCAAAAGAACCTGATCTCAGCAGAAGTCGTCAAGAGATTGGAGCTTCCTACAACACCACACCCGCAACCTTACAGCATCGGATGGCTAAGCCAAGGACGAGGTATCTGCATTACTCAACAATGCATCCTACCATATGGCATCAAGCCTTTCAAAGACGAGGTACTATGTGATGTGGCCCCACTTTAAGTCTGTGATGTTCTTTTAGGACAACCATATATGTGGAAGCATCATTGTGTATATGAGTCACGGCCTTGCAGTATCGTTGTCACTTTGGGAGGACAATTCTGCCAGATCCCAGAGACAGTTGCACCTAACAAAGTCTCGCAGGGTAGGAAGATAAGCTCCCACACCAGAAAATTATTCCTCTTCACAATTGCATCTAAAGGAGAACATAAGATCACAGAGACCTCCACACCCTCTGCACAGGGTGTCTCTGCTCATCAGACACAAGAAGAAAACAGATCCATTGTTTCCTCATCTATTCAAGTACCTCTACGATGCAATAACACACATTCAAGGTGCTCATCTAGAAACAAATCATCCAGAAAATAATTACAGCCCTCTCGAGATGCCAAAGAAAAGCAGCCTCTTCACTTCAACAAATGTCGCACCAGGAGATCAACTCAACACACAGTTCGAGATATGATACAGGATTCGACGCAATGGAGACCATTGCTTCCTAAGGAGGGAGGATTGATCCAGATGGAGATCGGTGGCCACCCACCTATTCCACTAGCTTAAAACAATTATCCATTGTGGTAGTTTCCTAGTTATTTTTCTACAGTTTTTCGGGTCCCAAACTTCCGGGGCCTCCCGGGGCCATTTTGAGGCCCTAAACGATATTTTTTGGAGATTTAGGGCCAATTGGTTTTCATTGGCATGCATTTGGCTGACCAAAAGTTGTAAATCTTAGACAGACCTTTCCAACGAGCTATCGAACGCCCAAATCGGAGATCGTATGCAAAAGTTATGACCTCAGGAAGTTGACTGTTCAACTTACCACCTTGGGGCCGCAAACTTTATGACGGTTCATCTTCTAGGGTTATGTTTTGGAATTTTGGGGTTCTCACCTCATTATTATTATAAATAGGCCCCTTTGGCCTCATTTTTGTATTCAGCTTGGCACGAATGAGCGTAGCAGCCACATCTCTTCTCAGAGATAGCTACCACCATTCTCGCAAATGTATTACAGTCTGTTCTATTTTCATCATTTAATAGAATATGGGTTTGCTCTATCTTTGTTATCTTTGAAAAATGTTTGTGATTATGATTCTATATATGTTCTTTAATTTTGTTCACACATAAATCCGGATCAGTAGGCCAGTGAGACATACCCAGGGCTATAAGCATCATAACCCTATTTATCAACATTTACCAAAATCATGGTGGTTACATCTGCCCTAGGCAGAATCCACCCAATCACCTCTGAGCATGGAAAAAGCTCAGGTCTGGTAGCAACTTTCATCAATGCATATCTCTCTATATTGGCATAGATGGTTTCTTCTTCAAAACCTATGTCAAGTACTTCTCGGTGTGTTATTAATCTGTAAATTTCACCCCATTGATATTCAGGTTCCACACCCACTATGCATTTGGTGTAGGTGTATTCAACTCTGGTAACGATTTCGAATTCGTGTTCCTCTTCTACTACGGGAGCCTTCTTCTTCTGACGTTTAGACATCTTGGACTCTGAATAATTTCCCTGTCATATACATAAATTTCTTTTAGGTTCTGTTGGGTCATTCCCAGATAACATTCAAAATGGAGACAAACTGTATAAGCATTTTACCTCGTTTATGCTAAACATGAGTGCAACTATAAAAAATAAACAAACAATGCTCAAAACCAAATGTTCCCACATAAAATTAATCTACCCAAAAGGGTAACACCAACTCACGACCAATATTTGCAGAATTAACCTAGAATATCATGGCCTTTCTAAACGACGAATATCTCCCTCCTAATGCTGAAGCAGAAAACAGTCTCGACACCCCCTCTCGACGCTACGACCTTAACGTTACGTGGAAAATATGGTGCCTAATCCCAAGTGAGGACACTGCAAGTGATAGCACCCTTAACTCAAAAAATAAGATGAATCTATTTGCTGCAAAAACACTCACATTACGGTCCGACTAGATAATGCATTCTGACCCAAAAATTGGTCCAAGGTTCGTATTCGAGTTTAACAATCTCAACGATGCGACCCTGGTTCACAAAAGTGAGGGTGACGATACAGTGGAACCAAAACCTTGGTATCTCGGAAGAAAACATGAAACGCTTCCCCCAGATGGCCACACGTAGACTGGAGGATACTGGTGCGGACAGTGTAACGACCGTATGCACCGGTTTCCCTAGCATTCGAGTGTGGTATGCAAACCCCCAATGGCCGTGAAAGTCATCACTGCAAAACTACAAAACACCCCACCGGGCAGTCATACCATTTACCTCGAATATATATACATGTTGGGATGGAAAAACCTAGGTAACCACTAACTACGGAGACAACAAAATAGTTTGACCAATTGAACGAAATGGGAAAAACACTCACATTACACTCCGACTAGATAATGCATTCTGACCCAAAAATTGGTCCAGGGTTCATATTCAAGTTTAACAATCTCAATGATGCGATCCTAGTTCACAAAAGCGAGGGTGACGATACAGTGGAACTAGAACCTTGGTATCTCGGAAGAAAACATGAAACGATTCCCTTGGATGGCCACATGCAGACTGGAGGATACTGGTACGAACAACGTAACAACCATCTGCACCGGTTTACCTAGCAGTCGAGTGCGGTCTCCAAACCCCCAACGACCGTGAAAGTCATCACTGCAAAACTACAAAACCCCCCACCAAGTAGCCATACCATTTACCTCGAATATATATACATGCCGGGATGGAAAAACCTAGGTAACCACTAACTACGGAGACAACAAAACAGTTTGACCAATTGAACGGAACGGGAAAAACGGGCATAAGGGCCTACCTGGCACTGTGTTGTGTGACTGGTGCAGAAAAAATTGCAAACTTCCACAGCAGAGCCACCTAGGAGCGAAGGTACCGACAGTGAAAGAGTTGGTCTGCTTGAGCAATAATGACAGCATGAGGAATTCGCCAAAATAACAATAAAATAATGAAACACCCCGGCCCCAATATATACGCCTTAGTCAATCATAATCGGCAGGAAAAATAAAACCATCGGGAGGTGAAACTGCTACGGGATCGGTGATCATGTCATTAGCACCTTCGCAACGGCGGATGACGAAAAAGCCACGAAACCCGTAATGGAATCGACAAAGAAAAAAAACAAAACTCGCATCAGAGCTCACAAGTCTAAGGTTTCAGATCAAAACATGGTTGGAGAGCTACAACAGTGGAAACCAAAAACGAACTGAGTTCCACAAACCAATCAAAATCGGAGGCAAAATAAACATGACTCAAAATATCGACCAAGCAGACAACATAAATCAAAACTATCGGAAGCTTAGTGTTTTCCAAAACCGCAATGGCGAAAGCTGAAATCCAAAGGATCTGTGAATCAAAAATGGTGGGGATCAGAAGAGGATACAACAACTCTCGGAAAAATTTGTAGTACCTCCTCCTCAATGGCGGAAGACGTATAGACAAAGGTTCCGATGGGATCTCAAAACAACTGCCGACAAAGAAAAACCACATCGGAGACCAATAAAACTTGAATCAGACGTGATGTCCTGTTCTTTTCCGAAACGGTGAGTGTGCAGACACTCAAAAGTCTAAACAAAAAAATCAATTCAAATAGTAAAACATCACTGGCGTCAAAGCAATCTCCGCGAAAACATCAAGCAAAACCAAAAAGCTGAGCAAAACGAATTAAAGGAGGGTCCTGAATTTTTTTTGAATTTTGGGAAAATGTTGCAGCTGCAACAATTGTCAACTACTTGGTGAACCCCAGATTTCTGAATCAACTTCTTCCCAGTAAAAGACTGTTTAATCATTTAGCTCATAAGTTGAATACTTCTAGATTCTTGTATTCCTAAGATGGCAAACACATGCATTTAAATCATTGATGACAGTCTATTCTTTGGAAATGGGAACGCCAAAATATTCAAAGTCCGGATAACTCTTTTGAGGCTTAGTAGGTGAGTTTTATTTTACCTTTGTCTTTGGGTAGTTTTGAGCTTGGACACCATAGGATCATAACATATGGTAAACAGAACTATTCATTTGTTCCTCATTCCCATGCCAATTGCACTTTTGTGCCTTTTGAACTTTTGTTCTTTTGAGTCCTCCATCTGTCTTTCTTTCTGAATTTTATTCAAGCTCTTCTATCCATAGTGTCCTTTTGTGTGAGAGAAGAATTTACTTTTCAGCTCACAGATGGAGAAGAACTTTTGGCAGATTGATATTCATATTTCTGATACTTTGCTTTGATATGTATTGCTCTTTTTAGGAGTTTTGACTCTTAATGGCCTTTAGGATTTTGAAATCATGGCATGGTACCATTTATATATAATAAACCGTTTACCTTGCTTCCTTTCCGTGGGTCTTTTGCTATCACCCCCTAGGACATCTTAGATGTGAAATGGATGGAGCCTCGAAATAGTATTCTAGACCTCTTAATTCTGAGTTATTTTCAGGGGTTAAGCAGGACTTCAATGAGTGCATAGCCATTTAGGAAAACTACTTACCAGAATAAATTCTATCATTTCAAAATAAAATGCACAGTCTTATCCCAAAGATTTCAGTTAATCGAGAACCTTGATGCTTTCCATGCAACCAAAAGTTTGCCTCTTTTATTCAAAAAACAAACCAAAATAACCAGAAATAAAAGCGGTAAATCAAAGTAAAACCGCATCAAATTATTTATGTACAAGGTCATCAAATCAAAAGAAAAATAAAATTGTTCCCACCCCTGAAAATCTATCAACTTATGAGTCAAGGGGCTAGGCATGGCTAGGATGGATTGCAGACATGAGATACCTAACCATGGTCTAATTCTGCTATTTTTAAAACCGAAACTATGTCTACCGATTTACAATCACTCCCATCAGCCTGTGGAAATTGAAGGAGATCAGGCTGAGTGTCAGTCATACTGCTGGCTTCGTCTGATCCATGATATCTTAGTTCAAGCTCTGTTAGATGATTCCCCAAAACAGAATTAGCAGTTTCATTACCTTCTTCCAACTTAGTGATAGTATGCTTCATGTAAGGTTCCCTTAAAATTTTGATCCGATTTGGGACCCCTTTATGAGGCAACCATAAATGGGACCAATCTGAAGCAAAATACCTCTTTGACCTTGCGTACTAGTATCGGTTTAGAATAATTCCATATCCATCCGGTATGTTGTTAACACCCAAAAATGGTTAACTACCTCATCTACCCCATTTCATGGCTCATCCGTCCATTTACCTACCATATTTCCCTGAAAATCCCACTAAAATGCCTCCAAAAGGCCATAAAACCATCTAAAAAGGCTCTAAAAGGCCTAAAATGCCTCCAAAAGGCCCAAAAACCCCTTTTTCCTCCAAAAATAACCAAAATTCCTCCAAAAATAGCAAAAATTCCCAAAAGGGAAGAAAAGGAATAAAAATAATGAGGAAAAAGGAGGAAAACCCTAAAAAGGGCCAAAAACCCTAAACAAGCTGCCCTAAACCACATGGTTTCCAAAAACCATGGGCAAGCACTTCACCACTAAAAAACTATAAATAAGTGATGAAGCCCCTTCATTTCACATCCACAGTCATAAGCACCCTTACTCTGCCAAAACATCTCGTGAAACCCTAGCTCACCATCAAGCTATTTTCACCTTTGAGATCCCTTTT
>LPNX011129319.1:0-39750 GCA_001517045.1 Pseudotsuga menziesii | reverse complement strand
TGTCTTTACTCTATCTAAGCTTTGAAGTTTTGGTGTTATTGATTGTTGGAGGCCGATCAAGGGCCAAGATCTGCTCTGTGTTGTTCTGACTTGGTTTTCACAGGGTTAGTGGAGTTTTCTAGTTATTTTCGACGTAACATGAGCTTCCCAATATTCCTCGACAATTTTTCCAACCACATCGGAGCTTGAACCAACCTGCTGATGCTTCTAAACACCCGAACAATATGCTCCAATGGGTAAGCATCAACTGGATATTTTCTTTATGCAATTCATTGGCTTTATAAAGGATAGTTTCAATTCTTCTTTTAATGATATGTTTCTTGGTGACTGCATACTGTGGAGGGATAAGGGTGCTTGGAGGAGCTAACCCCTAGCTCTCGTTTCCAAATGCCAAGGTAAGGTTTCGAAACTCTTTGAGTTTAAACATTGGATTTTTTTTTTAAATTACAAAATGATGTTAAACTCACTGCAAATGCCTATTTGTAGGTTTTGAAATGGTAACACAAAATCCACCACAAGTATGCCGATGAGAAAGAATTAGGTTGAGAGTCGAGCATCTCGGCTCTCCCACCATGAAATTACAGTTAAGCTACATGGTAGCACATACAAAGGTCCGGTAAAACCTCTTATATAAACATCAGCAAAAAATATGAAACAAAGCTTCGAAGACGAGTAGCGCCCTTCTCAAGGCACCATTAAAACCCTAGGGTTTCAAACGAATCTTTTTTGCCGACAGTTGGAGCCATTAAGACCTCCACATGGCCCGATAGTCAAAACATTAAACAAACCAAGTATATCAGTCCTGTCAACTCCCATCGCAATATCTTTTTGGTCAACCTTCGATGTGCTATATTGTTTACACCTTTGTACGGTTATAAGTTTGTAAACTATAGCATAATGTATAGAAATTCTTGGTAACACATTTGAGAAGGTCATGTTTAGTGTTGAAGTTATATAGGTGTTGTCAACCCTTGGTGTCCCACCCTTGTTTTAGAGTGATTGATTGATTTGTAACTTAGAGCCTTGCTTCTGTAAATAAAGATTTAAATCACTCTCACCTGCACAATGAAAACAAGGTTTTATGCGTTAGCCATGAAGGCTAAGTAAGACCTGCAAACTTTATTTTCCTAGCTCTTAGGTAGGACCAAGACTGAAAAGACACTTAAAGGTAGACAATATCGACATTTTGTTTAAAAAACATGCTGATGAAAAACGCTAAACATAAGTCATGTAAGTCTTTCATTTTAACCAAGTCATCTTGTAAAAGCGTAAAGTATAATATCTCATGGATTTATCATCTCAGTGATTTAAAAAGTTACATAGAAGTAAATATATTTTTTTCTTCGAAATTTAGGGATGTTACATGTGGTATCAGAGCAAGTTTCCAAACACTAGGCCTGATTGGCTCAATCGCATGGAAACAAGAAACAAATATACTGATCATATTTTACATTTATTTATGTACAGAAACATAAAATTTGTTTTGTAGGAATATGGAAGGTGTTGAAGCATCTGCTGAAAATGGGTCTCAGCACAACAATCCAAACAATATTTATGTAGAACTAAATAATCCACCTTCAGAGTTACTACAAACTGTTAAGGAGTTAAACGATGAACTACAGATTGTTAAAATAGATAATGAAAGGATTCTGGAACTGAATCAAATGTTATGAGACAAAATACATAACAAAGGAAAATATAAAAGAATAGTTTATGAAACCGATTCTGAAACAGTATCCTACAAACACAAGGGAAAGAAAGCAAAATATTATGATAGTGGATCTTCTTCAGAAGTTAATGCAAGGTCACATAGGTGAAGGTATAAATATACAAGTGAAAGTAATGAAAGCGATCGTAAACCTAGGAGAAGGAAGTATACAGCTTATGAAGAAATTTCTCGAGAATTTAAAAAGATAAAGCCTCCCATGTTTAATGGAGAAGTAGAAAAATTTGAAGAATCTTAGGCTTGGTTATCAAGAATGAATAAATATTTCCAGATTTATAATTACTCTGACAAACTAAAAACCCATATAGCTATCTACAACCTAACTGGAAAGGCTGACATCTAGTGGTAAGACATAAAAACATTCAAAAATATTAAAGATAAGTATCTAACCTAGAGAGTCTTTAAAAAGTATTTTAAAAGGGAAGCTTTTATTTGAACAGTACTACAAGGAAAGAGCTAAAGAATTCTATGAACTAAAATTGGGTTCAATGTCAATGAAAGAGTTAAGTAGCAAATTTCTAAGTCGGTTAAGATATGTACCTTATATAATTGATGAAAAACACAAAATACAAATATTTTTAAGTTGCCTTCCCACTAGCTTGAAGGACATAATTGAGTTTGATAACCCAAAAACCCTAGAAGAGGCAATGAGAAAGGTTGATTTATGTTATGAACAGAGTAAAAAGAGAGAGAGTTTACCTAACTCGAAGAATAAGAGAACAAGTCACTTTGACGAAAAAAGAAAAGGGTTTAAGTCTAATAAAATTTTTGGGAATAATTCTCAGAATTTATCCAAGAATAACAATCAAGGAGCATATTTTAAAAATAAAACACAAAAAAATATTATAGCACCAAAAGGCATGGATAATGCCTAACAATTTTGTTAAAAATAATGAACATAAGTAACCTGTCAAGTGCTAGGAATGTTAAAGACCACATTATGCCAAGTACTGTCCTAACAGAAAAGGGAACTTCAACAACGTGCATACAATTTAGGAAGAAGAAACAGTTGGAGATGTAGCAAATGAAATTCCCAGAATAAATGCATCCTTGGAAAATCGACAAGATGATCATCAGACTTCCATGGTGGAAGTACACTGTATGATACAAAACCAGTCTGTTTCCATTTTAATTGATCCAGGTGCTAGTTTAAGTTGTGTCACCTAGCATATTGGAAAAAATACAATTTATCTTTGAAAAAAATTGAAAAGTATTGTCTGGTCTAGTTAGCTACAGGAACTAAAAGGAAAGTCGTTAATTATGTTGAAAAATGTAATTCGATTATGATTCAATTTGAAACTCAAGTCAAGTTAAATGTGTCACCATTAGGTTCTTATGATGTCCTAATAGGTATGGATTGGTTGGAAAGACAACAAGTCATTTTAAACTGTTTTCAAAAAAATTTTACTTGTTTAAATGATAAATGAGAAAGGATTACATCACAGGAATACCTGGGAAAATTTCTATTAGACAAATCTCAGCCTTACAGAGGAAAAATGATGTAATAAAGACTATAAAGTATCTGTTGTACACATAATAAATAATGAACAAATTTATAAAGAAGATAAGCCAAGTTTCAATGATATTCCAATCCTACAGGATTTCTTGGATGTTTTCCCGGAAGAAATTCTAGCACTACCTCCAAAGAGAGATCTAGATTTTACAATCGAATTAGTACCAGGAGTTGTACCTAATTCGAAGGCTCCTTATCGAATGAATATCTTGGCACTGAACAAATTAAAATTATAATTGCAAGAATTAATAGACAAAAATTATGTAAGACCAAGTGTATCCCCTTGGGGAGACCTGTTCTTTTTGTTAAGAAGAAATACTTTACACTACGTCTATGTATAGACTACCATCAACTAAATAAAATGGCAATTAAAAATAGGTATCCGCTGCCCCGCATCGATGATCTGTTTGATTAGATACGTGAAGCGATGGTATTTTCAAAAATAGACTTGAGATTTAGATATCATCAAGTCAGAATTAAAGATGAATATATCCTTAAGACTGCTTTCAGAACTAGATACAGACACTATGAGTTTGTGGTTATTCCCTTTGGATTAACAAACACTCCAACAACTTTCACGTGCTTAATGAACAATGTCCTAAGTAAATACTTAGACAAATTTGTAGTTGTATTTATATATGACATATTAATTTATTCTAAAATGAAAGAAGAATACAACGAACACTTGCAGATAATACTACAAGTTTTTAACAGAACATCAACTATATGCTAAGTTCAGTAAATTCAAATTTTAAAAAGATAAGATACAATATCTAGGGCACGTAATACCCGAAGAAAGAATATCGACAGACCCAGATAAGATAAAAGCAATAATTGATTGGCCTATTCCCAAGGACGTAACTGATGTATGACCCTTTATGGAAATAACAGGTTATTACAAAAAATTTATAGACATATTTTCAAAAATCACAAATCATATAACATCATTACAGAAAAAGGGCAAGAGATTTGTTTGGGATAAAAAAATGTGAAGAAAGTTTTAATAAATTAAAAGGATTATTAATCACTGCACCCATTTTAAAAATAACAGATCCAGACAAACATTTCGTTGTATGCATTGATGCATGCAACAAAGGATTGGAGTACTGACACAAGAAGGTCACGCAATTGCTTATGAATCAAGAAAGTTAAATACACACGAAAAGAATTATGCAACTTATGACTTAGAGTTGGCTGCCATAATCCATGCTTTAAAAATATGGTGCTACCATCTAATAGGTAAGAGGTTTTTACTAATGTCTGATAACATAAGTTTAGAATATCTGTTTGATCAAGAAAATCTAAACGCAAGGAAAGCTAAATGGTTAGATTTTCTTAGCAAATATGATTTTGAAATCAAGCACATTAAAGGGAAAAAAATAAAGTGGTTGATGCCTTAAGCAGAAATTCAATAACAAGTTTTATAACTACCATTAGCAGTTATAAAACCGAATTAGAAGATAAATTGGAAGAATGAATAAAATTGGACACAAAATACCAACGTTTAAGAGAAAACGTAACTCATAATGCATCTGAAAATTTAAACATAGATTACAGTTTAAATGAAAATTGATTAATGTTGTATAAAAATAGACTTTATGTGCCTAACCTACCGGAAGTTAAACTGTTGATTTTGAATGAAGTACACAAAAGTCCTTATTCCGGACATCTGGGGTATCAAAAGATGATAACAATGTAGAGAAAAGAGTATTTTTTGCCTAATATGAAAAACGAAGTTACTGAATTTGTAGCTAGGTGTATAGAATGTTAGCAAGCTAAAACTAAACATCAACACCCTTCAGGTCTTTTACAACCATCACCAATTCCAAATTGGAAATGGGAAGTCATCAGTCTTGATTTTATAACTGGATTTCCTAAAAATCAGAAACAAAATGATTCAATAACGGTAGTTATGGAAAAATAAGTAAGGAAACACACTTTATACCTGTTAAATAACTTATAAAGTTGCTAACATTGTTGATACCTTTCTAAAGGAAATCTTTCGTTTGCATGGAATTTCAAAGGTTATAATTTCTAACAGAGATCATAAGTTTACTAGTAATTTTTGGAAATCTTTATTTAAATTACTAGATACTAAATTAAATTTTAGTAATGCTTATGATCCGCAAACGAATGGACAAACAGAAAGAGTCAATCAAGTACTAGAAGACATGTTATAAATTTATGTTAGAGATTGTCCCAAGAAGTGGGAATATTATTTGCACTTAGTTGAATTTGGATATAATAACCATTATCAAGCTTCAACAATCTTAATCCTTTTGAAATATTATATGGTAGAAAATGTAACACTCCTATTACATGGAGTAATCCAGTTGATAGATTGATGTTAGGAAATGACTTGTTAAAAGAACTGGAACTAACAATGAAATAGGTAAAAAGCAATTTGAAAACTACTAAGGACAGATAAAAGAGTCATGCTGACCTTAAAAGAGCTCCGAAGGAATTCCAAGTAGGTGAGCATGTATTTGTTAATGTAAAACCCAAAAATAGCTCCTTTAAACTAGGGATTTGTGCTAAATTAGCACCCACGTATTGCAGACCATTTGAAATATCACCAAGGGTAGGGCTAGTGGCATACCAATTAGCTTTTCCACCTAATCGTAGAATACATAATTTCTTTCATATTTCTATTTTGAAAAGGTATGTATATGATACTACTCATGTGATCGAATGGAATGTGATTCAGGTAGAACTCGAAGGATATTTCTAGGTGGAACCAGACTGTATTTTCGACAAGAGGAGAATTTTTCTCTGGAATCGCACCATTGGACAGGTAGAGCTACAATGGAAACACCTCAATCCAAATGAAACAACCTGGGAATTGGAGAGCGATATGTGAATGGCATATCCGGCTCTGTTCTAGGAAGACTCAGAATAAACTTAAGCAACATCAAGGATGATGTTGAACTTAATGGGGGGTGTTTGTAACACACCTAGAACTGAAAAATAAATATTTATTATTTATTTCAGAAAACATTATGTTAAGTTTATTGTAAAGTTTTATGACCAAGTTGTTCAAGGATGACTGTAATTGAATAATTATTTATTTTAATAATTAAATAGAAGAGACACCTATCCAAGGGATACCATTAAATGAGAGCTCACAGACCCATTAGGAGGAATGAGCAGCTATAGAAGGCTGGTTGACAAGTGGCAACACTAGAATTTCACTTTCTAGTTGTTGCAGGAAGCATAATCCCTAAAATTGTGGGCATGTTTCCTAAGAGAGGGAACTGAGCTGGTGGCTCATTTAATTCCAAAACTGACCCAAATAGCTAGGAAATCTTATAAATACCATCAAATTAAGAAGGAGTCTCACTACTCATTATGTTTCAAGTGAATGTACTTTGTGATTGCTGCAAACTAAAAAGTTAGGCACACAAGGAATTTGACGAGGGGATAACTAAAGTGGAATTGTTGAGTTATGTCTGCTACTAAGTGTTGAGTTGTAGCAAGTTGTTGTGTGAGCTATTATCCAACGATATTCGTCCTAGTGGTTCAGTGAATAGGATCAGGGGTCCTAAGCATGTAATATTGGCTGCTTCATAAGAAGGTTGGGTGGAACTGTCTCCTTTGGGTGTTTGTCCCCTTCTGCATATTATCCAAGTTCTAACTGTTATTTAATTTTAAGTCTGTAGTTTTATTTGGAAATATGTTCAATAGCTACAAGTTGGATGATTGGTTATATTATGAATTTTATTTTTGAAAGCTGTTTGGAAACTGTTCTGTTTATTCAAAGTTAAGGTTAGTGTTCTGGTTATGCTATTAGACAAGGTCTTAAAAGAAAATAACACCGTTATTTAGAAAATGATAGGAAACTATGACAGAGTTATTACAAATAACAAAGTATTTACTAAATAACCTTAATAAGGATAAAACCTTAATAAAGATAAATAATTAGAGAGTTTCGTAATCTATTTATATCTCTCTTGTTAATAGCCACTACATTTTCCGATTTAAAAACACAAATTGAATCTATACACATAATGTATAAATCGTAAGTCCTATAAAAAATTAACATAGAAATATCCAAATAATATTATAATTTAAAACACGAGGTTTAGGCCTAAGAGTCGTGCATATATGTGGTTCTTTCCATTTTATGGCAGAGTTTATACCTCATGGTCGAAATCCTAACTACTGTCAGATTAAACAAGTTTATAGAGATAGAATGTAAAAAGAAGATTTACAGTATTATCATATTATTTCTCCAATACACTATAATATATAATCAAAACCCTAGATGCAGTAGGGTAAACAAAATTAAAAAAATTAAAGTAATGACTGAGCTAGGTTCCTTTCCATAGAATTTCTTTATGAAGGTGACATGGCCAGTCTCTTATAAAACATTAAGGCTAAATACCAAATCAATATTATCGATAGACCATAACACTAATTGCATGTTGTAGGCCAAATTGGTATTGTCATCTTCAAGCTATTTGCTTACAGAATAAAATCATACAGCCTTAGGGCTTAATTTCTTTACACTTTAAATTTGTATTTTAAAATCTAAAATCAATATAGATGTAAATCCCTCACGGGTCTTTCCAGACTACAAACCTTTGCTTGATTTAAGTAACAGTAATTATCACTGAGAGTGGCCTTATGACCATTTTCAAAAAAAACAAACATGACAGTATAAAGGCCCCATGGCCACATTATTCTTAAACTTGTACAAAACTGTATAAAATCCAAATAGAACTGATAATAGAAATAGAGAACATCTATTGTAAAATTGCACAGAGCAGCAATGTTATAAATAAAATGAAGTTACAGTATTACAAGAAAATAGCATGGCATTATATAATCCTAATGACTTCCTTCGTATTAAAGTAAATATTTACAGAGACAGTCGTAGACTGTTTCCAAAAACACAAATGATGTCATAGTTCAAAACAAACTTGACGCAGTTAATCAACTTCACGGTCAAATGTATTCTTTCATTACATTTCTTCCAAGTGTAAGATAAAGCCTCACGACTACCAAACAGGATCTTATCACTTTCTTATCTAAGAAGACAAACGTGGAAATGGAGTTTCAAACATTTCCATGGAAACATAGAACAAGCTGATGCGACTATACTTAGAGCCACGGGAAAGAAGTTAACAGGTCTTACCCAGACTAACATATTTAACCCCACAACGAGCTATTTTAGCTATTTTTTCCTCTCCACGGTCGGCTGCGAAGAGTATCCTATACATAGCATTAACAGAGATCATCTTTTGAAACTAAATGAAAATGGGTAGAAGAACTTGATAACCTTCATACAAATGAAAAAAAATAAGCTTCATTTTTCTTTACCTAATGAACATTTTAAACAAATCAGTGTTGACATCAAGAGTCCAACCACTAGTGTTATCTTCGTTTGAAATGGCGACACAAAATACACCACAAGTCTACCGACGAGAAGGAAGGAGGTCGAGAGCTAGGTATCTCGGCTCTCCCACCATGAAATTACAGTTAAGCTACATGGTAGCGCAAACAAATGTCCGGTTAAACCTCTCATAGCAACATCCAAAAAAATAAGAAACAAATCTTCAAAGACAATTTACACCCTTCTCGAGGAACCATTAAACCCCTAGGGTTTCTAACGAAGCCATTTTGCCGACAGTTGGATCCTCTAAGACCTCCACATGGCATGATAGTAAAAACATTAAACACACCACGTATATCAGTCCTATCAACTCCCATCGCATTATCTTTTTGGTCAACCTTCGATGCACTATATAGTTTACAACTTTGTATGGTTATAAGTTTGTAAACTATAAAATAATGTATATAAATGCTTGGTAGCACATGTGAGGAGGTCATGTTTAGTGTTCAAGTTATATAGGTGTTGTCAACCCTTGGTGTCCCACCCTTGTTTTAGAGTGAATGATTGATTTGTAACTTAGATCCTTGCTTCTGTAAATAAATATTTAATTCACTCTCACCTACACAAGGAAAACAAGGTTTTATGTGTTATCCATGGAGGCTAAGTAAGACCTGCAAACTTTCTCTTCCTAGCTCTTAGGTAGGACCAAGACTCAAAAGACACTTAAAGGTAGATAGTATCGACATTTTGTTAAAAAAAAACATGCTGATGGATAATAAAAAAAGACAAGTCATGTAAGTCTTGCAATTTAACCAAGTCATATTGTAAAAGCGTAAAGTATAACATCTCATGGATTTGTCATCCAAGGAATTTATAAAGTTACATAGAAGTATGTAAATTTTTTTTTTGAAATTTAGGGATGTTACGCATTAGGTGCAGGATTCAAATTTTGAAAGGAATCGGAATTCTAAACAATTCAAGATTATAATTAGTAGGCTAACTAAAAAAAACTAGATTCTACACTAATCTTCTTCATATCTAAGATTTAAACACATTCTACAAATATTTAAACATAAATTATGAACCTGGCACCAACGTTGGGAAAACAAAAGTGGAGAAGTTGTTTTTCCCAACCAACTCTAAGAGCAGCCAAGTTACTTGCTCTAGAACCCCCGAGCCTGTTCACTGAACTACAAGAGAAAAATCCTTCATTAAGCCATCTCTTGCATTCACATATTTTAATCCCTGTTGTAACATACCCAAAACTTGAAAATAATTATTTGTTATTTTTTTTAGCAAAACATTATGTTAACATTTTATTGTAAGGTTTATGACCAAGTGGTCAAGGATGACTATAATTGAAGAATTATTTATTTTAGTAATTAATAAAAGGAGACACTTATTAATGGGAGACTGTTAAATGAGTGTTCACTACCACTAGGAGGAAGGAGTAGATGTAAAAGGTTGATTGGCAAGTGGCAGCACCAGCACTCACTTTCTAGTTGTTGAAGGAGAAAAATCCCTAAAAACATGGTCATGTTCCCTGAGAGGGGGAACTGGGCTGGGTGGCTCATTAAATTACTAACAGACCCTAAGACATAGGGAATCTTATATAAACCATCAAATTGAGCAGGAGGCTCACCACTCATTCTAATTTTGGGAGAGAATGAACTTTGTGATTGCTACAAACTGAAAAGTCAGGCACACAGAGAATTTGGTGAGGGGATAGCTAAAGTGAATTGCTGAGTTAAGCCTACTGTTGAGTGCTGAGTAACATAATTTTGTTGTGTAGCAGAGATCTCCGTCCTAGTGGTGCAGTGAGAAAGCTTGGGGGTCCTAAGAAAGTAATTTGGCTGCTTTAGGAAAAGGTTGGGTGGAACAGTCTCCCTTGGGTTTTAGCCCCTTTGTTTTCTGCAACATAATCAGGTTCCAATCCTACATCTGCATATATTATCTATTTCAGTTCAAGGTAGTTGAAATTATTTCCAAGTGTAATTATAGGGTTTAGTATTTGCCTAAAATCTGTTTGATAGAGAAATTGGATTTAAATTATCTCCTGTATTTTTCCTCTCACCGAAGTGGCGTACTCCGGTACACGAAGATAGATATTTATGTATGAATAGTAGTATCAGGATAATCAAATGAGAATATATTTTATTTATGTTATAGTACAAAAGTGTTATGTAAATTGTTTATACATTGCTGTAAATCAAAGATCTAGTATTTAGTTTAGATATAGGCATAGTTCTGATCTCAACAGATAAAGTTATAGTTAAATAAATCGAAAATTGTAGTACATATTTAAGAAGCTAGAATAATTTTATCAAAGTCCTTTCTTTATATATATATCATATTATTTATTTTTCTATCAAATCCTTTATCCTCTCATAGCTTAGCAAGTAAATGTTCAGATGCAGGTTCATCTCAACTACTCTGTTTTATGCTAATCCTTAAAAGACAAATTGTTTCCCTTTACTCCTTTCATGTATCTTTCTAAATTAACCAGAGTTCACATAAAATTGAATAATGTTGAGTTAAATTATTAAATGTAACACCAAGTCGAGGTCATCAACAAAACTTAGCACTGGTTATAGGCTTCCCTTTTTATCTGGCATTGCCTCTGTAGTATTTAACCACAGAACAAAGGATTAACCTTTTAAAATTAAATCCTAAGAGTCCCTTGGCTTGTAAAATAACCAGAGTAGGGTTGTACAATTTTTAAGAAAAAGTATAACACCCTAGAATGTAATAATTGAGTTCTTCATCAACAACAATTTTAGGGTTCAATTATTTTTTGTTATGGTTATTGTAACTTTTGATAACAGAGTTAAATTTAGGTATTAGTTAGTCTTCATGCATTTCAAGAAAGAAAAGGGTTGTACATTTTTTAAGAAAAAGTATAACACCCTAGAATGTAATAATTGAGTTCTTCATCAACAACAATTTTAGGGTTCAATTATTTTTTGTTATGGTTATTGTAACTTTGGATAACAGAGTTAAATTTAGGTATTAGTTAGTCTTCATGCATTTAAAGAAATAAAAACAATCTTAGGGATTTTATGAATTAGAGTGGTTAGCTAGCAAAATATAACTTCTACTCCATCAATAATAAAGGTTAAAACCAGTTTTCATGGATTAGATAAAAGTAAGTAAATATGAGTAAAAATACATAGCTATTTTGGTGGACCGCTCCATGGCCTTTTCAAAGTATAAATATAAACAAAGAAGCGGTTTCAAAACTGTAGAATAAAAGTATAAATAGATCTCAAAGTATAAACCCTAATGAATATTAAACCCTTATTAGGGAAAAAAGTTAATATTCAATATAAATCTTTTCCACGAGTTCAATCGTCCGATAATTACAAGCTATGGAACTCTAAAGCCAACCTAGTTAAAGACTATTTTCTAGTTCAGTTGCATGAATAAGCTTTACATTGTTTCCTTTGCTCCTTTATTGGTCATTCATTCAACTATTAAATCGCTCCAAAACCATAAATATTTTGCAAGCATGTCACGACTTCTTCATTAAAAACGAATCATAATCATTATGAAAATGGAGGAATAATAAACGAAGTCTATTAAATTCCTAACTCAAATTTAGAAATCCAATTAAATTCTGTATACAGAGGGTTTTCCTTTACGGGATCGACACAAATCTTTTTATTACAGTATCAAACCCTTAACAAAACTACGACAGTGGCTTATAGTTAACATTGCTATCTTATGGCATACTGCCGCAGGGCTATAAGAAAAGTATAGGACCATCAAGGTTTTCAGAGTGGCTTAATTTTCCGAAGACTCCACAGATAATCTAAAATACCTCTATAATATTTACACGTCAAACTAAAACAATTATTTCCACATTCAAAGCAACGGACTGTACAAAGTCAAACCCAGCTATTATTCCCAGCTATTATTCTACTAAGAAAAATCAATTTCATGTATACTTTACTCTGTTTATAAAACAACGAAGTAGGAACTCTTAGCCACAAATAATTAAATTATCACAAGGGTTGTATTACCAAAATCAAACATAATTAAATTATCACAAGGGTTGTATTACCAAATCAAACATAAATGTTTTTACATAAGTCACCAAACATTTGTTCATTAAAAATAGAGGTTCAAAACAGAAGCCACAAGAATTTTGAATCACCCAATGAAAACTCCTCTTGAGCTTAGAAGGAAAGGCAGTAGGTCTTACCAGCCTGTTGCAGCTGCAACAAATTTCCCAAAATTCCAAAAAAATTTAGGACCCTCCTTGTGCTTGAATTAGTCTTCTTGGGTTTTGGTTTGAGAACGTTTCAGAAAGACTTGCTTATTTTTGGATTGATCTGCAGCTGTTTCAATTTTGATTAGGAATTTAAATGATTGATCAAACCTTCATCATTTGCCTTTAATTACATTGAAGCCAGTAAGGATCGGAAGGTATTTTGTTTTGATCTTCCGTCGTTGCGGGTGAGTCTGCGTTTTCATTTTCCGCCGTTGCGGGTGAGTCTGGCTTTTCGTCTTCCGATCCATAGGCTGATTTTTGGGTTTATGTCAGAAGGTTTTGGTCATGTTTTCCTCCGCCGTTGCGGATGGATGTTTGGTTTTAACTTCGATTTTTTCGGCGAAATCGGTTGGGGTTTGGTTTTGTATCGGAACCATTGTCACTTCTTCTTCCGCCATTGCGGATAGATTTTCGGTTTGACTTCGATTATTTTTTCAATTCCTTTGTTTTCACGTCGGATGACTTTTGGTTTTGCATCGGAAGTTTTCGGATTATTTTCTTCCGCCGTTGCGGCTCTCAAAAGGTTTTAACGCTCGAGGTGTAAAGCGATCCGCCAGCCGACGCGTCAGCCTTTAGTCGCTTGCCCGAGGTCTTTTCTTTTCCGCCGTTGTGGATGACGGAAGTGCAAATATTGCTGACAGGTAAATAGTTGTCTTTTGATTCTGCTCTCGGTTGTAGAATACCATTGCGGAGGGATTTTTGGTTCAGCTTTCCGTCGTTGTGGAGCAAAATGGGCTTTCAGCCTCCAATTAGAAAGTGCTCTGACGTTCGATGTTTTCCCACCGCACGTGCCACACGCATATATATACGGGGTTTGAGGGGTATGTTCTATTATTATTTTCAACTGTGGAGCACTATCATTGTCGTGCGTGTCGTTCTCACAAGCTGCGAAGGATCCCGTTACTGGTACCCACGTCCAGGTGGCTCGATTGTGGACGTTTGACCACTCATTCTTCCCGTTGATTACGCTGCGCTGGGCCAAGTAGGCTCATTCGCCTTTTCTCGTTTCCGTTTGGGCATTTGATTGATGGTTTGCTACGGGTTAGGTTGGACCGCGGCCGTGTTACCTTAAACCCGTCATTCGTGAACCTATCTATTTATGTGGGGGGATTTTGGTAGTAATACTGCTCGTAGTGGAGGTTTTCTTTTGTTCGACCCATAGGGTTTTTCTGGCCGCGGCTGTCCATTATTCAAACCTGCGCCGTTCGAGCGAGGGTTTCGGTGCAGGCGGCCATTGTGCTGCCTGCACCAATCCACCCTCAATGATGAGGCTTGGGTAGGATTAGCTTGTCGCGGTTTCTCCCTGTAGGGCCCGGGGCTGTTTATCGCACTATGCGTTACTCGCGTCTAAATCCCTAGCCGTTTTCACCTGCGCAGTCCCACACAACCATTTCTTGCTCAGTTTCGAACTATGGCCGAGGAAGGGGGGTTTGACTACGACACCAAGTTGTGGATCAGAATTTTGCACAAGCGGTCTCTTTGATTAAGCACGCTATAGAAACCCGCACCCTCAAATAGCAAGGTTTTGCTGTGCAGCTCCGTGCACCGTTGGTTTTTGTCTTGAACCCAAGCTGAAGGGAGAAAGGATGTACCACTGCATTTAGGTTATCGACCATTAGATTGCGGGTGGTTTGTTTATAGAATACCATTGAGAGGGATTGAGGGGGGTTTTTGTCCTTTGTCTATCCGGCACAGCAAAATGTTAGTAGCTCCCGCAGAGAACAGAAGCTTTAGTATTGTCAATATAATTGTTTTTCCCCGCAAGCAGCATGAGCCTTTTCAATTTTATGTGGACACCATTCCTACTGGATTATATTGTTAATGTTTTATATTGGCAAGTAATGGTAGTATGCACAGTTTATTGCACACAGCTAGTTTCCATCATGATAGACATAAACAAAGTCTCTGAATACTGCCCAGTTGGTTTAATAATCCTGTTAGTTAAGCCATTTCAGCCTAGGTACACACATATTTTGGCTTCATTAACTAATTGCTGTCATAATACACATTGAAGAAGTAAAACGCTGCACATTGTCATATGAGTGTCTGCAACTTGAATTGCTTAATGTTACAATGTATATATGGCAGGAAGAACTCGAGCTCACCATCTCAAAGGAGGCAAAAGAAGAAGGCCCCAGTGGTCGAAGAAGAGCCAGAAGTAGAGGTTGTTACCAAGACAGAATACGTGTATGAAGACACTAAATGTATTTCTGGTGTTGAACCGGAGTATCAGTGGGGAGAAATCTATAGAGTCCCCGACATGGGCTTAGAAGAAGAGTCCATATATGCGAACATTGAAAGATATTCCCTTGTGAAGGTCGCCACCAGGCCAGAGCTGTTCCCATGCTCTAAGGTAATTGGCTGCATTCTGCCCCAAGCAGATATAACCACGATGATTCTGGAAAATGTTGACAGACAGGGCTATGCTGTATTTAGCCCTGGATATGTGGCGTTGGCTTATCACCTGCCAGAAGCCCAAGTATTCTTATCTGATGACTGGCTGAATAGCATTAGAATGGACTTCATAGAGACTCTTAAGAGAATGCTGTTGTAGGGAAAACATTACCGATACAGACCGACGGGTGAGTATGATACAACGAGCTTGAGGGCTCCCTACAGATTTATAGCTCTGATGCTTAATAGGGTCTTTGGGAGAGCCCACGGCAGATTCTTCAAGCTAGAGTGGATACCCATCATTTTTCATGTGGCAACCCAAGGGATAGTCTTCAATTGGGCCAGCCTTGTATCAAGCAGTCTTTCCTCTTGCTTAACCTCAACCTTGGAAGGAGAGTCCCGGAAAAGATCTGAATTTTATATGAGCTCAATACTCATAGACTGTATACTATGCAACCAGCCTTTCCATGGTCTCAGGTGCATCTGGGATAGGGAAAGAGTGTCTGTCTATTCTGATTATAGACCATTGTGGGCACACCAGTACCACAGCCATTACGGAGAAGTATGTGAGCACTTCATTATGCCACTATACACACTCATTTTTTGGAAAGAGTGTGATCGTATGTCGGAGGAGGCCATGCAAGTGATACAAGATTACACAGACTACTATTTGACCGAACATGGCATGTACTTCAGAATGTTTGGAGGCTCGAGAGCGCCTTCCCTACTACCAAAATATGCAACTGACTACATTGTCCATAAGGAGGCGGTCAGACAAGTGTTCTTGGATGGAATAGGCAGTTTCCTATTCGAACACAAGAAGACTGCTTATCCTCCCTTGCCTTTCCGACTAGGAAGCTACAAGTTCACTAAGGTGAAACAAGCTGGTGAATTCGTAGAGGAGCTGGAGAGATTCCACTTTGGCGAGATGCCCTATCACAAGAATGAATCCCATGGTAAAGTTGCGGAGCATTGTAAAGAAAACAAGGTGCATTTCGAGTATACTCACCATTTTGATAGGGAAGAATCTGTCTTCCGAAATGCCCCGAACATGACCGCACTAAAGAGAAGATTCACGAAGAAAATCACCACCAAAGGTGGAAAGGGGGATGAACAGGCTAAGGCTGAGGAAGAAGCCAAAAGGAGGGATGAAGAAGCCCAGAGGTTGGCGAAAGAAGCTGCGAAAAGGCTGCAGACAGAAGAAGAAGAAAGAAAAACAGCTGAGAAAGCTCAGGAAACAGCCGAGAAAACTCAGGAAGCAGCTAGAAAAGAAGCAGAGGAAGCAAATAGGAAGCTCAATGAAGAGCTGCAAAAGCAGGAGGCAGAGAAGGTGAAGTTGACACAGACTGAGACAGAACAATCAGCTTCTGACATAGTTGGAGGGCAGACCCAGGGTGTTGAAAACCGGGAGGTTCAAGACCCACAAGTACCTGCTGCCAGTACTCCCATAGTCCCCACGCTCAAGCTGGTTCCTTTTGTCCAGAAGAAAAGGAAGAGATCCCTGATTTCAACACTGTATATTATGATAGGGAAACGAAGAGAATAATTAATAGGACAGAGAAGAAAGTAGAAGCAGGAAATATGCCTGGCAAAATGATAACGGATACGGCTGTTATGTTAGGAATAGACGAAGATCCAAGGCTCACCCTGAGAGCTGGGACTGCACTTCTCCATGCCTCAGAAGATAACATGGACAAGGTAATAACTGACTTGGAGCAGTCCAAGAAATCCTCTGCCCATTTAAAAGACACATTGAGGAAAGAAAGGGAAGAAAGCAGCAGGCTCAAAAGGAAATATGAAGATATGCCAAGGGAAATGAAGTCCTCAAGAGCTGAAGTATAGGCCCTCCAAGTAGAAATGCAAGTAAAGGAAACAGCACAGGAGGCCCTAGAAAAAGTGCAGAAGGAATGCCAAGATATAAAGAGCAAGAAGGAACAGCTACTAGCAAAGGTGGAAGAGCTAGAAGAGCAGCAGAAGATCCTCTTGCAGGCCAATGATCTGCACACCCAAGAACTGAAAAAGGAACATCAGGAGCAGATTTCTTATTTGACCACTGCTTTGGAAGTGGAAAGAGGATAGCAGGTTAACCTCCAGCCTTTCAAGGAGCATGTATTGACCCAAAAAACCAAGATGCTGCAACTGCAGACTGCTGTTGAAGAAGAAAGGTGTAGAGTGCTGCAAATCGATGGCCGATTGGAGGAGATCCTGGAAACTGCATCCTACTTTGTGGACCGATCCCAGGACGTCCTAGAGATCCTAACTACAAGAATGGAAAGGTTGGAGAACAACAAAGAAGCCCCAATGGATCTACCTTTGAAAGACCAGCAGGCCCTCAAACGGGACTATAACCTAGCGGAGTTTGCTATTAACACCACTGAAGACTTCAAGAAGGCAGTAAAAAAGACAAAGGGATTATGCACCGAGTTTTTCAAAAGAATTCTTATTACTTACAACTGGTACCAGATAGAAGCTGAAGAGAGGCTTGAAGCTTTCCCAGATCACAATGCCTTTGTGGAGCTATTGCAGAAGAGATTCCAGGAGGAAGAAGCTAAGGTACAGGATATCAAAGCCCTGGATGATCTGATCTTGAGAAGCGAAGTAGATCATCCAGCTGTCAGTGTACAGCTTCTAGAATATCAGCTCCGATTGAGTACATCCAGGGTCGAGGCTATCGAGAACCAAGCTGAGAAGTTTGAGATAAATATTCATTTTTTGGAGCCTTGTGCCTTTGAAGGCATCGCCACTGAAGCTGCAGCGTGGAAGAAGTTTCTCGACATCCAAGTGGGGCCCTCCTCATGAGGGGTTGGCCACCTTTGTATTTTGTAACATTTGTAAAAGCATTTAGGGAAAAATAAACAATGGGAAATGAAGAGTCGGGAAGCCCAAAGGTTACCTTTGGGCAGCCCAACGGTTACCCCTTTTTTGTATAAAGATAGAAATCTTAGAAGGGAAAAAGGGGGACTTTTCCCAGCGAGACTGGTGAAGACATATTGTAAGAAGAACTATTTCCTTTTGCAATAATAAATTACAGTTGGCCTGTTGGAGAAAGCTTTGTGGAATATTCTAATGTTGTGCTATGGATTTGTTGAAGAGGAACTATTTCGTTTTCAGCTTTATGTCCATTAACCGTGAGACCGTTCTAACTCTTTGAACCTACGTTCTTGCATGAATGTTTTCCAGTATATTTTATGAATATTTCCACTATGAGTAATGTATGCTGCTTATGAAACAGTTGGCTATCTGATTGTTAAAATATATTTTATCTTTCATGTGTTGTAGATAAGAATATCAGCTACCTGAAATTTCTGTTTATAATGCATGAATAATCCACATTACTCATAAGTAAATCATATTTTGGATCCTCCAGGATAGATAGATAGGTAGTTATTTTCATTTCATGGATGCATATGTGATTTAGATGTTTGTGGTCTTAAGACGAGAGGTAAGAACCTGCGCATCACATTGTGACTGTTCCTTGCATCCTAATCACCCTGCATGGTTAATTAGGCATATGCATCTCATACATAAGTCAAAAAATACAAAAATATACACGGTGGACCGGGCCGCAACTGGTAAAACCTTGTTTTGTTACTTTGACCTGTGGTAGCCGGACCGCAAACCGGACGGATTCCCTATACCAAACAGTCAACGGGCTAGTTGGGAACGTTGATTGGGGAGAATCCCTTACTGTTGTCGCCTGCGAATTTCCAGGCCTCAACAGTTTTTGGCTCTAGAAGGAGGGTTGCCAGTGCATGGCTGGCTGTGGAAAATTATTTTCCCAAGATTACCCCACCAGCAGAAGTTTAAAGTTTGTAACCCAACCTAAGCACTTACATGTTTCAGTTATACCTTTGAAGTAAAAAATCCTGTTCTCACCCTATGTTGCTCTTTGCTCAGACTTTTGTTCTTTTGCCTGTGCCTATGGATAGCATAAATGAAAATCAGCCCAACCCTTTGCCTGCTTGGAGAGCTAGATCACCTTTGAACCTCACGCCTCCTTTGCATAACCTACCTCAGGCTTTTGACAAGCTGCTACCTAAGTTTGACCCTGAGGAAAGGACTGCTATAGATGATCACTTACAGAGTTTCTATTTAGCAATAGAAGGGCTAAAGGCTGGGGAGTATGAAGATGTTGTCTGTAGGTTATTCCCTCATACCTTGAAAGGGACAGCTGCTTCCTGGTATTTTGCTCTACCCGCAAATTCTATTCCCGACTGGAATACTTTTGAAAGAATATTTAGAAATAAATATGCAACTCAGAGAACTCATGCCTCACTTATGAAAGGTCTTGGTTTGTTAAGAAAAGAGAAGAATGAGAAAGTAGATGGTTTCACTCAAAGATTTTCAATATACCTAAAGAACTTTTCTGAAACTGACAAACCCTCAGACAAGTTCTTGATTGAATATTTTACCTCAACCCTAGGACCTGAGCTGGCCATGTTTGCCAAGATGAAGGCCAAACCTACATTGGTAGAAACTTATGAAGAGGCCGAAAGAGTAGAGGCTGAGAGGGAAAGTGTAGAATAGTATCCTGATCTACTTGGAAAGGAAACTACAGATAGAAGAGCTTTACTGTTGTCTAAACCTAAAGAGGATCACTCACTAGATTATCAGGGAATGCTGAAAATGATACATAAGTTATCCAACCGAATAATTGATCTGGAAAAGAGAAGGGACATTCAGAAAACTTATAAGCCCTGCTATTCGAAAAAAGATAATAATAACCAATGGAAAATCCCTCCCCAAAATTTAGCCTCAATAAATATAACAGAAATAGGGGGGGATAATTTTTGTACTTTTCACCAGCAACCTCACTCTGAGAAGAAATGCCCTCAATGGTTGAATTCAATGTCTTTGGTAATGAATAAGTTGTTGAACTCCAAATTGACTGAAGACAGTGATGAAGAAGGAGGAAAAGAATAGACCATAGAGAAGTAAGATGATGACACCTTGTTCTTATGGAATGGTGTTTCATTGTTCAACACAGAAGAAAATGCTCTCAAGTATCAATATACACCTACCTCCACCAAAGATAAGAACCGAGCAATTAAGGACGATGCAATACTTCCAAAGGTTAAAAGGTTGCAAGAGAAAGTCAAAAGGCAGGTAGATGTGAATGCTAAAGATAACATGCCTAAAGCCACTACTTGCAAACAGGAAACAGAACCACTCGTTGAACCTGCCAAACCTGTGGAAGATGTTCAGGACGGAAAAGCTGACAAACTTAAAGAAGAGGTGCCCACAAAAAACCAACCTGTGGAAGAAAAGATCGAATTAACTAGGACGAGGAAAACTAGTGCTCCACCTTTCCTTGTGACTCTTGAAATTTTGAATCATAAGGTGCATAATTTTTTGGTGGACTCTGGATCATCGATGAATGTTATGCCTCTGGCAGTTTGCAAAAAACTTAATGGGAAGCTAAAACCTACTATTTGGGATGTCACTCAACTAGACAAGACTAATGTCAAAGTAGTGGGGGAGATGGAGAATGTTCTGATTCGATTGTCTGCAAATGAAAAGATATGTCATTACATTGACATTGTAGTAGCAGACATACCTGATGGTTATGGAATGATCCTAAACCGAGATTGGACAGCAAGACTAAATGGGTACTTTGCTTCGGATTGGTCTCACTTGTGGTTACCCCAGAAGGGAAGCCCAAACCTGATTAAAATATTAAGAGATCCCTACATGAAGCACAATGTCACTAAGCTAGGAGAGGGAAATGAATCTACTGATTCTGTCCTAGGAAATTATCTGACTGAGCTTGAGTTAAGACATCTTACTTCAAGAAAGGCCAGTTCTATGACTGACACTCAACCTGAGCTCCTTCAATTTCCTCAGGCCATAAGAGATGATTGTAGGATAGTAGACATGTGTTCAGTTTCAAAACTATCCCAGCTAGACCATGGTTAGATATCTCATGTCTATGATCTAGCCAACCCTTTAGCTCTCTAGATTTAAGTTTTGTAGGAGTGGGTAATTTTTCCTTTTCTTTTTGCTTTGTACATAAATAAATTGTTTGTGTTCTTTAATGCTTTGATGCTTTTTCTTTTGATTATTTGATTTAATGATATTTTCTTTTATTGCTTTGCTAGCATTTCTTTTGGTTTTGAATAAAGAGGAAAACTTTTGGTTGCAATGGAAACATCAAGGTTCTTTATTAACTGAAATCTTGAACAAAAGACTGTGATTTAAAACATAGAATATCTTCTAGTAGCAGTGTTCCTAATCGGCCATGCATTCATTGAAGTCTTACTTAACCCTTGCAAATAACTCAGAAGTAAAAGAGGTCTAAAATACTATTTCGAGGCCCCATCCATTTCACATCTTAAATATCCAAGGGGGTGACAGCAAAAGACCCACGGAAAGGAAGCAGAGTAAATAGTATATCATATATAAATAATCCCATGCCATAATTTCAAAAAAGCTAAAAGCTATCAAGAGTCAAAACTCCTTAAAGAAAAAACAATACATATCAAAGCAAAGTATCAAAGCATGAAGTACTAAATTGCCAAAAGATACTCTCCGTCCGTGGACTAAAACATGAAGCACACTATTCACACAAAAGGACACTATGGGATAGAGGATCCTGAATTAAAATTCAGTAAGAAAGGCATGTAGGAGGACTCATATCGAAATAACTAAAGTTCAAAAGGCACAAAAGTGCAGTTGGCATGGGAATGAGGAACACAAGGATAATACTGTTTACTATCTGTTACAATCTTGTGGTATCCAAGCGGGAAACTACCTAAGGACAGGAAAAATAAACCTCACTTATTTGGCCTCAAAAGAGTTATTCAGACTTGCAATATTTCTGATGTTACCATTTCCCAAAGAATAGACTACTTCTCAATGGTTTAAAATGCTTAAGTTGGCCAGCCCAAGGATACAAACATCTAGAAGAGTTCGACTTTTATTCAGATGGTCTTACACTGGGAAGAGTTAATTTAGAAATCTGGGGTTCACCAGGTAGTCACCAATTGTTGCAGCTGCAACAAATTTCCCAAAATTCCAAAAAAATTTAGGACCCTCCTTGTGCTTGAATTAGTCTTCTTGGGTTTTGGTTTGAGAACGTTTCAGAAAGACTTGCTTATTTTTGGATTAATCTGCAGCTGTTTCAATTTTGATTAAGAATTTCAATGATTGATCAAACCTTCATCATTTGCCTTTAATTGTGTTGAAGCCAGTATGGATCGGAAGGTATTCTGTTTTGATCTTCTACCGTTGCAGGTGAGTCTGCGTTTTCTTTTTCTGCCGTTGCGGGTGAGTCTGCGTTTTCATCTTCCGATCCATAGGCTGATTTTTGGGTTTATGTCAGAAGGTTTTGGTCATGTTTTCCTCCGCCATTGCGGATAGATGTTTGGTTTTAACTTCGATTTTTTCGGTGAAATCGGCTGGGGTTTGGTTTTGTATCGGAACCATTGTCACTTCTTCTTCCGCCGTTCCGGACAGATTTTCGGTTTGACTTCGATTATTTTTTCGATTCCTTTGTTTTCACATAGGATGACTTTTGGTTTTGCATCGAAAGTTTTCAGATTATTTTCTTCCGTCGTTGCGGCTCTCAAAAGGTTTTAATGCCCGATGTGTAAAGCGATCCGCCAGCCGACGTGTCAGCCTTTAGTCGCTTGCCCGAGGTCTTTTCTTTTCCGCCGTTGCGGATGACGGAAGTGCAAATCTTGCTGATAGGTAAATAGTTGTCTTTTGATTCTGCTCCCGGTTGTAGAATACCGTTGCGGAGGGATTTTTGGTTCAGCTTTCTATCGTTGCGGAGCAAAATAGGATTTCAGCCTCTGATTAGAAAGTGCTCTGACATCCGATGTTTTCCCGTCACACGTGACACACGCATATATATACTGGATTTGAGGGGTATGTTCTATTATGATTTTCAACTGTGGAGCACTGTCATTGTCATGCATGTCGTTCTCACAAGTTGCGAAGCATCCTGTTGCTAGTACCCACGTCCAGGTGGCTCAACTGTGGACGTTTGACCGCTCATTCTTCCCGTTGATTACGCTGCGTTTTCCAGGTAGGCTCATTCACCTTTTCTCGTTTCCGTTTGGGCATTTGATTGATGGTTTGCTACGGGTTAGGTTGGACCGCGGCCGTGTTACCTTAAACCCGTCAGTCGTGAACCTATCTATTTATGTGGGGGGATTTTGGTAGTAATACTTCTCGCAGTGGAGGTTTTCTTTTGTTCGACCCATAGGGTTTTTCTGGCCACGGCCATCCGTTATTCGAACCTGCGCCGTTCAAGCGAGGGTTTTAGTGCAGGTGGCTATTGTGCTGCCTGCACCAATCCACCCTCAATGATGAGGCTTGGGTAGGATTAGCTTGCCACGGTTTCTCTATGTAGGGCCCGGGGCTGTTTATCCCACTGTGCGTTACTCGCGTTTGAAGCCCTATCCGTTTTCACCTGCGCAACCATTTCTTTCTTAGTTTCGAACTATGGCCAGGGAAGGGGGGTTTGACTACGACACCAAGTTGTGGATCAGAATTTTGCACAGGAGGTCTCTTTGATTAAGCACGCTATAGAAACCCGCACCCTCAAATAGCAAGGTTTTGCTGTGCCACTCCGTGCACCATTGGTTTTTGTCTTGAACCCAAGATGAAGGGAGAAAGGATGTACCACTGCATTTAGGTTATCGACCATTAGATTGCGGGCGGTTTGTTTATAGAATACCACTGAGAGGGATTGAGGGGGGTTTTTGTCCTTTGTTTATCCGGCACAGCAAAATGTTAGTAGCGCCCGCAGAGAACAAAAGCTTTAGTATTGTCAATATAATTTTTTTTCCCCGCAAGCAGCATGAGCCTTTTCAATTTTATGTGGACACCATTCCTACTGGATTATATTGTTAATGTTTTATATTGGCAAGTAATGGTAGTATGCATAGTTTATTGCACACAGCTAGTTTCCATCATGATAGACATAAACAAAGTCTCTGAATACTACCCAGTTGGTTTAATAATCCTGTTAGTTAAGCCATTTCAGCCTAGGTACACACATATTTTGGCTTCATTAACTAATTGCTGTCACAATACACATTGAAGAAGTAAAACGCTGCACATTGTCATATGAGTGTCTGCAACTTGAATTGCTTAACGTTACAATGTATATATGGCAGGAAGAACTCAAGCTCACCATCTCAAAGAGGCAAAAGAAGAAGGCCCCAGTGGTCGAAGAAGAGCCAGAAGTAGAGGTTGTTACCAAGACAGAATACGTGTATGAAGACACTAAATGTATTTCTGGTGTTGAACCGGAGTATTAGTGGGGAGAAATATATAGACTGATTACCTGAAGAGAAGTCCCTGACATGGGCTTAGAAGAAGAGTCCATATATGTGAACATTGAAAGATCTTCCCTTATGAAGGTCGCCACCAGGCCAGAGCTGTTCCCATGCCCTGAGGTAATTGGCTGGATTCTGCCCCGGGCAGAAATAACCACGATGATTCTGGAAAATGTTGACAGACAGGGCTATGCTGCATTTAGCTCTGGATATGTGGCGTTGGCTTATCACCTGCCAGAAGCCCAAGTATTCTTATCTGATGACTGGCTGAATAGAATTAGAATGGACTTCATAGAGACTCTTAAGAGAGTGTTGTTGCAAGGAAAACATTACCGGTACAGACCGACGGGTGAGTATGATACAGTGAGCTTGAGGGCTCCCTACAGATTTATAGCTCTGATGCTTAATAGGGTCTTTGGGAGAGCCCATGGCAGATTCTTCAAGCTAGAGTGGATACCCATCATTTTTCATGTGGAAACCCAAGGGACAGTCTTCAATTGGGCCAGCCTTGTATCAAGCAGTCTTTCCTCTTGCTTAACCTTAGCCTTGGAAGGAGAGTCCCGGAAAAGATCTGAATTTTATATGAGCTTAATTACTCATAGACTGTATACTATGCAACCAGCCTTTCCCTGGTCTCAGGTGCATCTGGGACAGGGAAATAGTGCCTGTCTATGCTGCTTATAGACCATTGTGGGCACACCAGTTCCACAGCCATTACGGAGAAGTATGTGAGCACTTCATTATGCCACTATACACACTCATTTTCCAGAAAGAGTGTGATCGTATGTCGGAGGAGGCCATGCAAGTGATACAAGATTACGCAGACTACTATTTGACCGAACATGGCATGTACTTTAGAATGTTTGGATGCTTGAGAGCGCCTTCCCTACTGCCAAAATATGCAACTGAATACATTTTCCATAAGGAGGAGGTAAGACAAGTGTTCCTGGATGGAATAGGCAGTTTCCTGTTCGAACACAAGAAGACTGCTTATCCTCCCTTGCCTTTCCGACTAGGAAGCTACAAGTTCACTAAGGTGAAACAAGCTGGTGAATTCGTAGAGGAGCTGGAGAGATTCCACTTTGGTGAGATGCCCTATCACAGGAATGACTCCCATGGTAAAGTTGCGGAGCATTGTAAAGAAAACAAGGTGCATTTCGAGTATACTCACCATTTCGATAGGGAAGAATATGTCTTCCGAAATGCCTCAAACATGACCATGCTGAAGAGAAGATTCATGAAGAAAATCACCACCAAAGGTGGAAAGGGGGATGAACAGGCTAAGGCTGAGGAAGAAGCCAAAAGGAGGGATGAAGAAGCCCAGAGGTTGGAAAAAGAAGCTACAGAAAGGCTGCAGACAGAAGAAGAAGAAAGAAAAGCAGCTGAGAAAGCTCAGGAAACAGCCGAGAAAACTCAGGAAGTAGCTAGAAAAGAAGCAGAGGAAGCAAAGAGGAAGCTCGATGAAGAGATGCAAAAGCAGGAGGCAGAGAAGGTGAATTTGACACAGACTAAGACAGAACAGTCAGCTTCTGACATAGCTGGAGGGCAGACCCAGGGTGTTGAAAACCCGGAGGTTCAAGACCCACAAGTACCTGCTGGCAGTAATCCCATAGTCCCCACGCTTAAGATGGTTCCTTTTGTCCAGAAGAAAGGGGAAGAGATCCCCGATTTCAACACTGTATATTATGATAGGGCAATGAAGAGAGTAATGAAAAGGACAGAGAAGAAAGTAGAAGCAAGAAATATGCCTGGAAAAATGATAATGGATACGGCTGTTATGTTAGGAACAAACGAAGATCCAAGGCTCACCCTGAGAGCTGGGACTGCACTTCTCCATGCCTCAGAAGATAGCATGGACAAGGTAATAACTGACTTGGAGCAGTCCAAGAAATCCTCTGCCTAGGTAAAAGACACATTGAGGAAAGAAAGGGAAGAAAGCAGCAGGCTTGAAAGGAAATATGAAGATATGCAAAGGGAAATGAAGTCCTCAAGAGCTGAAGTACAGGCCCTCCAAGTAGAAATGCAAGTAAAGGAAACAGCACAGGAGGCCCTAGAAAAAGTGCAGAAGGAATGCCAAGATCTAAAGAGCGAGAAGGAACAGCTACTGGCAAAGGTGGAAGAACTAGAAGAGCAGCAGAAGATCCTCTTGCAGGCCAATGATCTGCACACCCAAGAACTGAAAAAGGAACATCAGGAGCAGATTTCTTCTTTGACCACTGCTTTGGAAGTGGCAAGAGGACAGCAGGTTAACCTCCAGCCTTTCAAGGAGCATGTATTGACCCAAAAAACCAAGATGCTGCAACTGCAGACTGCTGTTGAAGAAGAAAGGTGTAGAGTGCTGCAAATCGATGGCCGATTGGAGGAGATCCTGGACACTGCATCCTACTTTGTGGACGGATCCCAGGACGTCCTGGAGGTCCTAACTGCAAGAATGGCAAGGTTGGAGAACAACGAAGAAGCCCCAGCGGATCTACCTTCGAAAGACCAGCAGGCCCTCAAACGGGACTATAACCTAGTGGAGTTTGCTATTAACACCGCTGAAGACTTCAAGAAGGCAGTAAAAAATACAAAGGGATTATGCACTGAGTTTTTCAGAAGACTTCTTATTACCTACAACCGATGCCAGATAGAAGCTGAAGAGAGGCTTGAAGCTTTCCCAGATCACAATGCCTTTGTGGAGCTATTGCAGAAGAGATTCCAGGAGGAAGAAGCTAAGGTACAGGATATCAAAACCCTGGATGATCTAATCTTGAGAAGCGAAGTAGATCATCCAACTGTCAGTCTACAGCTTCTAGAAGATTAGCTCCGATTGAGTACATCTAGGGTCGAGGCTATCAAGAACCAAGATGAGAAGTTTGAGATAAATATTCAGTTTTTGGAGCCTTGTGCCTTTGAAGGCATCGCCACTGAAGCTGCAGCGTGGAAGAAGTTTCTCGACAGCTAAGTGGGGCCCTCCTCATGAGGGGTTGGCCACCTTTGTATTTTGTAACATTTGTAAAAGCATTTAGGGAAAAATAAACAATGGGAAATGAAGAGTCGGGAAGCCCAAAGGTTACCTTTGGGCAGCCCAACAGTTACCCCTTTTTCATATAAAGATAGAAAGCTTAGAAGGGAAAAAGGGGGACTTTTTCCCAGCGAGACTGGTGAAGACATATTGTAAGAAGAACTATTTCCTTTTGCAATAATAAATTACAGTTGGTCTGTTGGAGAAAGCTTTGTGGAATATTCTAATGTTGTGCTATGGATTTGTTGAAGAGGAACTATTTCGTTTTCAGCTTTATGTCCATTAACCGTGAGACCGTTCTAACTCTTTGAACCTACGTTCTTGCATGAATGTTTTTCAGTTTATTTTATGAAGATTTCCACTATGAGTAATGTATGCTGCTTATGAAACAGTTGGCTATCTGATTGTTAAAATATCTTTTATCTTTCATGTGTTGTAGATAAGAATATCAACTACCTAAAATTTCTGTTTATAATGCATGAATAATCCACATTACTCATAAGTAAATCATATTTTGGCTCCTCCGGGATAGATAGATAGGTAGTTAGTTTCATTTCATGGCTGCATATGTGATTTAGATGTTTGCGGGCTTAAGACGGGAGGTAAGAACCTGCGCATCACATTGTGACTGTTCCTTGCATCCTAATCACCCTGCATGGTTAAGTAGGCATATGCATCTCATACATAAGTCAAAAAATACAAAAATATACACGGTGGACCGGGCCGCAACCGGTAAAACCTTGTTTTGTTACTTTGACCTACGGTAGCCGGACCGCAAAACGGACGGATTCCCTATACCAAACAGTCAACAGGCTAGTTGGGAACATTGATTGGGGAGAATCCCTTACTGTTGTTTCCTGCGAATTTCCAGGCCTCAACACAGCCGTAAGGATTTCTTAGCTAGTTTAAACCCAAACCCAGTCGCTTGGAAAAATAATTTCTTTATTCCTACGTTTACATTTGGGTAAATTGTTAGTAAAGCATTTATAATCTCTGTTTATAAGTCAAGAAAAAATTTCTAAAATGAAATTTTGAATAAAACCTTACCAGCTTCATGGGTTGAACCTGAGCATCTCTGGAACATTGTTATTGAAAACCCATTCGTGAGTAAACCTTAAAAAGACAAGTATGGTGGGCCAAGTCTTACGACTCCTCCATCTATTCTAACTACTGGAACAATAGCAGAGCCAAATCCCAAGAGCCGAAGGAAAACTAGGCAGACAAAGATGCCTTACATCAACCCTATCTTGAAATGGCATGATTGTCAAGGAGCATTAACCCTTTAGGGTTTCCACCTCAAATGATTATCACCCAGCTGGAGGTCTTACTCTCATACGAGATACTATTTTATTTCAAATATTTAACCTAGTAAGGACAAATACAACTTAATCCTTTTGAAAGGACCTTTCATCGATTTTTGAATTGAAGCTTTTGTATAAATTTTACACAGGGGAAATTAAAGGTAATATCTTAAATCCTTTTTTGTAGGATTGTATTCAGTTGCGTAGTATTCAAACTTATGGTTTTCTTACCATTAAATTGGTGGTGTTTATAAATCAACCAACAAAGTTTGGTTATTTTTATAACCTTGGGAACTCTCGAAACTTGACCAAACCTCAATAACAATTAACCTTGTAAAAAAATAAAATGATTGGATGATACTTGTTTTAAAATAGTTTCTAAACATTTTGCAAAAAAAATGAGTATGGTCTAGGGCTTTACATTAGGTAACCTCATCTGTTTTTCCTTTGTTTGCCTTAAATTTTAAGAGTTGGTTCCTTAGTTGGTTGTAACAAGATACCTCTTTGGATACACACAGATTAACCTAAATTCATGCTTTAGTCATAGCGACTAAGTAAGACCTTTGACACTTTCCTTGCATAGCTCAAGTTTTGGAAAACAAACAAATGACGATGACAAACTGTTTACAACTAAGTTAAAGTATAGACATTTATTCTTATATCAAATAGCTTTATGTCCGTGGATCCCAAGTAAGAAAACAAATGGTGAGAACATTACATGACGACAAATTATGAGTATTAACTTCTATTTAATTACTGCATAGTAAATATTAGTATTACATGTAGAAACAAAACAAAACAAAAAATTATTTACTAAATTCAGGGATGGTTACATCCGTCCAATGATATCCTCCTTCTGCTCATGGGCATACTAATATATAGTATTTTTTCTAGGACTTGGTCATTTATAAGCGCCATGCTCTTTAGCACTCAATTAGGAGTCGTGACCTGATTTTTGGGGATGATGCATTTTATGTCTTGAGTTCTCACTCAATGGACTCTGCAACTTGTCTTTTCATCTTCTAGGTCAACAGACACTCTTTAACATCTATATCCACTTTTGTCCCCCTTCAACATATTTTATTAAATAAAAATGTTTTTATTACAAAATGTTTTTTTCTTAACTTTTCTCTCAAAAATAATAAAATAATAAATAAAGTATTTTTCCCGCATAATTAATAATAATAATTAATTCAGGGGGTATTATAGGAAAATTAATAGCCCAAATGATAAACAAGTTATATGTCCCATACGAAATGTGATGGGTGACTTGAAGGCTGGCACATATCATGGGCTGGAGATAAGTAGTTTGATCCTAAATGGTGCTTTGCTCTAAGTTGTCCCTGCAAAATATGCATATTTAGAAGTTGAGATGAGTGGTGGTGAGATATTTTCATGGCATAGAATTACCCTATATCCAAAAAAAATCTGGAGCAAGAAAGACTGACCACACCACTCCTAAGAATTCTGAATCAACAGATGAGGATTTTAGCACAAACTCTAAGATATCCTTGATTTGTAATGGAATTAAACATGATAATAATAATTAATTCCCCACTATATGCCGAGGGGCTTACTATGGATTCTGTCAAAATCTGTCTTTCAATAGATATGAATAAGTTAACCTAATAGAGATGTGCAACTTCATGATGGAAAAATATCATAGGAGAGGGAACAAGAATATAATGTTATAGTTGGGAGATCTTCTTTGGGCAGACCTTCTTTATGAGGTTTGTCTATCCTAATTGGCTTCTCTCACGGCACATTAGGAGGGGGGATATCTGCTACCGGATGCTTTTTATTGCACATTTCCATAGAATTTCAATTTCCCAAAGGCGCAAGTGCAATGGCATGTCAATGATTAGTGTTACCAGCCCATTTGGCTCGGTTTGGAGGTGTCTCCTACATATCAAACTTTCTTAAATAAAATGAGATAATTATCTGAAAGATTTGGGAAAATAGAGAGAGGTAAAAAATATTGAAAAAGAGATTCAATTTCAATAATAGGAGAAAGGTTAGGTAATATTAAATAGCTACTTAATAATGATAACTTTAGTTCTTGATTTGGATCTAGGGTAATTGAGGAATTGAACCAAATCAGCTTCTATAAATTTATTGTTAAGTGGCACTCTCCTCAATTTGGTATGTCCAGAAATACATCAAGCTCAACAAATAAATAGATTAATGCATTTATTATTATTTATATTAATCTAATGTATTTATTATTGATGATATTTAATGTAAATGTTGTGCAAATAAAGTAATTTATTGTAACGAAATAACAAATAATGTTCTAATGTTTTTAGTGAAAATAAGTATAGGGATTTATGAAATACATTGTATAGTTTATAGGTTCTATTATAAATGATAAGTAGTTCAAAAATACATTTTAGAGAGAGTTAAGAATTGGTTTATATAGGCATTATTATACCCAAAAAAATGAAATTTACACAAAATTATTTTGTTTTAGATTTGGTTTGTTAATGAATGGAAAAGATATAGATTAAATAACTAATATGTTATTTTTTACTTTTTTAAATACTTTTTATAAGAGAGTAATAAGTAATATAATATTTTTGTGAAACTCATAAATGATGTCTAGAATAGAAAGGAATAGAAAACTTGTTACAAATATTTAACTTTTCATAAAATATTTTTATAGGCTTATTTAATTATTATTAAAACTAAAGAAAAACTATTAAAAATTTAAGTTATAAAAAAACATAATGAAGATACTTACTATTTAAAAAGCTATTTATAAAAATAAATAATTAACAATAAGATTTTTATTAATAGTAAAGTTTGTAAATAAAAAGAATAAGTAAACCAATTTTTTTAAAAGAGATATAATTTCAGTTGTTTAAAAGAAAGTGTATATTCGTTGCTTTGAGTGTGAGAAAATAGTTGGAGATAAAAAAACTAAATAAATATATAATAATTGAATAATATCCAAACTTATTTAAAGAACTTTTTTGTACTTATAAAATAGGGTTGTAGGTTTTTTGTACTTATGACTAGCACAACCACTTAACCTATGGCCAATGAGCACCCATAAGTCATAAGTTAAGTGTCACTATGAAGTTACTTGTTTTCCATGATTAGTTGCACTAAGTGCTTATCCATGTTATCCATGCATCACTTACAAGTTATTCATGCATTAGTGACCAACCAACCACTTATGGATCAACAAGATTAACCCAAGTGTAACAAATGTACAATCAAATTTCATTCCATGGTCATCCTATATTGTACTGCTTAAATGCATCTTGATTAAGATTTAAATAAATTTTACTTAAGTGGTGGTTAAAGAAAGGGGTAGCAATAATGGTTCTTCTTATTATTATTATTAAATATTATTCGTTTTATGTTTATATTAATCAATTTAATGTTTATTTGGTAATTAGTTTAATGTTTAGTCTTTGTTTAACAACTAACCATCTTTTTTTTTTGGCAAAAAAAGCATTCCTTACTATTCAATTGAATCAAAGGAACTGGTTACATCATCAAGTCAACAAAACATCCCCCAACAAAAAAGAAGCCGGTTCATCCAAGATAAACAAACAAAAAGAGATTATGTCTTACAAGGCTAAGCTATCAGTATCTGGGCATCATATACAGTGACAAAACTAAATGGCTAACTGTACTCATCGACGTTCAAAGGTCACTTTACTTGTAGCTATGTCAATAATTGTTTGTTTAAAATTTGGAACGATTGCTATAAAATCAATCTGAAAAGCACACTTGTATCTCCTCTTACAATTTAGAAAAGACTAAATACTAATCCACCCAAAACTATCTTTATTATAGTTACAAAATAGCATATTGATTTTACCACAAAATAATATACTATTGGTGAAGAAAATCAAGAACATAAACGGAAATAACAATATAAATACTTGTAAATAAGTATATATTTATATACTTGATGGATAAAATATTAGAAAAAAATTATTATATAAAAAATATGTTGTTAAAAATAGTAAAAACTATTTTAATATGTAGGCCTTAATCGCGTATAGTCTTTCTTTTTAGAAAACATAAACTATCTCTTTTAACCCGAAATTAAATCATGAATATAAACCTTAATGTATATTCCTGAAATTATTGAAAAAAACACAAAAAATTTTACTATCCCAAAAACCCTTGAGAAAATTGGTTAGGCGTGTTTATAATGGGTTAAATTAAAATGTGGTGTATGAATGGACACTAGTTATGGTCTTGTCCAAAGGACATATGAGGAAAATAGTACTAAAAATCAATTATTTTTAAAAATCAATTATTTTTAAAAGTATAAGAATATCTTTACAAAGTTTTGAATAAGGGAAAATTTTCATTCACTTTAAATTATACAATGGTATAATTTCTAAATAGTATATGCCTCTTAATAACTTAGACAATGCTCAAGGTAAATTTAGATTGGATTTAGGCCCATTATATAGTGAAAATATATAAATTTTATAGTTCATATTATAATATTCTCAACCATTATTAGATAAATAAAATACTTACTTAGTATAAAATTGAATAAAAAGAAATTTATAATAATTATCTATTAGACTGTATAAACAATATGAGTTGTGGTTATGGATAATGGAATAGAATAATACTTTTATTCAACATGGTTATTAAAAATTATAACATGGAAAATTTTAATTAGACAAGTGAGGTGAAGCCTAAATAGCCTAAAATCTATATTTATAAATGTGTTATTTGTAATCTTTTATTTTTTAAATATACTTGTAATGTGATATTTTTTACATGAGAGTCACTTTGATATATTTATATCTAAGACAATATGAGTTGTGGTTATGGATAATGGAATAGAATAATACTTTCATTCAACATGGTTATTAAAAATTAGAATATGGAAAATTTTAATTAGACAAGTGAGGTGAAGGCTAAATAGCCTAAAATCTATATTTATAAATATGTGTTGTTTGTAATCTTGTATTTTTTAAATATACTTGTAATATGATATTTTTTACATGAGAGTCACTTTGATAAATAAATAAATATATATATATATATATATATATATATAATGAGTGTAAATATGAAGACATGGTATTGATGGACATGAGTTGAAGTTATTATCAACATGCTAAGAAAAATAAGAGGAAAGAGAAAAAAAAAGGAGAAGCATATAGAATAAAAAATCCATAAGTATGTAACAAACATCTTTGCGGATTAGAAAATAAAGCATATGTTGAAAACACATTTGGATTTGTCATCCCAACAAGTGAAATGGTCTAGTACTCATAGCTTCTATTTCTCCTCTCAATACATATTGGTCAAGAGTTGTGGTGGTCCTAACAATGTGAAATGAAATAGTGCAACATTTAAGCTCCTCAATGCTATGTGTTTTGTTTCCTTCTACATCCATTTGGTTATTTAGTAGTAACAAATTTCGAAACATTTGACATCCTCAAGGCAACTGAAGCTTTTTTTATTACCCCTCGGACCAACTTTAAATACGAAGTTGTTTGAATGATTTTAAATAATTGAAGGTAAAGAAGAAGGTATAGATGTGTCCTACAATGCTTTTTCTCATTCATACATATTGATTCGATAGATTAACAGTGTAGCAATTGCATGTAAGACTACTTCTAGGTCCATTCACTAGGTTGAAAGTAGAGCGTCTCTTTGTCAAATGTATATTTTGTTTATTTGCATTCATTTTTCTTTTCTGTATATTTAAGGCTAATGTCATCATGGATGTAGGTTACTTCAATACAATTCGAGTGAATGGGGTCTTCACTCAGTGAAACCATGTCATAGAGCCTTCATTCATGGAATATTTAAGAACACCCCCTTTTCACTAGATATTAATAATTACCTACAAAAATCCTTTTGTTGATCCCCCTCCCAATACATATTTCCAATTTTAAAAACCCTATTTTTATGATATCTTCCTTATTTTTACTACAAACCTCTTTTTATACCCTGCCAGTACCTATAAACCCACCATACCCTACTCCCCGCCCTCCAATACCTACAATATATTGACCTTATTAATTAAAAAACCCCCTTTATGAATGAACGTGGTACGGTATTGCTCAACAGGGTGAATCTAAGTGCATTAGAGGAAATTTCAACTCAAAATGGGCCTCTTAAAAAATTAATAAAATAATAGTTAAAATAATAAAATAATATTTATTAATTTTGGAGGAAGAAAAGAAAAAAAAAACTTTTTTCTTTGTATTTTCAACATATCTCTCCGTGTTTTTAGTCAAATTTTGATCGGGAGAGCTTGTTAGATGCGGAATTAAATTATGCATCCAACGAGTACCCACTCGACAACCGAGCTGAGTGGGTACTCGTTGGATGCAGAATTTAATTCCGCATCTAACAAGCTCTCCCGATCGAAATTTGAGTAAAAACACGAGGAGATATGTCGAAAATACAAACAAAAAAAGTAGTTTTTTTATGATACCTATCCCCAAATTTATATTAAAAAAGTGTTTAAGACCTATACGATATTTCAAATTTAAAGCAATTTCATTGGCTAACACATGATGACATGGAATTTGAATTAGAGTTAAAAGGCCCATTTTGAGTTGAAATATCCTCTAATGTGAGCATATTCACGTTGTATGTGGTTTCAACCAATTGAACTATGGCATGTTGAGAGCAGCATAGTGTCCCAAAAAATCTCATGTCCTTAGGTTCCCAACTAGTTTCAAATATGTATGTGTTGAAGGATTGTCAAACCTTATTTAATAAAAAATTTGTTTGGGCATACCTAGGTCTATTTATTAATATTTTGAGTTATTTTTGTAAATTATATTCCTTTTTTTATTCCTTTATTTATCTCCTTTTATCAGTTACTTACTGTAATGCTAGTATATAAAAATTTCTTAAAGAAACTAATTAAGATTTTGATATTCTATTAAAAAAAACTAATTATCAAAACTAATATGGCTTACAACAATAACATAACATAGGTTCATAAGTTAAGATGCCTTTTTTTTCTTTATAATATGCTTGTGGCTAATGATCAATATCATATCCAAAATATGTTTAGCATTATGTTATGAAATCTACAATGTACATAGGATAATCACTTACACTCTACAATTTAACAAACTTATTCAATGAACTATCCAATCGAGTTGATGGAACTCTCCAATTTTTTCCCATGGAGGGTTATTGTACACTTTTAATTTTTTTATACGCACTATTATGTTATATCACTATTATTCTCCAATGAATTTAGCTCTTGGAATCAATATAATAAAAAGTCGCTAATGACTTAGGAATTTCCTAAATGTGTATGGTTCATAATGACTTTGCATATTGAAAAGATTTACAATTTATAAGATTTTAAAAATTAAACTTCCAAAGTTTAGCTCCCATAATATAGAAATAAAGTTTGAAAAAAGAAATAAGTTATTAACTATTTTTAGTGTTTTATATTTTTGTTTTCAAGACTATCTATAGCCTGTGGGACTCTCCTGTGGTCTAAGAAACCATGAACCATGGGCATCTAAGCTATCAAAATTACCCAGGGATTACACCCGGAATAGGCCACACCAACCCAAGTAGCATGGTTGTATTTTTAGGTGTCTCCTCCCACCACTGTCGAGTTTCGAATCTATCAAAACCTATAAACCCCCCCACCCCCCCAAAAAAACTTTTTTCTTCTTTTAACTGAATATGTTGTCGTAAATATGTGCAATTTAGTCGCAGCATGAAATAAATTTCTGTCATGAAAGAAAGTGTATGTGAAGTAACTTATAATGGTTCTTATAATGAATGGACATGTTTTTACCTCAAGTGGTGCTTGTATGCGGTTGACAATGGCATTAAATCCACACCTTATGGTGATGTTCTTAAGCTTTTTATGCTTCATTGTTCATACATATTTTTGCTAGGGATATAATCCCAAATTCTATGGCTTATCCCTAGCGTCTAAGTCCTAGTTCTAGAACTTAAAACTAGATCTAACATACCTACCACTACATGGTGGAAAAGGTACCCAACCTTATGATAAAGGGTTGATGTATAAAATTCCTAAGGAAAGATTTGGTTTAAGGGTTATAAAGTTTTGTTTATGGTAAAGAAAAGTTTTGGGACTATGGTGCTAACACCATAGTCGTGATCCCAATGTGACCTAGGCATAGATATAAGGTTGTTCAATATAGTTTATGGTATATATAATAATGGGAGTTACACAATTTTAATGCATGTAATTTAAGTTTGGCTACTGGACATTTACTCTTCCCTGGCTACCACTTGACAACGCAGCCAAGCATATTGATGGAAAAATATAAAAAAGTGTGCCTGAGAGGGATCTCAGCCCTCCATCTATCACAATCTCAGTAAAGGGTTTTGGTAAGGGTTTAATGTAGCATTTAACCTGTCTGAAAGTTCATTCTTGCATTGTTTTTGGTATGGAACTATTTCTTGGAAGAAAACTTGGTCATTTCATGGTTTCTTGCATGTGCACCTCTTAAAACTTACATAGTCCATTAATGGAGTTCATTTCCTCAGTTCTGAGGTATAACTGAAGGTTTTCATCCGTATTATGGTCGGCATGGTGACCTTGGCCTTTTTGGTTCTTCATGTGAGAAACAAGACAAACACTCATTGAATTTTTTTCCCATGCCTTTTAACTGGGTAACTAAGCTTTTTAGTTTGTTTTCATTTAGTTAAATTTTTTTTTTTGAAATGATGTTATACGCAACTTTTTGACTTGGGGTTGTCTTATGTTGCAGGCATAGGAGTGATAAGGGAATCCAGGAGGAGCCGAACCTTGACCCTATTTGCATTTGTATAAGGTAAGGGTTCAACTGTTAGCTTTTTTACAGTTTGAAAATTGATTTCATAAAAAAAAAACTCAACTCCCAGACTTTGGATTTGTAGGTGGGGTTTGGGTAGCTATGAGGATCTTCCAATGAATGCATCTTTGCTCCCAAGCATCTCTGGTCAGGTAAGAAGAGGTTTTAACTCTCTATCAATCTCCTTATATAAAAAAATTCATCAAATATAAATGGTTTTAACTACATACAGTGTGGAATGCAGATTGTAGATGGCTGATGAGAGTGGTGATAGGATCACCTCCTCTCAATCCTGTTACTTCATTGCCAAAAGTTGAGGAAAATATCCTACTATATTTTAACACTAATAATACAGTTTTTACTTAGAAATTTTATTGACCCTTTTCAGTTTTGTTGGTATGCATGTGTTCTTCCCCGACGTGGTTGTGCTCGGATTGCAACAAAAGGTTTTGATGACAATCAATGGTAAGGGTTTCAATATAAGTGTGATATAGTGGTCTCTCACTGGGTTCATAAACCACTTGGAAAAAAGGGCTTTCGCCACTTAATACGAAGATAAGTTGAAATGTTTTAATAAGAACTCTTATGGGTATGTATTAGCTTGTAGTTGTGACTTTTTAAACCTCTCTTTTTATTGTGATGACACTCCATCATTTCGGATGTACATACCATGTATTTAATTAAGCAAAGTATTCCATTTTTAATGGTCTTACTACCACACATTGTTTGTTGGATGGTTTATGTTTATGAAATAAATTAATATCTTTGTGGTTTCGATTTGGTGGAGGAAAATATTTTTAGAAAGATCGAAGAGTATTGGGGTTTGGATGCCCATGATTAGAGACTGTGTGTTTGTATTTAAGGCCTATATTATTGCTAGATTTGATTGTTGAATTTATTATATAGATCTATGAGATGTTATAGAATGTTTATAACGAGACTAATCCCAATTAGGTTAATAAAGAGTATGGTTACCCAACAATCATGTAATTGTTTGTTATTTAATTTATAAGATTTGACCATTGCTAAACATTTATGTAATATTTGCATAGGACTTGTTGTGGTGATCGTTTCCCATGTTCATCTAAAATATAGATATTTGTTATGGGAAAAATCCTCTCGTATCTACTATGTTTAGTCATATTAGTTTAAGTGACAACTTGTAATATTTTCATTTACTATTTATGTAGTTGACAATTTTGCTGGGTTATTTGATTTCGGTTATTTTTTTTAATTAAGAGTTTTCTCTGTAACCATGTTGTTTCAACTATACTAGTGGAATCTAAACATAAACATAGGTAATCTAGAACAAAGTTTTTAATTGGGAAAAAAAATACTTTATAAATCCAATATAATTCTAGAACAAAGATAAATGTACAAGTAATTTAAACTTTTTATCAAATTGATATAATTCTTTCGGGGAGACTCCTACTTAGGCTAACATTATAATTCTACTCTAATATGGGAATGGAAGCCCAAACGAAGATTAATTTAATTTAGATAGTGATAAATAACCTATGATTTCTCTACTATAAAGATCAATTATATCAAATCATAACTTAAATAGGAAAAAGAGATAGGAACAGATGCATAATATCAGTTACTATAAAATGTAATTATGATTCATATCTATACTTTAATTATAAATAGATAAGAATAGAAATCAGGAAGGTGACACCACTGTCGAGAAAACAGAACTGAAGTTGTCGTTCCTCCCAACCATCTTCTATAGCAACCAAGTATTACTTTCTCAATAACCCCCGATCCTATTTTTTGAACCACAAGGACAAAATCCGATCATTGTGCCATCTCTTGCATTAACAGATCAATTCCATGTCCATCTCTAGCCTCTTGCTTGGTTAATGGACATACTATTATATAGTATTTTTCCTCAGACTATGTCATTAATGAGCCTCTTGATCTTTAGAACTCCACAAGGAGTGTTGACCTGATTTTGGGGAATATGCCTTTTGCATCACTTGTGTTCCCACTCAATATCTTTCATCACTTTTATTTTCCCCTTATTGGTCATCAAACACTCTTTCAACAGTTACTTCAGTTCTGATTCCTCTCAGTATTTTAAATTATTAAATAAAAATAATTCATTACATCTATTTTGACTTTATAGTAAAAATAT
>LPNX011129313.1:28218-43107 GCA_001517045.1 Pseudotsuga menziesii | reverse complement strand
AAAACTTAATTAAAAAATTAAAATTCCATTTCTATTTCAAAAAACAAGCATTGAGGGTTACCTCTCTCCTCCGACATTCTGGTGAAAGGGGGCGTGGCTTGTGTGCTCGGTCGGTTGAGGTCTTCAAGGGCGTGGCTACGCGGGCGACGTGTTCAGGGACGTGAACGTTCGATCGAGGTATGTGCTCAATTGAGGTATTTTTTTGGCAAAATGGATTGTGGCCGTGGGTCCGCGCGACCCTTTTTATAATTTAAAAAAAAAGGAAGCTCGATCGAGGTCACTACCTCAATCGAGGGTTAGCTAAGCCCTCGATCGAGCTCTTGGTAAACTCTCAATCGAGGGTTTAACAATAGCTTGATCAAGTGTTTAAAATAACATCGATTGAGCGCTTGTTAAACCCTCGATCGAGGTATTAAAACCTCGATCGAGGGTGCGCTTTTTGCATTTTGCCGAAAATCCATTGCCAGAAATTGTTACCCACTTCCATGGATGCACCCTATGTATTTTATTATGAGATGAGACTCGATCTAGGACCCAATGGATAGTCATGATACTTCTTTGTTCATTTTCTTAAGATGATGTTACTTTTAATGGAATGAATTAATATTTAGCTTATATTTAGATATACAGACCTTGAAAGGTCTTTAATGGTTTATTTATCTTAGATTTTAATGTAGGATAATAATGATCTATGATTAGTTGGTTAGATTCATAATTTACATTCTATAACTGTTAATGTATATTTATAGATAGTATTTGTTTTGTTTAATGTCAATGACTATATATATTTATATATAATATAATAGTTCAGTTTGTAGATAAGAACTTGGTTTATCTAGGTTCTAAGTTTATACATATATGTATTTAGAACCTACTTCTAAGATTAATCTATTTAAATCTAAAGCATGTCTCTACTGTCAAATGGAATATGTCACTAGAGTAAGCAAGGCTAAAAGAACAACTATATAGTAACCTAAAACAAACCTAGTTTACAATAAGCACAATTTAATTAATGAAGATAAATACAAAAAAAAACTCAATTGAGCAAACCGTGGTGAGTACATCATGAGATATAATTTGCAACATAGGGTTATACTTTAATAAATGTAAACCCTAGAAGATATAGATAAAACAACCATTTATAGGGTTAGAAAATACATTATGAACCTCTACCTAAAGCAACCAACATCTATGCTAGAAAATGAATTAGACATACTAGGATTTCATACCTGTAATTTTTGGAAGCTCCTTTAATGGTTGAACCTGCACACTCTAAATAACCAACATTAACAATTCAAAGGCAGATCTGACCTCTGTTTTGATGACCAAATCACTTGGGAACTACCACGCTCCACCCAACCATGACCCATAAGTGTTCCTAGTTTTAATCCGGATCCCCCCGAGCTGGACTCCAACATGCAAGTAGCTTAGAGCTCCTAAGGTAGGGTTTCCTATCTTGTATATCACACATGGACAAATTCTCCTTTTTCCTTCCACGAAAATGTTCTCCAATAATTAATTGAGAACAAACTCGCATAAAATGGCTCCTCCAATGTTAGATCAGAACCCCAAGCCTTTCCTTGGCTTGAGTCTTTATAGGTAGATTTTTGAGTCAAAGGAATAGTTAAATCAAGAAACCTTGGTTTCTTGATTTAACCATTTTTAATTACTTTGGGTAACTATTAATATTTTAACTTAGAAACTTTCTTCTAGTTCTTAATTAGACCTTTTAGGTTTTGGACTATTTATTATCTTTACATAATAAATAATAATGGATTGAGTTTTTCTTTCTTTCTTTCTTCCATCTTTAATATTATAAATATATTTAACTCTTTATACATACCATGCATAAAGTACATAATAATATAACACTTGTTAACATTTGTCTTTGGGCATCATATACCATGATCCCTAGACTTAATGAAACTTCTTCACTAAGGTCAAGTAGGTAGATGGTTTAAGTCTACTAGGCTAGGATACTATAAACATCCTTGCATGTTGGATTTCCCTTGTATAACGTGGTAGTTCTTCAGTATTTGATGAGAATACATAAATTCATAATTTTATTTAATCACTTATAAATAAGTATGTTGAGATAAATATTTTCCTCGAGTCATTTTCACTCGGAAGTTATTAAATTCTTTTCAGTAACCCCTAGCGCTTACCAGAGCCCATACTCAATTCTTTAATAGGGAGTTACAATTCAGTGCCATTCTAGAGCTCTTCGCTCAACACTAATGCTAGGATGTACTTGTACGATACACCTAGGGATACAATGACCAAGGATCCGATGATCCAAAGCTTATGCTCAACATCAACATGGAAGGCTCTAGGATTTATTCCCAACACTTCCAATTATCTTTTCATGTGTTCCATAGCTTTTCGCTCAACAAAAAGGTAAGTACTCATGTGCTCTAAACCTCCTCGTTCAACACAAATCATCAATCACTCAAGTGCTCCAGAGCTTTCGGCTCAACACAAAAAATATTTCATTAATAATGTGCTTCAAGGTCCCCCCGAGCTGGACTCCAACATGCTATTAGCTTAGACCTCATAAGGTAGGGTTTCCTATCTCGTTTATTAGACGTGGATAAGTTATCCTTTTTCTTTCCAGGAAAATGTTCTCCAAGAATTACTTGAGAGAAAAGTGGCATAAAATGACTCCTCTAATGATAGCTCAGAACCCTAAGATTTTCCTTGGCTTAAGTCTTTATAGACACACTTTTCAGTCAAAGGCACACTTAAATCAAGAAACCTTGGTTTTTTTATTTAACCCTTTTCAATTACTTTGGGTAATTATTAATATTTTAACTTAGAAACTTTCATCTAGTTCATAATTAGACCTTTTAGGTTTTGGACTATTTATTATCTTTACATAATAAATAAGAATGGATGGAGATTTTCTTTCTTTCTTTCTTCCATCTTTAATATTATGAATATATTTAACCGTTTTATACATATTATGTATAAAGTACATAATAATATAACACTTGTTAACATTTGTCTTTGGGTGTCATATACCATGATCCCTAGACTTAATTACACTTCTTCACTAAGGTCAAGTAGGGAGATGGTTTAGGTCTACTAGACTAGGAACTATAAACATCCTTGCATGTTGGATTTCCCTCGTATAATGTGGTAGTTCTTTAGTACTTGATGAGAATACATAAATTCTAAATTTTATTTAATCACTTATAAATAAGTATGATGAGATAAATATTTTCCTCGAGTCGTTTTCACTCGAAAGTTATTAAATTATTTTTAGTAACCCCTAGCGCTTACGAGAGCCCATACTCGATGCTTTAATAGGGAGTTACAATTCAGTGCCATTCTAGAGCACTTCGCTCAACACTAATGCTAGGATGTACTTGTACAATACACCTAGGGATACAATGGCCAAGGATCCGATGCTCCAGAGCTTATGCTCAACATCAACATGGAAGGCTCGAGGGCTTATTTCCAACACTTCCAATTATCTTTTCATGTGTTCCAGAGCTTCTCGCTCAACACAAAGGTAAGTACTCATGTGCTCCAGAGCTCCTCGTTCAACACAAATCATCAATCACTCAAGTGCTCTAGAGCTTCCAGCTCAACGCAAAAGATTTCATGAATAATGTGCTTCAGGGTCCCCCCGAGCTGGACTCCAACATGCTAGTAGCTTATAGCTCATAAAGTAGGGTTTCCTATCTCATATATCAGATGTGGATAAGTTCTCCTTTTTCCTTCCAGGAAAATGTTCTCCAAGAATTACTTGAGAGCAAATAGGCAGAAAATGACTCCTTTAATGATAGATCAGAACCCTAAGCCTTTCCCTTGTCTTGAGTCTTTATAGACAGATTTTTCAGTCAAAGGGACAGTTAAATGAAGAAACCTTGGTTTTTTTATTTAACCCTTTTCAATTACTTTGGGTAATTATTAATATTTTAACTTAGAAACTTTCTTCTAGTTCATAATTAGACCTTTTAGGTTTTGGACTATTTATTATCTTTACGTAATAAATAATAATGGTTGGAGATTTTCTTTCTTTCTTTCTTCCATCTTTAATATTATAAATACATTTAACCTTTTTATACATACCATGTATAAAGTACATAATAATATAACATTTGTTAACATTTGTCTTTGGGCATCATATACCATGATCCCTAGACTTAATGACACTTATTCATTAAGGTCAAGTAGGTAGATGGTTTAGGTCTACTAGGCTAGGCAACTCTAAACATCCTTGCATGTTGGATTTCTCTTGTATAATGTGGTAGTTCTTGAGTACTTGATGAGAATACAAAAATTCAAAATTTTATTTAATCACTTATAAATAAGTATGATGAGATAAATATTTTTCTTGAGTCGTTTTCACTCAGAAGTTATTAAATTCTTTTCAGTAATCCCTGGCGCTTACCAGAGCCCATACTCAATGCTTTAATAGGGATTTACAATTCAGTACCATTCCAGAGCTCTTCGCTCAACACTAATTCTAGGATGTACTTGTACGATACACCTAGGGATACAATGGCCAAGGATCCGATGCTCCAGAGCTTATGCTTAACATCAACATGGAAGGCTCCAGGGCTTATTCCCAACACTTCCTATTATCTTTTCATGTGTTCCAGAGCTTCTCGCTCAACACAAAGGTAAGTACTCATGTGCTCGAGAGCTCCTCGGTCAACACAAATCATCAATCACTCAAGTGCTCCAGAGCTTCCTGCTTAACACAAAACATCTCATTAATCATGTGCTTCAGGGTCCATGCCCAACACAAAAAAGCATATATATATATATATATCAGCAATAATTGGCTTACGCTCAATATATAAAACAAATCATCATGTTCATATGTAGTGGGGTCCTTGACCCAGTATAAAAATAAAACATCAAGATAATCATCATAATCAATCGGCACATGCCTATAAGTGTTAGGCCCAAAATTTGGGATATTACACTCTTTTGCCTCTCTTGAGTAGTTTTCAAGTAGCCTTGTACCTGTTTCACTGTTAGTTCCAATTCTTTTAAGATGTCAGTTCCTAACATCAACCGGTCTATTGGATTACTTCATGTAATATGAGTGTTACACTTTCTACCATATAATATTTCAAAAGGACTAAGCTTTGCTGAAGCTTGATAATGGTTATTATAAGCAAATTCAACCAAATGCAAATAGTCTTCCCACTTCTTGGGATAGTATCTAACATACATTCATAACATATCTTCTAATACTTGATTGACTCTTTATGTTTGTCCATCCATTTGTGGATGGTAAGCAGTACTCAAATTCAATTTAGTATTTAATCCTTCAAATAAATATTTCCAAAAATTACCAATAAATTTGGGATCTCTATGAGAGATTATTGCCTTTGGAATTCCATGCAGATGAAAGATTTATTTCATAAAAATGTCAGAAATATTAGCAGTTGTATAAGTTGTTTTAACATGGATAAAGTGTGTTGCTTTACTTAATTTATCCACAACTACCATTATTGAATCATTATGTTTCTGATTTTTAGGTAGACCAGTTACAAAGTCAAGATTGATGACTTCCCATTTCCAATTTGGAATGGGTAATGGATGTAAAAGGCCTTCTGGGTGTTGATGTTTAACTTTAACTTGCTGACATTCGATACACCTAGCCAAAAATTTAGCAACCTCATTTTTCATGTTAGACCAAAAGTACTCTTTTCTTAACATAGTTATCATCTTTTGATACCCCAGATGTCCAGAATAAGGACTTTTGTGAATTTCATTCAAAATCAGCAGCTTAACTTCTGGTATATCTGGTACATAAAGTCTGTTTATAAACAGTATTAAACCTTTTTCATTAAAACTGTAATCTGTAATTATATTTTCAGATGTATTATGAGTTATCTTTTCTTTTAAATTCTAGTATTCTAGATCTCGCTTTATTCCTTCTTCCAATTTATCTTCCAAATCAGTTTTATAACTATTGATGGAAGCTACAAAACTTGTTACTGTGTTCCTGCTTAAGGCATCAACCACTTTATTTTCTTTCCCTTTAATATGTTTGATTTCGAAATCATATTCGGAGAGATGTTATTACTCATAATTATTTTTCCATGCGTTACTGATGTCATGTACCTAAGCTATTATTAGCTTGCTTTATTTGGTGATATGTCGTCATGAGTAACTCTGTGACATATCCAAATGGACTTAAGGGATAACAGTTGAACTTGATAGTTTGCACATAGTTTGTCATTGTCATTTGATTGATTCTATTCTTGAGCTTCACAAGGGATGGGCCATGGTCTTACTTAATCGTGACGACTAATGCATGAACCTCTGTTTTACTATGTGCAGGCAGTGGGGTACCCCGTCAATACAAATGACAGATAAACTCTAAGCTAAGATGCCATACAAAGTAATGACAATCAAACTAAGGTTTGGATAAGGATCTATTCCTAAACCATTTTTCAACGTTCAAAAGCCATAATACATAGTAACTATTTTTATCAGTATAAAAATTAAATCCTAAGTATGATAATAACTGCACTTTATCATTGCAGGTTGAAATACAATACAAGCAATAGATTGTAACATAAATTATGATAATACATTATTTCCCACCATGTAGGTTATGCCAAAGAAATTGGGCTTGAATTTGATGCGATGGATTGTCATCTAGTCTTAACTTTGATATTGAATTTATACCAAGTAAGGACAGGATGAATATTTGGTTTTAAGGAAGACCATGCATTGTTGATACATTCTCCAAATGTTAGTAAAAATGGTGATGTGAAACCCTAGGGTTTTTCAATGCACGTTGGAGAACGAGCTAAACAATTCGATGGGTTTTGGTGTAGTAGTAGTTGTTCTTTCCAAACAGTTACTCAGATCCTACATGTTGTGTATTTCCTCCATAGTGAACAACGATGATGGAGTCATCATCCTTGGCCCTCGACACCTTAACACTTCATTTTAGATTGATTTGATTTACAATGGAGTTTTCATAGAATCGCTAACACTGAAAAATGTAAGTTCTACTATTCTCCTTCCTTTAAAAAAGGTTTTCGCCATTATCAAAAACTAACTTTTGGATTTGCAAGTGATTCACAGGTTGGTTCCTCTGCGACAAAAGTCTTGGGTTGGGAACTAGATGAGAGGGTCCTCCAGCGAATAAGACTCATGGATAAACCCTGCGTGGCTTTGAGGATTCAAACTTGGTCTCATAGTATGTAAACATTAGGTTTTTATCTTTGTACAAACCGTCATTGTGAAAGTGATATAGTTGCTTTGGTATAAATCTAGATTTACTTTAATGGTATTTGTAATACCTGTGGAGTCTTTTAAATGACTTCCACTGTGTATATTTTTGTTGGTTTTAAAACCTTGTTAATACTGGAAGAACCTGTGAGGGTTTTGATATTGAAAACTCAGTTTGTTTAAGCTACTGTGTAATTCCAGAATGTAAATAAATGGTTTAGCTATGGATTCTTGACACTGTGCCACCTTCTTTTGAAAGATATGGTATTTATAATTACTTCTATAATTTTTTCTGTCAGTTGTATCTATGTTCATCCTTTACTTTTGTTGACTCGTGAGGGCTTCATAACTTATTTGGTTTTAAAGCATCGTGGCCGTGAGCCTTACTCTGTTTGTTTGGATTTTTAAAGCCACTATAACACAGTTTGTTACTTTGATGGGTAAACAAACTGACATTGTTGGGGTTCGTTCCCCAGACCGCTCATCGTGTGATAGAAATAACTTTGCTTTGATAATAAAGAGGGCTTGGTTTCGATCTTGGTTAAGGAGAGAATCTTGTAAAAGCTATTAGTGATGTATGAACCCATGAGGGCTTTACATTTTTCTTAGATTTGTTTCAGTGTTCAAATTGTAATATTGAGTGAATATTTTAACACTTTTACTTAACATTAATGTTTTGGCTATAAGCCACTGCCGTAATCTTCATTACTAGTTTAATATTATGATGGATATGATATGGGAAAAAGCCCATGAGGTTTCTCTGTGTACAACCCTTGCTTGACTTAATAAAATTCATGTTTTTAATTATGTTACACTTCATTTATCGAGTCCTCCATTTTTTTATATATTGAAATACCTTTCTGGCTATAATGGTGTGAGGCACTTGCAAAATATTTATTGTTTAAAGTTGTTTCTTTGTTGTTAACCTAATTACTAAAAGGACTTGGTCATGGAGTCTTTGCTATACTAAGTAGGTTTTGGGAGAAGGGCCATAAGGCCTCTATCTAAAGGAAATGGAATATCAAATAAACTCTATAATTTTTTTAGATAAAGTTATAAATAAGGTTTTATTATTTAAAAGATTGATTACATAGTCATTTATTCTTCTAATGACACTTAGTAGGGTTTTGGAAACACTTAAAAGAAAGAAATTAGTTGTGAGACTCCTATCAATATTATTTTTGTTTATAAAAGACCTAAGAGAGCCATGATGGCCAATTGTTAATAATATGACTATGTAGATGAAATGTACTTAGTTATACAATATCTAGGGTTTCATCATTTTGTGAATCTTTTACCTTGAGTATTTAACTTTGTTTATTTAATTTTAATGGCCATAAGACTATAGGTAAAAATCTCATTAGTATTGAGACTAATTTAAAATTTGTTTAAAGTTAACCATATTGTTTCAAAAATAAATAATCCCTAAGGTTGTAACTTCCTTCTGCAAGAGAAATACTACAAAAACAACACAAGCGTGACCTGAAGCCTATAACGACTACTACGGTCTCTCGATAATCTCAACTTGGTGTTAATTAATAATTTAACTGCTAAGAAACCAGGCTTAAGGTGCCCAACCTTATTCCTATTTCTGTGCCTATACTTGTTCTGTAATTGAAGGTTCGGTTTACTAAATTGTAGTTGTTTGTAATAATTTTATCTTTTGGATTAAGAGTTGTAGCTTGTATATTTAACTAAATACCAGGTATTCTAATTATCAGTGGATTGGAAACAATATAAATATCACTTCTATTCTCTGTAATAATGAAGATACACATTGATTCAATCATTCTCGTACTACTATTCAAACATAATTTCATTTCTTCCAGTACTAGAGTACATCACTTCGGTGAGAGAAAAAATACACGAGATAATTTTAAATTCATTTCTCTATCAATCAATTTCTATGCAAGTACTTAATCAAATAATCACTGAATAAGTATCAATTAACTAGATAACCTCATTTCAAATAGTTATAGCTTACTTAAACATAAGTAATACAATGACATAATATAGATATAGAGTTGGAACTTGGATGTGTTGCAGAAAATGGACCGACACCCAAGGGAGACTGTTCCACCTAAACTTCTCCTGAAGCAGCCAAATCATTTGCTTATGACTCCCGAGCATGTTCAGTGAACAACTAGGACGAAGATCTTTTCCACACAACAAACTTCTGCAACTTAGCACTCAATAGCAAACTTAACTGAGCAAATCACTTTATCTATCCCTTCATCAAATTCCTCGTGTTCCTGACTTTTCAGTTTGAAGCAATCACAAGGTTCACTCTCTGAGAGATCAGAATGAGTGGTGAGCCTTCTGCTCAATTTGATGGTTTATATAACATTGCATAGGTCTTTGGGTTAGTTTTGGAATTTAATGAGCCACCAACTCAATTCCCCCTCTCAGGGAACATGACCATCTTTTTATGGACTATGCTCGTGTAACAGTTAGAAAGTGAATGCTAGTGCTGCCACTTGTCAACCAACCTTCTACAACTGCTCCTTCCTCCTAGTGGGTCAGTGAACACTCATTTAACACTCTCCCCTAAATAGGTGTCTCTTTTTATTAATTATTAAAATAAATAATTCTTCAATTACATTCATCCTTGACCCACTTGGTCATAAACTTTACAACAAAAATTAACATAATGTTTTTGCTGAAATAAATATTAAATAATTATTTTTTTTCAGTTCTTGGTATGTTACATAAATATTTATATTTAATGGATTTAAACTTGCCAATAAATATTTTTATTTGGATAGCTACTTCTACCTACATGCAATATTTGTACCATTACTTCTGAAAAGGCCGAACATTTTACTTACTTTGACTTACCTCGAATATATCTACCATTACTTTGGAAATGACCAAACATCCTTTACATAAGACGCTTTAGAAAAAAAAATGTTGAAAATTAAAATACTAAATCTAACAAAATTAATGAATTACTTGGAATATTTATACCATTACTTCAAAAATGGCCAAACATCTTTTACATAAGACTCTCTTCAGCCCCAAAAACTGTTGAAAGTTGATATCATGAAATATAAGAAAATCAACATTGTTTGAGATGGATACGCATTGTTCAAAATCACGCTTATCCAATAAACAAACTTTGTTTATACGATATACTCCATTCCATTATAATGGAATGGAGTATATCGTATAAACATAATGATTCAATAAGAAAATCAGTATAATGGAATGGTCCATTCCATTCCATTATAATGGAATAAAGTATATCGTATAAACATAATGGCTCAATAAACAATATATCGTATATAAAGAACATTACTGAAAGTTAAAATGGTTAAAATGGCTTAAATAAACCTCACATGGAGTAGTATCCAGAGATCCCAAACTTCTTCGCAAAGACTGTAAAGATTTATAGTAAATTCTTCTTTATTTATAAAAAAAAAAAAACCACAATACAACTCCTCACACACATCACAATCTTAAATCTAAAAGGGGTTTCAAAATATTTAAACTCTATACTAACATTAGTGAGGCCAAAGGTTTTTTAAATAAAAAACACTTGGCATCGCTGCCACAACATAAGAGTTTATACCATCAACGCATGAGGTTCGAAATTATTTTTCCAAAATGAAGCGAGACCCTAAGAAACTCATATTCCAACGTTTCCTTTCTTTATCACACCACTAGACCATCAAGGGATCGTAGGTTCCAAGGTTCATGGGTCTTACGAGAACCTTGTCGACGTTGGTACCCATGACCAAGCTCTGCTCACCAATATTCATCCTTTGGCCACCAAGGAAACCCTCCCTACCACTCAACAACAAAAGAGGTTAAAACTTGTAGTTACTACTTATAGCTTTCACAACAAATGAAAAACATAACATTCTACCCTCTTCTATAATGTATCCTATTTAGCAAAGAGTGAAAAGATTCATGTAATCTTTTGTATTTTTGGCATAACGTTTCGCTCATAACTCGGAATTGGGCGGACTTTGGACCTTTAGAAAGGTATTGCAATTCTCTACAACTTTTCTATTTTGAGTGTTTCATAATTCCTTACCTTTTTCCAGGGCAGGCATTTTAGTAGAAAAACATATTTTAAAAGACATCTTTTAAAACATGCTCTGTTACTAAAAATCCCACCCCAGACAAACGTAAAGGAATTAGTAAAAATGAAAAAAAATAAAGTTGTATAGAATTTCAATACCTTTTCAACGATCGAATGTCCACCAAATTCTGAGTTACGAGTGAAATGTTATGCTCAAAATATGAATGATTCCTAGAATATTCTCGTCTTTTTTCAAATAAGATAAATTTTGGAAAAAATAAAACCTTATGAACAATTTGTGTAATGGAGCAAGCTTATGTGTAAAACGAGTTCTTTGCGTAGAGTCGAGGCATGGAATCGAAGACCATGAGTGTGGTTTTATTTGTGCAGTTGAACGAAGAGTCGAACGTTGCGAAGGCCGAGAGCCTTTGGCTCCCCTCACCCTTCCACATTACACTAGATAAATGTTGAAGTTTAACGCAGAGGTTTAAAAACCCTTTTTAGGGTTTACACCATTTGCTAGCTCGAAAGCACTTAAAACTTATCATGGCGCATTTTTACCACCTCCACGTGGTTAAAAATCCTTTTCACCCACTTCTCTATAGTCCTTTTTAGTTTAAAAAATTTACATTAAGATCATGGGTTAAATAACAAGGTCAAGGCCTTTTATGAGTGGACCCTTTTTGTAAAATGAAATCACTATTAAAACCTTTGGGATGCTGAGCTCTTGCTTGTCACTCTAGGTTGCAGTTGTTTTTTTGGATAGGGCTAACCCTTTCTTTTTAGACACCTTCATTAATAGAAAGTTAACATGCATTAGCCTTGAAAGCTAAGTAAGACCCTTGTTTCTTGAGACCCAAGTATAAAAAAAAGGGTTTGTAAGTAATGATAATTTAAAAAGAATTAAACATAACTTACGACAAGGCAAGCAAACTCATCGACTTTCAAAAACATCTAAGACTCTATATTGTTATAAGAATCTTATGGATTTATCTTTATAAGATTGTTCAGTTTTAGTTTGCAGGTTGTTTCATTATAGGCATAGTTTTAGGTAGAAAATGAAGTGTAAGATTTACCTTCTCTTCTTAAAACTTTATAAATCCAGTTAGATCTTAAATGATCTAAACATCATGTAACATTATTTCTTTTTTTACTTATGGAATTTTGGAGATGTTACAATATCTCTTAATAAAATAAAAATTTAAAACCAAATGAAAAGCTGTTAGAAAAATAACACATCAAGAAATTGAATATCTCTCAATGCCTCATAGATGGAATTTAAAACCAAATAAAAAGTCCTTCGAAAAATAACACATCAAGAAATTGAAGTATTGACATAATAAAAATATATAACCCCCGGAGCACACTCTCAAGGTTTGAACTTGTGACTTGCTTAACAACCGGTACACCTGAACAAGTGCACAAATGCACGTGGTCTACACCTAAGGGGGTTAAAGTAAATTCACTCAATTATTAGATAATTGTTTGATTATATTTTTATATTAATAAAAAAAATTACATAACTTTTAATTCTCAGTACTAAAATGAATTATCTTATTACATAAGGGTTTGATTATAATTTTATATTAATGAAAAACAAAATGTTAAACAATATAAATAATAATATTTATGACACAGTATGTATAACTTATACCAGAACTCTTTTATCCTGTTCTAAACTGTTATGAAGTCCAACTTTATGTATGCCCATATACTTAATCTCTTAAAAAAGATTCAAGGTGGTTGCTTGCCTACCATTAGGTTTTGCATTATTATGCAATAACTATAAAGTTCTTGTCCCAGTACTTTCCTTCGATTAGGTTTTGCATTATTTAAAATTATGGGTTTAGGTTTTGCATTATTATGCAATAACTATAAACTTCTTGTCCCAGTACTTTCCTTGGATTAGGTTTTGCATTATTTAAAATTATGGGTCTAGACCAACTCCACGAGCTTGGTATTATGTTACGCTTAAATTCACCGACCAATTCATTAATAGAGTACTGTCGTGGAAGCTAATGAATAAGAAGAGGTTTAAATTTGCCCAAGTATTGTTCCCAATGCCCGTCATACTTGTTCTGTAAGCAGTCTGTTGTTACGTCTTCCTCAATTATTGGGTATCTTCTTGATGTTGTGCCTACATGGCGGTTCTTGGATTGGATTTAGCAGTAAGCTGGACGATGGCCAGACAGGCACTACCACCAATGGCTCTTCCCCCTCCGCCAAAGAAGTGTCTCCGCAACTTTTCAGTCACCAAACGGCCACCTCTCCTCGTTACCCCCAACAACCCCACTCCATGCCACCCTCTGTATCTTACTAATATCGATGATCAATTAGGATTAAGGTTTCATGGCAATATGCTTCTGTTTTATCGATCACCCTCTAAGTCCTCCACAAAAAATAATGATCAGAAGCCTAATGATCCAGTCAAAGTTATTGGAGAGGCTCTAGCCAAGCTTCTGGTCCATTACTATCCCTTCGCCGGAAGACTCAGAGATGCAGATAATAAGGGTAAGCTCATTATAGACTGCAATGGTGAAGGTGTTCTTTTCGTAGAAGCCGATGCAGATATTTCCTTGGAGGACTTTGGAGATCTCTCTCCACCTATTCATCGTTCTCTCGAGTTTATAAATAACGCCACAGCAATGGATACTATCACAGATTCTCCACTTCTTCTATGTCAGGTTGGTAATTCTCGTTTTAATTCTGTTAAGATAAACAAATTGACTATGACCGTACTCATTTCATTTTCATTATGTCCAAAGGGTAACAATTTTGTTTTTGGTGTTTCTGGCCTGGCCTTGGTTTTGAAGCACAAATAGATTATGACTGTATTCATTTCATTTTCTTTAGAGTCTAAAGAGTAACAATTTTTTTGTTTTTATAAAACTAAGTAGTTGGTTATACTTATCCAGCATTCATTTACCTGTAAATATAATTGTATTTCATTATGTTAAAAGAGAGAACAATTTTACTTTTATTGCTTTTGTTTTGTTTTTACAAAACTAAATAGTTAGTTATACCTACTTTTGTTGGCATAGATAATTCCTACTTATCTAGAACCAATCTAAGTGAGTTGTGTGATCCTAGATTGGTGTGTGTGGTTGAGACATTTGCTCAACCTACTTTCCTATCATTGGAATAAGTTAGATCTTATAACAACCAGTGAGCTCTATATAATGAGCCACACATGTATTGTAATCAAATATTCATTTTTCATTAATTCAATTGATAGTGTTTGTTAATTTGGTATCAGAGCTGAGGGCCTCGGCCAACTCCCTCACGGGAGTGCCCAGGATCCCGATCCTGAGGGGTTCCAATTTTTTGCACAGCCCGTGAAGAAGACAGGGTCGCTGCAATTCCAGTTTGAGGGATGTGCCTGGGCGTGATGAGCTGGGATCGATGTGTTTTATTCCTGTGTGCGATAGCCTGAAAGGAGAATCGCTGCATTGAACCTGACGCGCAAACAGCCAGGGAACGCGTAAGGCTGGACGGTTCAGCAATCTCTGCCGTGAAGTAGCCGTGGAGATCACCATTGGAGTGGAGATCACCATTGAAGGAGAAGCGTTGAAAGAGCCGAAATTAATTTTTTTTTAACCATTGCCATTGTTTCATGAGTGAGCTGAGCCACCGTTGTGAGCGTGCTGAAG
>LPNX011129313.1:11380-27385 GCA_001517045.1 Pseudotsuga menziesii | reverse complement strand
AAGTTAGATCTTATAACAACCAGTGAGCTCTAAATAATGAGCCACACATGTATTGTAATCAAGTATTCATTTTTCATTAATTCAATTGATAGTGTTTGTTAATTTCTCTCCACCTATTCATCGTTCTCTCGAGTTTATAAATAACGCCACAGCAATGGATACTATCACAGATTCTCCACTTCTTCTATGTCAGGTTGGTAATTCTCGTTTTAATTCTGTTAAAATAAACAAATTGACTATGACCGTACTCATTTCATTTTCATTATGTCCAAAGGGTAACAATTTTGTTTTTGGTGTCTCTGGCCTGGCCTTGATTTTGAAGCACAAATAGATTATGACTGTATTCATTTCATTTTCTTTAGAGTCTAAAGAGTAACAATTTTTTTGTTTTTATAAAACTAAGTAGTTGGTTATACTTATCCCTCATTCATTTACCTGTAAATATACTTGTATTTCATTATGTTAAAAGAGAGAACAATTTTACTTTTATTGTTTTTGTTTTGTTTTTACAAAACTAAATAGTTAGTTATACCTATACATTCATTTACCTGTAAATATGCTTATGCTAGTATATTTTAACACTTAATTCAAGGTATATAGATATAATTTCCTTCCACAGGTAACACGTCTACGATGTGGAGGCTTCATATTGGGGTTGCATTTCAACCACTGCGTAGCTGACGGCTTCGGAATTAGCCAATTTTTGAAAGCTTTGACTGAAATAGCCGGAGGGGCAGCAAGCCCTGCAATTCCTCCAGTTTGGAATAGGGAAATCCTACGACCTAGAGCGAAGCCTAGGGTTGAATACCCTGGTCTGTGTGAATATTATGATTTTGAAGAGAAATATCGGGAGTCAATGGTGACAGTGCCTGCATCAGAAGAAATGAAGTCTAAGTCGTTCTATTTTGGTCCAAAAGAAATTGGAGCTTTGAAACGACTGGTAAATGGGGTGCAACACTGCACCCTATTCGAACTGATATCGGCCTGCTTGTGGCAATCAAGAACAATGGCTCTCAATATCCCTCCCGACCAAGATTCCACATTGTTGTTTTGGATTGACGCTCGTTCTCGATTTCGACCGCGTCTTCCAGCGGGCTACTATGGTAATGCAATAGCCTCAGCCTACGCTATAACAAGAGCCCGGGATCTGACTGACCAGCCATTATCTTACGCTGTGAAATTGATTAAAGAAGGCAAAAGAAGGGTGACTGAAGAATACGTGCGATCTATGATTGATTTGGCGGAGATGAATGGGCGTCCGCTCAGCGCAGCACATGGCTCTTGCATCATTTCAGACGTTTCCAACATCAAACGTATGAGAGAAGCTGATTTCGGGTGGGGAAAAGCAGTGTATGCTTGTCCTGCTTCTTGGCCACTGTCCAACCTTTCGTATTTAACCAGAGCTTCGATGGAAGACTCTGAAGGCATCAGAGTCCCTGTTTGTTTGCGGTCTACCGCTATGCAAATATTTGAAGAAAATATCAAGAAAACAATCCGCACTTAATTGGTAAGACATGCACACATTTTCTAAGTTTGGGGAGATAAGTCCTCTGGGGTTAGGCCTTTTGTTAGGATGGCTGGTTTATTACCTTTACCATTCATGAATATGAAGAAGTATTACTGGGTTTTCAGTGCATGTGAAAAAAAAGATAATGTTGAATTTTTATTTGTATGCATCTTCATAATTTAATATAATTTTGTTTTCCAAACAACTTTTTTAATTTTTTTTTCAATAAAAGATTTTTTAGTAGTAAAACTAAACTAAACACATGTAATATTAAATTAAATCATATATTTAAATCAATTGATGTAACCTATAGCCCACCGGAATTGAGAAATTTAGGGACATGATGTGGACTTTGATCCATCCATTTATTATAATAATAACAATAATCTATTTTTAAGGTCACTTTCAAGTGAGAAATCAATTTGGTGTATGAGACCTCTTGTTTGTGGGACAAGAAACCTCCTATGCGCAGTGATTTAACTGATGCACATACACTACCCCTTGATTTCAACCTCTATATATGGGTTATGAGAATTTAAAAATTATTTCCCCCGAAAAAATTAGAGTAGAGGACATTGTCTTAGAATAATGGGATTGAATAGGCTGAGGGATTAACAAAGTGAAGGATATAGCTTGGGATTTGATTTTGTGAAGGATATGGGTTGGGAAACCAATTAGAGTTAATTGGAATAGAACCATATCAGTGAATTTTACCATGGAATAGTCAGTTCATAATGATTAAGGTAGTCCACATGGGTTAACAAATTGATGGATCCACATTTGGTTTTGTTGATGCTATTGATGGATACACATTTGGTTTTGTAGATGCTACTAACCAGAAATGATCAACTCGAGTAGAACCTTAGATCTCATAACGAATTTCATCTTGAAACAACAAACCTTTTTTCAAAGGAATTAATAAATATTTTTCCATAGGAAAACTAGGCGATTCGTGGAGAGGCTAGTAACCATCGGGACATCACAGTGAACTTCATATTGAATTAAATATTTTCCTCGGGACTTAATAAATCATTTTTAAGAAAGAAAATTTATTAGAATGCATAGAGGCTAGTAAGTAGCGGGATTCAATGGGATTAAATCAGAGTAGAATTGAAGACCTTACGATCAATTAAGACTATATCATAAGCACAAATACAATTCTGCTTGAGATCTTTCCTTCAATTTCAATCATTGTTGATTGATGTTCTTCACGCTTGTTCTCTTAAGCATCATAAATTTTTGCAATGCTTCTTCCATGTCATTTACTGTCGCGGCCTCTTGCACAGTTTTGAATAATTCTATTAGTACTTTTTAGTTTTGACAGTTTTTTAAATGATGGGATTCACCACATCCCCAACGAGTCAAAGGACAATGAGCAAGTTAATTACCTGCCTTTTATTCATAAAGTTTCCAGGCTTATTCCCTTTCTGATTTGTTGGTTGATTCTTGTAGTTGTTCCCTTCATACCCCTATTCATGTTCTTGAAATGTGTTGGTTTAAATCCATTTTCAAAATGGATAAATCTATCATGTTTATTTTATTGACATGATTAAAATGTGTTGGTTGGAATCCTTTCACAAAATGGATGAATCTATCATGTTTATTTTATTGACAGATTTTTAGTGTTTTTGGCTGTACTGTTCATAGAATAATTTGGCTTTCTCAAATGTTTGTGGACAACTATCTTCGGGTTGTCAGATTCAATGCTAACCTTGTAGGACGATGAAAAGAAACTCATAAATCATTTGATTTTTACTTTTTCGTTTTTTATTTCAACACATATTCTAATAATTCAAAAACCTTATTTATTAGCTCTTCGATAGACAAATGTACTAAATTTAACTCATAAAATTCTTTTGTTTTTCATTCAAAAAAGCTCTTAGAAAGTTACCATTTCTTGGAGTGTTTTTTTAAATTCTTCCATTCGATCTTTTTCCTCTTTCAACAAATTAACTAATTTTAAGCTCTGCAAACCATATGCTAACTTTTCCATTCAGGTTGTAGATGGACATGCGAGATTTCATGTTGTTGGAGTATCCATAAATCTTAAAATTATTGGTTGAGTGCATGAAGTTGGTGGATCTTTTAGACAATTTTTTTTAGAAAATTGGTCATGTTTATGCCATAACATTTTCTTTTCTCGACCATTTGGTTAAAAAAAAAATATGTTGCAATACATCTACATGCTATAAAATACCCAATCCATCATCATTAAATTAAGACCTTGAAAAGATGCACTATCACTTAGCTTACTAATTTTGAGGTTTGCTCACTTAGATCATATATATATATATATATATATATATATATATATATACTATTTTGGAAAACTAGTTTCGCACTAATACTCTTTGCTATCTACATGTTTGCTAATTTTTGTATATTGATTCCATCATTTAAGAACTTGAAGGGTGCACCAACATGGACATATACCTTAACATTTGCTGGAAAAAAAAATATCAATGTTATAATAAAATCAAAATTGAGTTAGTTGTGAACATTTTCAATAAATAAAATTTATATATTAAGAAAGGTGATTTACTTTCCTAAGTTTTATAATTTGTTACTAGAAGAAATATTTTCATTGTGTAGGTAATGTCAAAATACTCATCTTATGTGAAGGATGTCTATTTTTTCGTTCTATTGCATCTAACATGTAAATAGTGACCATCCTTAGCTTGCACTCACCCTGTAATACCCCATAACTAGCATAGATCCATCTTAAACATGGATCTACCAAGCACCAAGCATGATCCAATTTCTTGAGGTGTAAATTGTTTGTCGTAGATAATTGGGCCAAAGTTCTATGCACATTGAAATTTTTTTGTTGATTAAAGATATTTTTTGATTATGCCAAGATTATATAATATAAATATATGAAAAAATACATAACTTTTTAGTTTAGCACATGAATTTTTAGCTTTTTGTTTAGGTTGATATGATTTTTTATAGTATGTTAGCAACGTTAGGAACACATCTCCCACATACTAGGCTCTAGAGCACCTCACTACTCTCAGTGCAATTATTGCCAACCCATGTATGTGGCTAAATATTGTAAATAGTGGAACTCTATAATTGACAATGATATGCATTTGGTTTGTTTATTAACCTATGTTAAAAATTTGCTTGTGCTTTGGAGCTAACCAATGAATGAGGGGTCATAGTCTCTTTAAGGATAGAACTAAGGTGAACAAAGAGAATCAAGAAGGCTAAACATAAAAAATTAATTAAAGTGAAATCTAAGCTAAAAAAAAATTAAATGAAGTGAATAAGAAGAGAATAAAAAAAGCTAAAAATACTCTTCTAGAAATTGTAAATCCTATATAGGTTGTATCACCTAAGAAATGGACTAAGAATAGTATATGGCTCTTCTACAAAATGAGGTGAAAGGAAGAGAAATATACAGTAAAGAACATTTAACTCTAAAGAACTAAAGAAAAATAGAAATCTAATGTCAAAGAGTAAAGACGTTGTAATGATTATGAAGATGGGTAGTTGAAGGGGAGAGAGCTAGCCTTTGTTATCTACTGGTATATGAACAAAACCAAGTCTAGTCGTGATTGAAAATCTCTATGAACATAGAGTGTGAGCACACAGGTATTATGTACTAACTGGGAGGAGTCCAACTACCTCGGTATTGTTAACAACAATATTGTCTATATAGGATGGACTACTGGGAGTTGGTTGAAAACACAATTGTCTATATATGATAGAGTATTTGCTATTGATTGGAAGGAGTAGTTCCTTGACGGAACCATAGACACTAAGGTGATCTTGTCTAAGTTGGTGGCCCTAAGATGGAATCAAGACTTGTTAAATTAAAAGGAATGTGAATCTATATGAATTCTAAAAAGGTATCCTAGAGATACTAAGAATCAGCTCGTGGGTGACTGATGGGGAACTAAGGATAATGTTTTCTATATATATCTATGGTTGGTTGGGTCAAGGAAATCCCCACGGTAGTTGAAAATTCATCAACAACACGTGGAAAAAATGAGCTCCTTGTACTCTATATCTTTGTGTTTTAAGTTTATGAATTCTTATCTAATATATGTAAATGTTATGGTTGTTTATGCATGATGAATGATCTAAAATATGCAATATGATCCTATGTAAATATGTGATGGAAATAATAAACAAATGGTATCAATATAAGATGTAAACTACTTATAAACCCGTGGTTTTAGTATGGTACTATATAGACATGAAATAAGTAATTCTTGATTAATCTGAATCATGTTTTGGTTATTATTATGAATTTGGAAAGTGATAACGCATTCGAATGTTTAATGGTTAACTTAGTTGTTGTATTAGGAAGAAAAGTTTAGTGCAACTGTAATAAGTTTATGTGGTTAAACCCATGAGATTATAGTACAACTATATTAAGCTTATGAGGTTATCCTAACTGTTGCATTGGGAAACAAACTGTAATACAACTATGTTATTATTGTTAACACATTAACAACTGAATTGAGCAACTGACTTAGATCGGACTGTAAAAGAGTTGGAGGAACCTAATTGTGGCATTGAGCCATGTACTCTACTATAATTTGACTTGAAACAAAAATAAGAATTATCAATAATGTTATGTCTATAGGTATAAATGTATGACCATACTATATTGAAGTGAGATTTTGTTGATTATACAAGAAGAAAATTATCAAATACATCAATGATGTGAAATATGAGTAACACAAGATGCCAAATAGGAATATCTAGTGGGTGATTCCATGAAGGTGGGTAACACTTTTTGGCCAAATTTGGCGATGAAAACTTGATGTTTTACTCATGTGCTAGATAGAAGCCCTCTAAATAGACATATGCCATGTGAATTCCGACTTGTAGTAAAAAAACAAATTGTAGAATATTATGTTGGCTTCCCAATGATATTAAAAAAAATATTCCGATGTCGTTTAGTGTGTGAAATTTTGTATTTAATGAACTGTGTGACCTTAAAAATTTGAAGAAGTTAATAAGTGGCTCGTGTCCAACCCCAATAATTCAATCTTACATTAATAATTTAAAAAACAAATGAACATGATCTACACAAAATTCACTGTGGTCTGCATATTTTTTGTTAATTTATTTTGCAATATACAATTATTTATTATTTTTCGAAAGTGAACACATCTGATTTTAGCATCATTTTATACACGTGTGTCCATCCCAACTTTTTTTTCACTGTTTTCAAAAATTGAAAAACCAAAGATACTGTGAAATACCTAATAGACCCCCAATGGCATTTTGTGTGAGAAGGGGGTAAAGGTTATCTGCTTAGCTGTTGAGGCAAACTTGTTAGTGGCGTAATTTACACGGCCTTTCAATTTGACAATGTAAAACCCTTCATTAGATAATTTTTATTGATCCTTCAAGAGTAACCAAAACTATAATATTATGCTTTTAATGTTCAGAGGTTCAAGTAATCCCCTCAGCGCAGAATGCTTAGGTGTAGCAAATTAATCCTGTCATTTGATAACATGCTCAATTCTTACTTTAATCACAGTGTTACTTTCAGTAACTAACATGTGGGTCTCTTTTGGAATCAAAGTCGTTATCTACATAACTAGCCTCAAAAATAAGGTGTTCATTAACAAGATATTTAAGCGCAAGGTGTTCCACCAAATAACATAAAATTCCCATCAACATTATACTAGCTATCACAATGTAACTCCCATACATTACATTTATAACTAAGATGAATGGTACACAAGTATTTTCACCTTCAAGGTGTCTTTGCATGTGTTCTAATGTGCAAACAAAGTAAGAGATACAGCCATACTTTCCTTTGATTATCATTGTCCACATTTATCAATTTATAAGGCTATAGGGTAATATGATGAGTACAGCAGCAATACAAGGAAAGAAGGCGCACCCAAACATCAAACAAAAGAGACGCCAAAACATTTAAACATAATTAAAAGAGATGCTGATATACGTGGTTCACCCAATCCATGGGTTACGTCCACCAAAATAGTCACATCCTTTGACATTCATTTTATTAAAAATAAACGAGTTACAATCCACAACTTTATTGTTGCCATATTTCCTCACTTTATGAGCGAGAGTACATTCAATTCCATTTTCTACTAAGACTTGTACATTCATTACTCTGTTTTTTTCTTTCAAGATATAACTATAATGATAACTCTTGCACATGGGCATAGTTCAATGTCTTTTTAGAAAAACATCCTCCAGTTAGTTTTTTTAAATTTCTGAGGGGGAGGGGTGCTTAAAATTTATGTTCATCCCATACTAAAGACATTCTACAACATAACCCGATAATCATCTCGGGATGGAGGAACACTCTACATCCCATATTTTACTCCCAGTATATAACCTTACTTATCTCCAGTCACGGACTCAAAGTCACTAAAACTCGGTATGGAAGATAGGTGAGACTGTTTGTCTCTGTAGAGGAACAAAAATAGGGTGAAGAGCATACTCAGTAATTTATAAAGGTAAAGATGTGATGTGAGTAGGCCACTCTGGTTAAGAACTAAAGAAAATGAACAGGAAGAAAAGGAATAGGAAGAGGCATTGGGCCAGCCACATGCCTGAACACGGTCACCTTCTTCATCCCTCTCGGCAAATAACTTAAAAGGGCCAGCATGAAACTTCTCAAAGTATTACTTAACTCCTGAAACTTTCGAAAACCTTAATATAATCCATAGACATACTACTTTTATAAGGATGTAACCCTAACACAAGGCATTTGCACAAATACAGGTTATCGTGAGTGTGATAATATTACCAGCAGGCTTTCCAAGGACACAGTCAGCTATTTCTTATGTCATTAAGAAATGTTAATGGAAACCAAACACAGATATATCTATCATACCCCGGATTTGGCTGTGAAAAAAAAAAAACAAAGTAGCGGTGCTCACCATTCAACGATTCAAGGAAAGACAAACTCGCAGTCATCCAAAAATTCAAGGGGGAAAAGCCAAAGGCTCACTAGTTTAAAATCTAGACTTGTGTAAAGGAGATCATGCAGATCCCAGTCTTATACACTAGTACAAGTGATCAATTTTGCCACGGCAAAATGTGGCAATATCCACGGAAAAGCGTGGATATTGCCACGTCTAAGTGTTTTTTTGTTCCGTGGAAACTATTCCATCGCAATAGAGACAACCCCTAATTTGCGTCGCAAGAGAGACAATGTTCTATATTCCATTAGATGTCTAAGCCATCGCTATATCCACGCCTGGCCGTCTCTGTATCCACGCCTTGCCGTCGCTATAGCCACGCCTTTCCGTCGCTATAGCCACGCTCTGTATAAGGTTTTTAAAAAAATGCAAATCCAAGACGTCGCTATAGCCACGCCTTTCCGTCGCTATAGCCACGCTCCGTATAAGGTTTTTAAAAAAATGCAAATCCAAGACGTCGCTATAGCCACTCCTTTCCGTCGCTATATCCATGCCTTTCCGTCGCTATAGGCATGCCTTTCCATCGCTATAGGCACACCTTTCCATCTCTATAGCCACGCTCCGTATAAGGTTTTTAAAAAAATGCAAATCCAAGACGTCGCTATAGCCACGCCTTTCCGTCGCTATAGGAATGCCTTTCCATTGCTATAGCCACGCCTTGTCGTTGCTGTATCCACGGTTGGTGAAATTTAAAAAAAAAAATTACTTGCAGCCGTCGCTTAAGCGACGGTATTTGAAATTTAAAAAAAAAAAAAATTACCTGGATTATCTGCAAAGACATATTTGAAGGTCAAATATACAGTGAGATGCTCTTAGGTTTGAAAACATAACAACGCTGGAAATCTGAGAAATCTTAAGAACATATGCTAGCTTTAAGATTATAGAGTCTGTACTTGGAACTCTGACAAAGTTTAGAGGAATTGTGAGCAAAGAAAACACAGGGAACCTGATTCTCTCAACTATATCTTGAACATGCCCCCTATACATTAATTTTGGATGCCTCTCAGTTGCAGTAATGATACTGATCAACCGGCTGAAGAAGGCTTGAAAAGAGTTCAAATCTAAAATATTAGGCCTTACCAGCCTCAAAAGATTGAAGAGCTCTTTAAAATTGTTCTGAAAGAGGGTGCCTGACAATAACACCCGTCTCCTCGTATGTATTTGGGAAAGAGCATGGAGTATGTTGGTGTCCTTGTTGCATGGGAAATTCCCTTCATCTAAAACCAACAGTCCTGGTCCCTCAAGTAGAATTTGTTGGCAAGATTGTGTCATTTGATTTTTTGATTTTTCACAGAAAATCAAATGACACAATCTTATACTTGAGAACGGTGAATAAATTACAAGGAGAATACTCTTCTTTTCTTTCCATTCTCTCAACGTCTGAAGCTGGTTGCATCTCAATGTTTCTGCCTTATTAGTTACATCATATAGGTTATAAACATGGATCTCCTCCACTCCCCATTTTTTAAACTCTTTCATCCATGAACCCAAAATGCTTTTGGGTGCTACAATCAGTGGCCTTTCCTCTGGGTACTTAGTAAAAAAAATTTGAATAAAGCTAATCATAAGGAATGTCTTCCCTGTTCCTGATGCATGTGCCAAAATGCAGCCACCAGGTTCTTCAGCTATAAGGTTCTTTTGCAAAAAGTTAAATCCATCAACCTGGTGTGATTTCATGTGTTTTTTCAGATGGGGATGCAAAACAAGTTTTAGTACAGGGGTACTCTGCTTTGAGCTTTTGTAATTAAATGACTCAGCATTGTTGATCCCTAAATTAGTCCCCAAGTCCCGATTAGGGGCATGCCTAGAATGTTTTGCTGCTTTCCTAGCCTGTACAAATGCAAACAAAATGTTTTAGACTATGTTTTACACAATTTATTCAATCAAATATGCATTTGCAAATGAGTATGCAATCGTGCATCAATATTTACATTAGTCCCATACATGTAAATGAAGTAGACTCTAGAATTATATATATAAAGACTCTAGATTATAACGGTAGATGAAGGAAACAACATAAAAAATGAAAATTATTAAAATGAAAGACTAAAACTAAAGCAAAAGACACCACACTATACTAATAATCACATATGAGTTGACAAAGAGCAAATGTACACCATAATTGCCGTGCACTGCTGATCCATCTGTCAACAAATACTTAACTTTACGTGGATCTGTTTCCCCAAGAGCAGGAGAGAGAGATGATGCTTCTGCCTGAAGCAAAAATTGACGCTGTTGCTGAGAAGACCAGAGCTGATACGATATACAACATCTCTAGAAGATTTATTTCTCCTATAATAAACAACCCAAAAAGGAGTGATGTCCAACGTTATTATGGAAATACAATACTCCTTTATACACCATTTCATGATAGGAAATGGGAGGATGGGAGGATTAAGAACATACATTACTTTTTCAGAGCATTGCCAGATAATGGGTTATGGAGACTAATGGCAGAAGATGCCTATGGTGCATGTGGGTGTTCCCTAATTCATAGGTGGGAAAATTCTAGGTGTTTTTTTGGGCCCTTTTTGCATCCCTATGGAGTAAGTATGGGTACTCCTGGTTTTCTTTCAAACCCTAGATGGCAGTCCTAGGCATACCTAAGCCTTCAAAATGCAACCTGCGCCATTATATCAACATTCCTTAGCATTATTTAGTGAAACCTAGGCATGAATGAGAAGTTCTGCAATAAAATTGTCTTTAAATACTCAACGATGGTAGCCTCTGTGAGATAAACAATGGAGTAGCAGTTTGCATCAAAACAATAGTATAATGAATCTAAAATAATCAATAAACATCAAGTTTGTTTAACCTTGGTTTGTACACTTATTATCCGTAAAAAAACCTTCAAAGGGGCATTTTGAGGCATATTTTCACACAGCGGCCCTAAAAGTGGTAAAACATAGTCACCTACAACAAATATGGGCACTTCAATGGGTGACTTTCATGAGGAACAACCATGGATCTTAAAAAATATGGACTGTCATGAGCATAATCAGTCAACTATAGCAGTCCTGGGCGCACCTACATGGATAATGGGCACTTTTCAACCCCAAAACAGTCTCATACAACTATGAAGAAGCAAAAATCCAAAACAATTGAGCATGTAACAGCCTCTAATAATCAATCTTGTGTGTGAACAGTAGTAGGAGAAGTGTGTGAACTTGTTATGAGGCGTGCCTTATCCATCGAACTTGAAGAACACCTAGTAAATCAAGTTCTGAAGGTAGAGGATGGGAGGTTTGCTTATACTGATGATGCTCTTGTTCTTGTAGCTCGCATTCTTATTATAAGGACATCCACAGGGTCCAGTTTGGGAGATGACTCCTTAAGACTCAATATGCAAAGGCTACGCTGGTTTTATTGTTGAGAAAGTGAAAGCTACATATTCAGGGTGCTTAAATATCCAAGAAGTTTGTGCAAGTCTTCCATCCCTGTTTTTGAAAGTAAATTTCTTTTTGGGCAGCAGTTGAGAATTCAAACTATCCAACCGCTCCTTCAGCTCTGCAATGGCGTTCTGTGCACTGCGTACCTCATATGAGGGCAAGAAATAAGAATTCACAACCACTAACTTTTCAAGGTCATTGATATCTAAAGCTAGGGTTTCTAAGCCTGATTTCAAAAGGCTTTTATCTTGAGTGCTTGTTTGAAGGCTTTTATTTTGAGGCATATTTTCACACAGTCAGCTACAACAAATATGGGCACTTCTTTGGGTGACTTTCATGAGGAACAACCATGGATCTTAAAAAATATGGACTGTCATGAGCATAATCAGTCACCTATAGCAGTTCTGGGCACACCTACATGGATAATGGGAACTTTTCAACCCCAAAACAGTCTCATACAACTATGAAGAAGCAAAAAGCCAAAAAAATTGAGCATGTAACAGCCTCTAATAATCAATCTTGTGTGTGAACAGCAGTAGGAGAAGTGTGTGAACTTGTTATGAGGCATGCCTTATCCATCGAACTTGAAGAACGCCTAGTAAATCAAGTTTTGAAGGTAGAGGATGGGAGGTTTGCTTATACTGATGATGCTCTTGTTCTTGTAGCTCGCATTCTTATTATAAGGACATCCACAGGGTCCAGTTTGGGAGATGACTCCTTAAGACTCAATCTGCAAAGGCTACGCTGGTTTTATTGTTGAGAAAGTGAAAGCTACATATTCAGGGTGCTTAAATATCCAAGAAGTTTGTGCAAGTCTTCCATCCTTGTTTTTGAAATTAAATTTCTTTTTGGGCAGCAGTTGAGAATTCAAACTATCCAACCGCTCCTTCAGCTCTGCAATGGCCTTCTGTGCGCTGCGTACCTCATATGAGGGCAAGAAATAAGAATTCACAGCCACTAACTTTTCAAGGTCATTGATATCTAAAGCTAGGGTTTCTAAGCCTGATTTCAGAAGGATTTTATCTTAAGTGCTTGTTTCTTCGTGAATTTAGTCCATTCAGCTTTCGTATAAGCTACAAGTCTTGGCATGGTTTGTCATTTACCAGGGGACCCCCTCTAAGTCCAGAAAGTGATTGTTTGGAGCCTTGAGCAGACTTGTAGCAGGATAGCACATTTTGTAATAAATATTCACTAACAATCACAAGAAAAAGGATATGCATGCAAAATATAATGGAATATTATGCACATTATCAAGATTTAAAATGAACTCACCATAAAGGAAAGCAGTCCTGTCAAAATACTTCAACCAAAGTTTCAAGACTAGTCAGTCAATTACATCTATAACTGTATTCAATGGCTTCACATAACAGCAGGCAAGGAATATACAAACAAAATCCCAAGACATAAAACATGCAAAGCTTCCTTCTATGTAAATACCTTGAGACTGGCCACATTGGATTCCATGTTTCAGGATGATCTGAGACACATAAGACAACAAAGCATGAAATCCACATTTTTCAAATATATTAACGCTAAGTGATATAATGCATAGCAACTCAAGAACTTGAAAAAATGCTTGTCAACTTACAGTCACTCATAGACATGCAGATTCTCTTGTGTGTTGCAAAGCGACCATTTGGAGTGATCATACTGCTATTTTATACATGTTTATACATGTTATATTCCATGCTATTTTAAATATTTTTAAATTCACACCTAAACAAGGTATAAGAATCATCTTTTGAAGTGTACAAATCATAAGCTTGGCTTTGGCGTACATCTAAAGACGTTGTCCATGATAGGTAACCAACAAAAAATTGTGTATGGCAGTTGCCTGCTTCACTGTCAACCGAGACATATCCATACAAAGTGGCCACCAAAAATTGCCAAGAAATATCTAGTTAAGAGTTACCAACTACCCAGTTAAGAGTACAACACCAAGATACCACTTTGAGTTACCAACGCCTTGTTCACAATTGCTAGTCTCCAACATATTGCCCTACTATAATACAAAAGATAAAGGTTTCTAGTAAAAATAACCAAAGTAGCACAGGCTGCCCATTATTGACACCAAAACAGTGTTCAGTTGAAATCTTTGAAATCAGCATATTTCTTTCATACCAAAAGAAATTAACAATAAAATCAAAGCCAATTGCTTGTAACAAATCCAACACCATACAATTGTTTAGAGACAAAACCATTGCAATCATCACATGTTTCATAGGATTTTGTACAAAGTCTAAGTTTACAAAAGCAGATTGAAAGATTCCAGTCACTAGAAAACTTAAACTTAGTTGACTCTGAAGATTAGCTGGCATCATCTCATAAATTTTCACGAAGTGATAGAACAACAAGTATTGTTTTTATAGGTTAGTCAAGTCCAGACTAAGCAATGGCAAGGCCATTACACTACCAAAAACTACAATTAGTAGAACCAATAGCCATGTAGGGAAATTCTTTGATCCTCCACGCTTCAGTCCTTTTTGTATTGTCTCTTTGTCATTGTGTCTGATCCCCTGTGATTGCTCCTGACCAACAGTTGTGGAAGATTTTGCATCCCCACTGCCAGTTGTTGGACTATTATCCATCTGCACAAAGAGAAAGTTGGACTGTAACATATCCAAAATGCATTTTCACAAAGATGGATGCACCCAGTGATTGCTTATCAAATAATACAGTAGATGTTGACATAGTGAATTACTTTTCAAATGCATTATCATAATGTTGCATAAATAGTGAACTACTTATAAAAGATGAAATGCACACATAGTGAATTGCTTAAAAATAGTGAACTCTAACTCAAGGAATAACAAAACACAATACCAACCAGCCCCAGACCAGACTAACTACAACTGGGTCTCTTCTCTAGAACATTCTCATGACAAACTGAAGACAATACAGACTGGTATATTTCTGTTTTGATTTTGCAGACGACAAATCTACCTCTAATTCGGTTGTCTTTAGGGCCAGAGAAGAATACAAAGATGAACAAAAGGGAAATTTGCTTGTTCAAAATACTTAGGAGTAACATCCGTCTTTGCAATAGCAGATGCAGCACTACTCTTTCCAGAAAATGAAAATGGAACTGAATTCATACCATTTGTCTCGGAGATAGAACCACCAAATAATGGGAAGCCCACAGAAGTTGCAGCAGCAATGGTTGATGTAGAGAACATATTGCCTGAACTGGAGAAAGTGGGTGAACTCCCTGCTGACATGCACAAGTGGTTACTAGAATATAAATACATGGTAAAGCTTCAAATAGAAAATAAACATGCAAAGTGAATCTTCAGTGCTATTCAACCCTTAAACAAATTGCCATGTCTCCAAATAAAACACTGTTATGGATAGATTTGACAGTTCTTTTCTTTGCATACAATCTTGAACATTATTTTATTTTCAATGGAAATTACCTACTCACCTAATAAATAAATAATGCTTCATGCACAGTGAACAAGATACACAAGAGAATTTGGATTCACTTTGAAACCAAATGGCTACTACAAACAGGACTGGCAGTGACTTTTGACATTTACATTATTTATATTTACTTTCATCTGACATTTAGCTTCAATTTGCATTAGAAGTTAAAGTGGGACCCCCAATTTAGAAAGGCCAGTGAATCACACCCATCAGACCTCACATGGAGAAGATAAAAATTGGGGTGTTTTTCAACATTTGGTATGCAACAGCTTTTCTAGAATTTAAGCATATATTCAAAACATGACCCTCTAGCCATTCCTCCTGCACACTTTCGGCTTCGATTTGGGTGATTCTAAAATTGAAAACTACAAGTGGAATAAGCTTCTCAATAGTGCCCATGCCAACTGACTAAAATACTTTAAATGGCAGCAATTGTTGAAGCCACTCATCAAGAAAAAACAAACTTCAGATTCTTGGATTCGCTTGAGACAAACTATTCAGTGATTCATCAAATGAGTGTACTCATTTGATAATAGTATGATGATTTTTAGACCTGAGAGTTTAGAGGCCATTTAGGCCTCAATATTTCCATTTTCATTGAAACATCAAGTGCATTTTGTTATATTAACCCTTATATGCTATATACATGGGCACACTCTGTATTTTTTATGTCTAATGGTTGGATCTGTTACCTCTCAAACCCTCACTTCCCGAAATAAAGTCCTCCAGTTCAAGTGAGCCCTTGGTTGAACTAACAGGT
>LPNX011129313.1:0-10984 GCA_001517045.1 Pseudotsuga menziesii | reverse complement strand
AAAGAAATTAAGTTACCAATACTTCATCTCAATATTGTTTCTAGGTTAGAGAGGTTACCCATCTACTTCAAACGGTTGGTATCAATGTTATTGGAACCAGACCAGAACCAATAAAACTGGCCGAACCAACCGGTTTTAGGATTTGTCAGGTTCAGTTCAGTGTTTCTAACCAAAGATTTCCAATTATGTACTGAACATGCTGTTTTATACCTGAACCGACTGGTTCCATACAGAACCAGTAATAAATGCCCAAACCAGCTGGTTTTATATAAGTCCATACAACATGGTTTTGAAGATGGAATTTCCATGGGGTATGAGGCAATTTCCAATTTGACACTAGAGTACCTAATCCTAAAAAACTGTCTGAGCAGCTCCTGGAACAAAGTTGAATGCATTACAGTTATCAACCATTGAGTTTTACTAGGCCTGGAAAGTGTCCTTTGGACAGTCACATGGTTACCTTTGACTGGCCTTGAAATTCAGATATGTTTCGACAATCACATGGTTACCTTTGCTGGGTTTATCTTTTCCATTTGCTAGAAGTTGTTCTCGACATACTCAGACTTGGCTCTTCACACACAAATTTGATAAACTCATCATTAGCAAATCTACAAAATCTACAAATAGAAGGTACGAAAGACCATGAGACAAAAGCAACATATGAAATACCATGACACAAAAGTATTATAAGACTACTGAAATTTGTACCTGAAAGTAAAAGATCGCCAAGAGTTGTCCACTAGTTGCATTTTGATCATGAAGACCTAAATGAATGATAAAAGACAAGAAAATTATATCAGTAAATAATATATAAGCAAATAAACAGTCATTTATAAATGTAAAAAATCCTAGGAATACAAAAGGGGCCATATACCTGAATGAGCTTCTCTTTGTTTCAAGAATAGGTTATTCTTTACTGAACAGGGACAACCACGTGAAGGTGGAAGCTCATATGGCCCCTCCCCCCCCTCACATCCCTCTCAATTCCCCTTACCCTTTAAATTATTTTGTTTACATAGAAAACATATAAAAAACTAAACATATAAACATTGAAACATCAAATCACATAAACATATAAACATCAAAACATAAGAAGGTAATCCATACAAACAACGTTTCATGTTAACATCGATATAAAATACAAGTCATGATATTTTACAATTTTCTCTTCGTGTGACTTTGCTTTTTTCGATTCAAAAAACCAACAAGTGGCATCTCAAATTCATCATTTTGCAATGTATCTGCTAAGCCCTGTCCTTCTGTGGTTTGTGTAATTTGCGTTCCCTCATGTACCATACTCCTGGTACATCGCTGAACAGGGCGTGGAGGCCGCTGCGAACGAGAAAGAACCGCAACAACGAAAAGACCGTTTTTCTTAGGTTGAAAATTGATTCAAATCACTATTTCATTGTTTCGATAAACATTACAATATCGCTTTTTACCTGTTTGTCTATCTGTGAAGGTCGGTGTTCCGACTGCTTCAATCGTTTGTTCCTCTTCCAGTTCATCCTCGTGAGCTACATGCTCTTCCATTTAAAGAATGAAATATGTAAGTATACGTAAAAAAATAAATATCTATCATCAAAATACATATACATATTTCTAAAACTCGCTACCTGAATCCCTAGCCTGCTCCACATTATCATCCAACGGGTCCTCCCCAATATGTACTGGCACCCTCCCAATACCGCTGGATTCACTGCTGCGGCTGCACTGTTGTTGCCAAACAAACATAAAAATATAGTTATTGGTCTACTGTGGGAAAATATGAAGCAAGAATGACTTTCAAATGTCCTTATTCATTCTATTTACCTGCATTCCCACAATTGGGCTGATTGGAGTCTGCCCCAAGCTTTTTCTATGCTCAACCACACTTTCAAAACCATACTTGAAACCAATCTTGAGGTCTTCCTCGGTGGCGGCATCTACGAACGTACTTCCCTGCAATATTGCAAAGAGAAGTTTATTATTAGAGAGGACGCAGCATATTATGTGCTAGTCTAAAAGGACTCAAGAACTCAAAGTTCAATACTGTTCAATATGCTTAAAAACAATGAAAACTATTCTAAGAAATCTATGAATTTAATTAGCAGGCACAAATCTCAAACCCCAACACTTGGTAAGATTTCGAAAATTTATAAAAAGGAATATTGCAAATTCTTACGATTCGGTGCCTCAGTTTTCTGTAGCCACCCTGGCCCAGTTTATGTTGGCCAACCTTATCCATTCTTTCCTTGGTTTCCTTGGAGGTGTCAGGAAACCTGTTTATGAAATTTATGACATATGTTAAATGTCTGATTTGTTGCTTGACACAAAACATAAAATAAAATTGAGCATATCGCAATAGTATAATTATACGTCATGTACCTTGCGTTATCAGTCCGTGGTTGTTTTCCTTGATTTCTTAACAAAATAAATTTGGCATCAGCCATAAGTGCCTTCCACTCTTGCTTTGGTACCATGGGAGGGCGCTCATGCTTGGGGTTATCTACCAGTTTTCCCCGATATTGGGCCCTGGTATATTTCAAACCATCTCCAGCTAACTTTAAAACCACTTTCTTGTTGAAAGTGTCACCGAAAAAGTAAATCATGTGTCTAATCAATTCATCTTTTAAATTGTTGTTTTGTTTTTGCCACCCTGTGCAAATGGTGGGCCCAAACAGCTCCAATTCTTTGTCATTTAAGTGTCTATAGAAGAAATTATTGCCTGCATAAAAATTTACAGCTTAATTTACAATATTTTCAGAATATGTTCATTTCAATTTAATGAAAAACATTGATGAAAACAATTAAAAAATACCTGCCATATTTTGTATTTTCATAGGAACACATGCTTCATTGACTAGAAATGTCACATCTAGTGATCTGGTGCTTTTGACTCGTGCTGCTCCAGGAAAAGTTTCCTGGCCATCTACAGTAGCTTCATCTCCAGCGTCATGTGGAGTCCCAAGTGGCTCCATCTCATCATCATGCTCCATGTCATGATCATGCTCCATCTCATCATCATGCCCCATCTCATCATCAATGCCCTCATCATTGGCTTCGAGGCAATCCTCAAAAAGCCTCATTGGTACCTTGCTTTGACAAGATTTTTTATGCAATGGATGGTCACTGCTACCAATACCTGTCTTTGCAGGTTCTCTAGCCTGGGGTTCCAAAAATTCCTACATATGGAAAACATCAAGTTGATAAGAACATTTGCAATAATAGAAAACATATCATCAAATATGAAATCATGTTAAAGCTTATAAAAATTGTAATCAATGACACTTACCCCATAACCCTTTATTTTTTGTTGTAGCTCCACCATCATTGCCTTGTCATCATCTGTCTTGGGCCATTTGCAAGCAAAGGCCAGTAAATCCTTGTTTTCCCTTTTGAAGGCCAAATAGACCGTTTTCATTGGGTCTAGGGAGGTGAAAATTTCTTCCTCACTTACATTGTCATCCACATCCAGTGCACCATACTAAAAGCATGAAACAATAAAATCAAGGAAATTAATTGTAACATCATTCAAAAATTGTTCACCTGTAAAATAATTGTTGTAGTATCAATAAAACTTATCAGATGCAGCGTAGTGGCTGGTGACTTCCCACAGTCACCCCGTGCCTGCTGAGGCTCCACGGGTGACTTCCCACAGTCACCCCGTACCTGGTGAGACACTATAGGTGACTTCCCACGGTCACCCCGTACCTGCTGGGGCTCTGCGGGTGAATTCCCACTGTCACCCCGTACATGCTGCACCGACACCGCAGGTGACCTTCCACAGCTGTGACCCTGGCACAATAAATCAATCAATAAAATCTATGTACATAATTGTGGACAAAAAAAACTGAAATATTTAACAATTACTTGTGGAGGCAGTACGACGTGTGGCCTTCCACGGTCACCATGTATCCTGGTAGTCGTGGGTGTGCCGTGAGCACTGCCGTCACCCTGACACAATAAATCAATTAGTAGAAGTTGTGCAAATAATTGTACCATAAATAAAAAAGAGGTTTTGCAAAAATTTCACCATAAACAAAAAGTATAATATGCATGTTACTATATCGATTGTAGTCATCAAAACATTTACTTATTCTGGTCGAATTAAGTTACTATATTTAATAATTACCTCACGAGACGGTTTGGATTGTGACCTTCCATGGTCACCATGTATTGTGCTAGCAGCATTTGACACATGTATATTCTAAAATGTGATTTCAATTGCCTTCGAACAATAGCTATCACCCATGGTTAAATCATGCGAAATACATGGAAGAACTGGGCTCTTCAAATGAATGCAATCATAACACTGATGTTCCTTGCAAAAGGTGGCAGAGCATTTTAGTGCAAGATCAACAACAAAATAATTATTCCAAATTTATGACAATTTTGGGAGGTGTATCACCATATTCAAAGGTAGTTCTAATGCTAAATGAAGCATCCCAATACACCTGGCAGGCTATCTGGCAGTTCCAGTTTTATTTGCAAACAATTGTGGATTTAGTTCTTTGGTTATCAAATCCTAGTCTTTCTTGGTTGGTTTTCTATAATTGGTTTTTAGAGGAATTTCGATCCACGAATTTTGGATCTAAACTGATAGCATTAATTCTATATATTGTAAAACTGAGTTTGCAAAGGGGTTCAGTTTTGGAGGCTCGAGAGAGATGAAGAAGAACCCAAATTGTCACCTTCTTGAGCGAGTTTGCTATGAGCCAATTCAATGTTCTGATTGTGAATATGGAATGTGATACATCCTACAAGTTATCTAGAATATCTAATTTAGGAGCTTTGATTTCCATGTCCAAATGCATTTTTATAGCCATGACGAGGGTTGATAATTATTGAGAGTCCCTAATTTGAGAAACATTCCAACATGAGAAACTTCATAGCAAGTCTTAGGGTTTGTAGGCTTCTAGGACATAAAAATGCAACAAAGCTCCCAAAATTCACTAAAGCCTTTTTGAAGGTCAACGTCTGACTTTTAGTTGATTAGGGTCTTATGAAGAGGGTTTTTAGTTTTTGAAATTTAATAGGGCAGACAAAAGGAAAGGCTATTAGATTTGGGTTTTGGAGTCCAAGAGGCTAGGGCATTAAGAACACTGCAAGCTTGTTATCTTTCATAGACAGTGCTTCCCAATGCCAACCCACCTTAGTAGGAAAGAATATATGGATCCTAGGAGAGATTTGTATTGTCATTTCATCCAAAAATTTGTAAAATTAAAATACAATTCTACAGCTAATAAATTTGTTACAGTTAAAGGTGGATTGCGTATTATGCATCATAGCCAAGAAAGGGCGATCACCTGAGAATTGAGTAGGCTGGGTAACTAATGGTTACAAAATTAGATCCCAGAACAGAGAAAACCCTCCATCAAAGTGAACAGAGAAATAGGGAGACGTGTTGAAAAGTATCTTCATAACGATGCTGCAACATCACAATCCCAAAATATATGATTGATGTATTTTCTGCCACTCTGCACAAAGGCCATCCATAGGCTAGCCAAAATGTGCTTGCTGTCTAGCACTTGATAATGCGTTAATCAGTTACTCTGAAGTCTGAATATGAATGGTCAGGATTATTAGTTAACCAGGGGTATCTCCATATAGCATCAATTCATTTGAGCCACGCTTCTTCGGGGGTCACTGACTTTCTGTCACTTGTTAACTTTACCAATCACTGAAGATCTTACCTTGTTCCACCTGTAAAGAGTGCAGCTCTTATATCTGATAATTAAAATAGTTCCTTGCTCTCTCTTTCCAACTTGGTTCCCTACATTCAAAGGGCTCTTTGAATCTATCTCCTGGATGTAAAATAGAAGTAAAATCCATGATAAGGTCCTCTATATTCTATGAAATGGCAGTTTTCTGGTTAGATCTATCCAAAAAGTCATTCTAAACCATGTCTGTAAGACTAAGTCCCTTCGTGAATTTAAAGATATGGGATACTGTACTGGTTTTTTGTCATGAGAATCACAGCCATAGGATGCTGGACTGATTCTGAAACACTTCCTAATAGGCATTTCTTTTGAACATGATTTACAATCCTTTTAGTAGCTAGAGCCCTATACCCTGGTTGTGTGCACCAGTCAGTACCAAAATCCCTCTATCCTTCTTTGTTGTGCATAAAAAAGGTAAGACCCTGCCTCACAGCTGGTGTTCTCCCAAGGTACTTTTGTAAAATGTGCTCTAACTTTGAATAATTAGGACCATTAGGGAACTGGCATGAAGGCTTAAGAGACTGGCAGAGGAGCTAAAATCTTGGAAGCAACTATAAGTAAAACATCTCTATTCTATTCACAGTTAGCTCAGATGTCTGTCACTGACATAGTGCGTTCTTCATAATGTTTTGTTCTCTACTGCCAGAATCACTCATACTGGCTCAGTTGATGTTACATAATACGGCTGGCTGAACCCTACCTAGAAGCAAGTACTCGATGGGGCCATTTTTAGTTTCTCAAGGATATGTGGGGCTCAATGGTTTTCAAATTAGCAAATAATTGAAAAAAAAATGAAAACAAACTGGCAACAAGTTTCAATACAACTTTTTATACCCCAGATGGCCATCAATTTTCAAGAAAGAACCCTGCTTTCTAGCCTGTCAATGAATATACGAGATATGGTTGTGAAAACAAGTGGAAAACTAGGGGCATATTGTTTTGGTGGATTGAATATTAGCATCTATCGATTATGTCAAACAATCCTCCATTGTCTCCTCATTCCACTCCTATTCGTTTATTTCCAAAGTTCCTATTCATGTTCACTCCACACAATGCCCCAAAATGAAAGCTTTATGTATGCAGATCTACCCAGCTTGTTTCAGGACCATGTGAAACAGCATAACCAAATGATTTCATAAGCCTGCTAATTTTCTTGAATTCACAGAAACCCCAATCGAGCAATAGACAGTGTGAATCCGAAGCCACGAGGAGGATAGAACCCAAAAGGGTCTCAAACTCAAAGGTGGAAGCATTAAAAGACATACCTGGCCAGACATGTTCGATGCTCGTGGATGAAATTGGAGGGTGATAGGAAGCCTGCAAGCAAATGCATTCACTTGGGCTTTCTCGAGCTCCTAGCCAAGGGGAGCAGCTCTCTCCAGCTCCCAGAAACTGTGAAGCCAACGCGTTTGGGGCCTGCAAATTGGAGGGTTGGAAAAAATTGTGAGGAGATGCAAATGCGTTCAGGGGTTGTGAGGGACGAAATTGGAGGTGGCAAATGGCAAATTCCTTCAAGGTACTTCCAAGGGAAATTGCAAATGGCTTTAAATTAAAATACCCATTTAATTACTCCTAATGGTATTCATAACCGTCAAACATATGTAACTTCTTTCTTTATGTGATAAACGAATTGGTGTTACGTTGTAACATTCATTCTTTTTATATAGAAGAATTGTCTGTATTGACAATAACTATTTGTTTATGTTGGTAACATGTGTTTATGAGTAATTGCATGTGATTGTGTAAAGAAGCTATATGTGTAAATAGGCTTAAATGTTAAGGTTAGTATTTACATAAATAATAAATGTATTTTTTAACAAATATTGGTTTTACCCTAAACTTAATTCTACTACAAATTCTATTAGTTTAGTGCTGATTGAAATAACTATCTTAGAGATATTTAAATCAAGATTTGAATGAATTTTAATTTAAATATAAACATGTCATTTTAAAGATAGATTTGTGTTAGAAAACCATTTATTTGCTAGAAGAGAGCCAAAATCTCATAGTCATATAGAATGAGAAATGGACCTAATCGAGTTGGCATAATAGCAAGGAATATAGTTATGGTTCTCCAGAATATTTTGAAGAGGGGATTGTCTACAAAGACATATTTGAAGGTTTTTCAAATGATTGAGATGCAATATAAAAGAATTATAAGGTAGGATCTATGATAGTTGTGATCATGACATTAGATACACATTAGATCAACAACAAAAACCATGGACATTGAGATTCATATAAAAAATCAATGGTTGAATAACCCAGACAAACCAAGTATACAACCAGTGGTGATATAGGGTTTATGTTTCTAGGGATGAGCTTCTCTTGGTTTCAAGAATAGTTCAATCTCTACTAAACAGGGGAAACCACGTGAAGGTGGAAGCTCTAATTATGCCCCCTCCCCACCCCCTCACATCACTCTCAATTCCCCCATACCCAAATTGAAATAATAAAGAAAGTCTAAAATATTATATTATACAAAATAAAAACATATAAAGATCATCATATAAAACACATACCTCTATATATCATTCATCTTCTTCTTCATCAAACTCAATATCTGTAGCAGGATCTGGATGTAAATAGATATTGCTGAAAAGCTCATTCATATCATCATCATCATCCGTGTCATTTTCACTTATATAGTCATTGAGATCGTCACTGAGATCATCATCTTCTACATTTGGATGATCAAGTTCTTCGGCTTCTTCATCTAACACATTAATTGCAGCAACCTGCTCATTATCTTCATCATCGTGATCTTCTTCTTCAGGATCATCTTCATCAATATCTAACTGATTATACCTTACTGGTCTTCCTCGTGGATCATATCTAACAACGTATGACCAACTTGCTTTACCTGGTACCTCAGAGTAAAAGACTTGCTCACATTGACTTGGAAGAACATAAGGCTCTGTACCCGGTTCAAATGCCCTTGTATTAACCATGGTAAATCCATTAGCGTGCTCAATAACAGTTCTTTCAGTATCACATTCATGCATCCGTAGCCTATACCATTTCACCTCAAACAAAACTATTTTAAAGGAATTAAAATCACACTCAATTATGTCCTCCAAATGCCCATAGTACCTATTATCTGTTTCTGCTGGATGTCTATCACTTCTAGAGGAAACATTGGTGACCTTAAACACTGCGGTTATCCCACTATCTGAGGTTTTCATCTTATCATCCAACGATTTGATACGAAATTTATGACCATTACACCACATACCCTTGTGGTGTTTCAACTGCAACATGGACAACAAGTAAAAAAAAAGACATTGTAAATAAATATTAAACGTCATACAGGGCTTTGTACTAAATATATATTTCAAAATATAAAAAAAAGCAATTACATTGAAAAATGGAATTAACTAGTGAAATACGTGTATAAACAATTTACTTGCATGTTTATCTTTTAAACCATAGGCTAAATCTACCTCCCTTTGCGACGTAAGATCAGGATGTTGATGTCGATGACGATGCGCTGTTTTAATCATCTTACTGATCCCCTCCCATGACAACCTGCCAAAGTATTCCTCACAATCTTCTATCCAATGCTCCATCCAATAAAGGTTGTTTGCAATGTATAAGTGTAAAGCATCCCACACTCGAGCAACTATATGAGAAAACAACAAATCAAATATATCATGAATTAGCTAGAATGAAATGCATATAGTTATATAAACTGAAAAAATAAATGTGTAATAGATTAATTCCATAGAATTTATTGATAAATACATTTCACAGTACGCATTCTACATTTCCCCAATAAGACCTCCCCTTCAAATTTCTTTATGGGGTCGAGATGCCAAATGAGAGGCACATTCATATTTTCTGCTAATTTAGGTAGATATTGATTAATATACACCATGGATTGATATACCATATATCCCTCGACCATAGAACCCTCAAGACGTGCTCTTTGCCTAACAAAAGCCTTCAATGACTTCAACTGCCTCTCCACCATCCACATCGACCTTGTGCTTACTAGTCCACATAGTTCAATCTCCTCAACTTGGTGTATGAGGTAGTGTTCTTGTGCATTGAAAAATGCTGGAGGTAGATACTGTTGCATTTCACACATCAGTCGGGGAATTTCTCTCTTCCAATACCGTATATCTTCTTTATGGATTTCTTTCGATGAAAGCCACCTACAAATGATGCATTAAAATAATATCAATAATATTGCATATATAAATCACAGAATAAGTTACATATCAATCACAAAAGAGGTACATTTTCCATATTCCTCATTACTTACCTCATGTACTTGCCAAGAACATAAAATATTTGTTTTATGTTGTTGTCCAAGTCATTTGGGGGAGATAAAGGAAGAACATACTGTAACAAAAAAACATATAATTAGTATTTATTTTCAAATAAGAGAATAAAATTAACAAAATAATGCATACAAATAAGGCTGAAATATATTAATACCTAATTATATTTACCTTAATTAATGTGTGCCAGTCATGCGTTTTAACCCCACCAAAATCACCTTTTTTCGTTAAGATATTTTGTATGTTTGACGAAAAGCCCGTGGGAAACCTGATTTTTCGAATGACCTCTTTTACAGAATTGCTTTGTTGCTCCGTTAATAACCAAGGAAGTCTAATATTATGTTCATGACCATCGACGTTGGAATTAATGATCACACTTTGCAATGTTTGATTAGCCTCATGGATGTCACTACAAATCTTTCCAATTATTTCTTTGTCAGTCCTCCCATCTAAAATATGCCATAACATTGTTGTTATGTTTTTCCCGATATGCATTGTATCAAACAAATGAACTATTTGTAGGTGCTCGTAGTATGGCAACCTACTGAATTGAATTGGGTAACTTTTCATCCCTCGTGGAAGCCCATTCGCACCTTAATGACATTAATGAAATAACAACAAAATTAATATTCAATGTAGCTACATTAATACATAACCGCGCTGAACAAAATTCACAAAAAAACAAACATTTATATAATATATGATACATAAACCAACTGCATACCTTGACAATTTCTATTATATTCCAACTTCCATAAGTGAGGTGTCATTCTTCGTGGTTTTTTTCCATTCTCTTCTTTACCATTGAATTTTGCTTTGTCTGTAGTTCGATATGTATGGTTCTTAGGAAGAAAGTGCCTATACACATCAAACACTTCCTTTCATAGACTTCTTGAACAACGAGATTTTATCCTGGGACCACAAGCTGGACATGCAAATTTACCCTTTGTTTGAAGACCTACACGAAAGATGAATCAATGACGCAGTAAATTAGAG
>LPNX011129306.1:0-65837 GCA_001517045.1 Pseudotsuga menziesii | reverse complement strand
GGGTTAGTTGTAACATTTGTTGTAACATAATGTGACGCTATGGTATGGTGCAACATATGTGTGTGGCGGTCATTGCAACGTGTTGTGAGTCCACACATGTGCGTGGAGTTGGTTGCAACGTTTCGGGGTTATGGAACGTTGTGGTAACATAATGCTTGGGCAGCGATTTGGCGGGATTGCATGGTTCAGTTTTAGCATATGGTTGTAATGATAATAAAGAAGATAACAACTGTGATGAAAGGGGGAGGTGAATCCGTTACTTATCCTCCCACTGAATGCTTAAATAGGGGATTCCGGCCATAGAAGAGAGGGGGATTCAGATTGTTTAGAGCACAGAGCATCGTTTCTCGGAGGAGAGTTTTGTTGTAAGGTGTCCAGATGCTGTTACTGGGGAAGTCGACATTCTCTGTTATACTTTAGCTTTGTTTTCCTTTCGAAGGCTAATTGTAATTTCCAGAAGAGAGGTCTTAAAGACTTTGTACAGCATCCTGTTTACAGTTGCTAAAGTTGATTCCAGAACCATTTTTGTACCCTTTTAAAGAGATTAATTGGATCGGTACCCATTGGAGAGGGACCTGGAGATGTAGCCTGGTGGAGGGGGTGAACTCTGTTATCAACTTCTGTTTGTGACTCTCTATTTTTGTCTTTCTTTTCCCACATCTTTTTACAGTTTGCATTTCACTTCTATTTTTAAGCACTTAATTTCTGTTAATGCTATTTATGAAGTAAGCAAACTGATAAACACATTCTTTATAAACTTTTGATGCACACAAGTTGAGATCCGACGGATCACCCAGACATTTCAACAAGGGGCCTCCAAAATCCCAAAGGCCTTGTTCGGCATTAGAACTACCAATATGGTAAGTGATTTCCCTTATTTATTTACAACTTGTTGGTCATTGCATGATGAACACGCATGTGGGTTTTATAAGGAAGGTGTTAAGAACAATGATCCACTTAATGAAGGGGATCTAGAGGTATGTAACAATTTGTTAGATATTGTGGAACAATTTAATTTGTTTAACAAGCATATCCAAGAAGTGAGAAATAATTCCATTGAGGTTGATAAAACCACTGAGATTCCCTCCCAAGAAGAGATTAAGAAAACGATGAAAACAATTTCAAGGACATTACCTATCATAGGTGAAGAATGTCTTTCCCACCAACCTCAAAAGTACCAAAATACAAAGCTCCTTCCAAAGTCCAGGTGAGTATAGACAAGTCTTCAATTGTTTTGGACATTGACAAACCTTTAAAGTTTGGAATTCCATGTTCCTTGAATGCAACATAGATCCATGTTCTGTTGGTCGAACTAGTAAAGATCCCTCTCCTGAATAATCGTGTCACTGAGGCATTGCACTTCAGAGGAGAGAAAAGGGGCATTCACATGAAAAAAGAAAACAAGGATACCATGATTGTTCTCTCAAGCATGCTAATAGTAGGGAATAATAATCCTAACAACGCATCCTTCTTTATTTCATTTATCGTCGATGATTTAATTTTTCATATTTGTATGTTTTATTCTGGTGCTCCAACTAATGTTATGACTCTATCAGTGATGAGCATATTAGGATTGCATATCTCGAGTTCAAACAAAAACATTTGTTCTATGGAATCCCGCAAGGTTAAGGTTAGTGGTGTTGTTGCATACGTTATTGTGTATCACATAAAGAATCGTTGAGAAGACATCACGTCGAATATTTGAAATACCCAAAAAAATGAAATCCCCTGCTTTGAAAATGATATTGGATCACATACATTTTTTGTAACCAATCTTGTGCCTCATGAATATACTGATAAATTTTGGAGGTTGCACTTTGATGGGGACAAATCTTAGCCAGGTATGTGTTGGTAGTGGTTAATTACTCCACCGTAAATATCAATTGCCAGCTGAAATGCCAAAGAGGCAACACTGTTCAAAATACCTAACTGTTAGAAGCATGAAAAGGAATCACCATCCATATTCGTGGCCACCACAATCCTGAAGAGTTGCAGCACCGCCACACCGCTTTGATTTTTCCATGTTGTCAAGGTTTCAAAGGGACATGACACCACATCAATTTTTGTTGCGGCTCATGAAATGGCAGAGAATTAATTAAAATATGACAGACATTAAATTTATAAATTATGAAAAGCCGTTTTGATTAAACTAGCAAAGCGCATCAACTTATTGAAGAGGCGTCACAGTTTTCCACTCTGTTAGACTATAATAGTCTATAACAAAGCATTTGTAGATAATTCCATTTTTGTATAGAGAAAGGTCAATTAGCAGATAATGACCGTATTAGCTAAATATCCTATAAATACCTAGCTTTTGATCATGTTTGATATATGAAGAAGTATGCTGAAGATGCATAGTATAGAGTAATAGAAACAAAGTTGAAAATCTGAACTTTACTATGTTATTTTTTTTTGCGTTTACTCTGTTTTGAGTTAGATAACTCAGTTTTTATTTTTGATGTTGGTCTGCAATAGCAGCTGAATGAAACAGATTTTATTTGATGTGAATGTTGATTATTAATTCAGTAGAATATGTGTGTTTAGTTTATGGACGCAAGGGCCATCTGAAACTTGTTAAAAGGTTAGCTGTAACAGAGCTGTGAGCGACTATCAGTAGTCACAGCTAGCTGAAACAAGCGTATAATGTGTTGTTGGTTGTAACAGCCAGCTGCAACATCATCTGAAGTACATTGTAAGCTGTAGAAGCTAAGCTGCAAGAATCCTGTAGGTGCTGGGTTGATTTTTTGAGCTCTATTAGTGAGTTACAGGAAATTTGTACATTTCTCAGGAAATCTGTACATTGCTCAGGAGAGCTGTACATTTCCTGTATGTGTTATTTTGATCTATGCATAAAGTTTTTAGTGTTGTTAAGGAAAGAGTGGCACTCCCCTGCCTTCCCCTCAATTTGTATCAGAGCTGAGTGTTCCTAATTTCTGTTCATTGATTATGTGCTCACTTCATGAATGAGTCGTATGATTGTATGTTGAACTGTTAGTATTTGGTTTGGAAATTTTGTTGTTGAGTCTTACTCTAGTGCCCTCTTCCTCCTACATTGAAAGAGCAGAAGTAAGTCCAGTTTGTATGTTTAGCTCAGTATTGGTAAGAGCTCCTGTGCTCCCTCAAATAAAGGTTGATTCATCATTTAGGAAGGCTGAAACAAGTGTCTCTTGTATTAGTTGTATGTTGGTTAAAATGTTCAAGCTTGGTCATGGCTTTTGTAAATAGAAGGAAGTGTTGGATTCGGTGGATGAAGTTGAATCCATATAGAGGTTGATAATTTGAAAGTAAGACATTCTTCCTAGTTGAGAGTTTTGTTGCCGCCTTTTACACACCTGGGTCACGTGGCAGAAATATTCAAGCCACTCAGTGTGTCCTTAGGGGCAAGTCTTGAGTCAAGGCTGTCACCTTGTTCTTAACTCCTCCGTTTAGGCTCAACTCCTAATGAAGCCAAGGGGGGTAGACCTTATTAAGTTACTAAGGCAAAAATTATTTAGTATGATGATGGTATTAAAGAGTATGTTTTTTTAGGAGTTTTGACTTAAAAATTGTAAACAACAAATAACCAGATAAGATAATCACAAGTAAGCACGAAATGACACACAATCGCATATAGATTGAAAGAAATAAACAGTTGACCAGTGCAAAAAATGGAGTCGAAAATATTTAAGAGTGCTTGCAAGTGCTGAAATAAATGTTGTGTAATTGTATCTTGGTTAATTTTAAATTAATGTGAAGATGAGTAATTTAACTTAAGTGAGGGGACTCCATATATACCCAGGGGATACTTGAAGTATGTCCAAAACTAAACCGTCACGGCTACCCGCAAGGAATATGTGGGTTGAATGGAGTCTCTGAGGCCGTTGTTCATAATGCACCTGAAGGTGTAATAGAAATCAGTGCCTCGAGGTCTCTTTTCAGGAGTTTCCGCTTCCTTTGGGTATTTTTCCACCGTAATTGTTTGATCGAGGCGTTGGATTTTCACCTGATGGTTTGTCAATTTGGGGAGATTGAATCCCAATTATTCTAGTCACTCAAGTGCTTTTGATGCAGCTTAACTGATCGGATGAACTGCAGCCAAGTACAGAGCATACACACTGGAGTCTTCATTATTTTTAGTTAATTTTAAGATAGATGTTCTTGTTAAAAAGAAAACCCTTGAGGAACCTCTTTCGATCCAAGTGGATCTCAATCGGGGAATCAAGGAGGGGTTAATTTTATTATGGCTAACAAAACAATTGATGAAAAATGAATCAAAGATACACAATGCCAGTTTTCTAATTAGTCCTACCATGCATCTCGTTCCCCTTGCGGGTCAATTGGGAAGTCGTGGGGTAAGTAGTATGATTACTTTTGAAATTAAAATATGGAATAATGAAAAAATTTATCAAAGTATACAATCATGCATAACAAGACTAAGCTTGAGAAAAAATGAGAAAAAATGCAAAAAGGTGAAACAGACGTGGATCCCCCCTGGGGGGATGGGGAGTGGGCTCAAAAGAGCCTACTCGAAATGATTATTTTTATTATTATTGGTTACAATATTAGAAAACTAAATTATGCACTTTACTCCTTGTTATTTGGGCTTCAAAGGCTTACAACAAGCTTGTAACAAGCTAAACTAAAATCACAGCGGTGGGGGAAGCCTCTGGGAAGCTCTGGTTCGCCCAAGAGTCGAAAAATGGGCAGAGTCTCCTTCTCTTTTTTGTTAAACCTGATAAAAAAAACCGAGCAATTAAAATTAAATGTGCCCAAAAAGACTTTAAAAGTGTTTTGGGTCACCACGCTAGTTACCGGAAAAAACTAAGTAAAAAATTGTTAAAAGGGGCTAATCTAGTTTTGCAAAAAGGAACCAAGGAAAGCAAGCTTTCCTTGGTATCTTGGCTTGCTGTTTGGGTAGCCAATGAGATATGCACTTTTCTTGCAGAATTTAAATCTTTAAAGAATGAAAAAAGAAACTACCTTATGAGCAAGATTTAGATCTATGATTTAGCTACTTGCAAAAAAGGAAATTCTTACACCTAGATCTATCTTTATGAAATGATATTCTTTATGAAATTAAAGATCTAAGAAGAAAGATTCTTAGGAACTAGATATAACAATATATTCAATTATTAGAACTAGATATGATCATAAGAGGAAGAAACAGGTAACCGGAAGATTGATTTTTTTTTAAAAGGAGAAAAAGAGGAGAGAAGGTCGGTTCGTTGCTTGAATGGAACAAGCTGAAAGGAGGCCCTTTTCTGGAGTGCTGAGCGACAGAGTCTTGAGCTTATTGGATAAGGAATGGCATCAATCTTGATCCACACCTTTGTCCAATTGGGAACCTGCAACTAGATAACACAAGTCTGCACAACACCTCGTGAGATCTGGATATTGATGTATAAAGCAACAAAAATGAAAGCTCGTGCAAAAATAATCTTATGTAAGCATATACCTAAAATTCTTGAGCATACATAATATGGATAAACAAGAGCAAGCAATATAACTTGCCTAGTTTACACCCTTACTTGATTCAACCAAATCCTTGAAGCCAGAAAACAAAAGCATCACAGAAATTGGAAAGAAATTGCAGTTACCACATTAGCAACATGACACTAAGAATCCACACAAACACATGCACTACATTGTATTGCCTCTAAAGCTTCTTTATTCACAAAATATAGTAGTATTAAAATGGCAACAACTCCTCAATCCAACTCTAACTAGCTTGGAAGAGGCATCTTGTGCTTTATTTATAAAAAAAATAGGAGATCCAACCCAGGGGGGGCGCAAATCCCAAGGAGACAGACCACTGCAGCTCAGGGATAATCAATCAATGCTGATATGAAGCCGAACTGAGCCTACTTATAAATTGGGGGGCTGATTGAGCTGACACATCAACCCACAAACCGACACATCAATCCACAAAGCTTCCAGGAGAGCCCACACGTGTGGAGGAGAGAGAGAGGGCATAATTCCCCATAAAGGATGTTGAAGATCAACTCTGGATCTATCTAGATCACCTCCTTTAGTCAAGGATTTGTCAGATCCAGTCAATCTGGTTCAGATCTTACTGATTTCAATCAATTTGGCTGAGAATCCACTGATCTAGGATTTTGGATTTGCTCCATTATTCATCAATTTATTAATTAAAATAATCAATAATTGACTTTTGGGTTTTTCTAACCTGAGTGATGGAAAATCACTCAAAACCTGAAAAAAGTGGGTCCATGGGTTTACATGGTGCTCTTAGCTTGAAAATGAGCACCTACATGACTGAAACTGATTATTTGGCCCACTTTTATTACAAAACCAATTTTTCCAATTAAACTATTAAAAAATAGCCTAAGTTTTGGAAAAAATAAATTTTAATAAAAAACACTAAAAATTTAAAAAATTTAAAAAAGTTGAAAAAACCTAGGGGGACTTAGACATGTTCATATGACTCGACCATGATGCCTAGCATGTTTATACATTGACACATAGACTCTAATAACCTCAATAGGCCCAAATGCCAAGCCAACCACCCCAACTTTGGAGGTATGGAGTGAAAAACTCATAAATTATCAATTGTTTATTGAACAAGCAATAATAACCAAGGGAAAAAAACACCCTGGGCTGATCGGATTGACAAATAAAGTCTAAGAGACCAAGTCTTTTACAGACACTATCATGCTAGAACATTTATTACAATTCCCCCATGGGGTATGAACATGTGATATAGTACAACATAGATTCCCAGAAGCAAGACTGAAGGTCTTCTAAAGTCCAAACAAGTTATCCTTGTCCGGTTCACCAGGATGACTTGATTAAAAACCACTAAGTACAACTTAGGTGGTAACAAGCTCCCATATAGTTTAATGGTAGAGTAGTTTGAATTCCAATGTTTTGAAAGCTTGCTTGGTTTGAATTGAAGCCATTATGCGTGAAAGAGGATCAAGAGGACATATCCAAAAGAAACAAATTCAGTGCAAGTATTTATTTGAAGACAGAGACATGGGGAAAGAAGAAGGCTCAAAGAGATGAAGAAAAACATTTCTAATGTAAAAGAAGCCGGTTTCTCCATAGCAGAGATATTAGGAGAGGCCATCGAGGGACCTGCTAAAGCAGAGGAAGTTCAAGAAAATATAGAGGATGCATGGAGCAGCATCTATTATCCATCACCATATTTCTTAGGTATAATTTATGAATGTTGGTCAGTTAATATGAAAAATTTCTTGCATGCTAGAGGTTTATGGAATTTTGTTGAAGATGGAGTTAAGAAACTCCAATTTCAGGCAAAGGATGCATTTTCCTTGTATTACATCCAACAAGATTTGTATGATAATATATTTTATGTAATTGCTGAAGCAAACACAACTAGAGAAGCCTGGGAAAGTTTGAAGAGAAAGTTTGATGTAAGGGGGAGATATATGACTGAGTCATCGCCTGTTAACATTTCAGTAGACAAATTTGCAGAAGCAACAAAAGATAGTCAAAATATATGTAAATTTTGCAATTGTGTTGATATATCAAATGATGAAAATGTTGTCGAAACTAAAGGTGAAAATGAGGTTGTTGTATGTTGTCTAACAACAACAGAATTTGAAGAAGTTAGAAATTTCTATTGATAAATATGTAGTTTCAAATTTATATTTTGTTGAAGTAAATTATGAAAATGATGGAATGGTTAACATGCATAATGTTGATGAAGATGCTAAATTTCTCAAGTGTGAAGACAACAAAGAAGTATTTGTGCATGAAGAGTCCTTGAAGGACATGTCCATGAAGATATTTAAATCATGTATTGAATGTGATGGTTGTGCAGATAGCACTAAAGATGTTGTAGAAGTCAAAGACAAAGGTGGACTTGAAATAAACTACAGTAGTTATGTTGAAGAAAATGAAAAGTGTTTCATCCACCCATTTGGTGCGCATAAGGAAGATGATAAAGCTTTGTGTGAAAAATACATTCATGAAAATGGTGTATCTGGTGATAGAAAAAGTGTTGGTGATATTTTTAAAGAAGAATCTACAGAGATATTGAATGGTACAGATAAGGATAGAGAAAAGAACACGATTTTTGCTAATAATTTGTTTGTTAGTGATTTTGTAGGTACAAAGAAAGAAAATGATGATGTCTCGGGTAATAAGTCAAATATTGAAGGTGAAGCAACTGCCAATGTAGCACTTTGTTTTTTAAATATTCCAATGATGTATGTTACTGATGAAAATGATCAAGAAGGTGCTAATGAAGCAGTCAGTATTTGTGAAATTTTGCATGGAGAAGTACTGGTCAATGATGATCATGATGATACGGTGAATACTGCCATATCAGCAGTATGTGGAGTAACATCAAAAGCTAAGAAAGATAAAGTGCACTATGTTGAAGTGCTTGAACCTGTTTATGACTTTTTTGAAAATATTGATGATTTTAATTTTGTTGAAGAATTTGACAAGATTGTTGAAGATTGCACAGAAGTTGCAGCAAATGAAACGGATAGAGTACAAGAAAAAGGAATCTATAACGATGCTGAAAATGTTGATGATTCGGTGATTGCAGAAGCAATGATAGAGTTGCATAATGATAACACTCAAAATGTTGTATGTTCTATTGTAGACAGAGCAACTGAAATAAGTAATGATGTTCTTGATGAACAATTGAAATTTTTGGAAGAATGGCTTGAAAGGCCAAGATATGATGATAAAGATGATAGTCTTGTTGTGGAAGCAGAAATGAAGAAATTTGATTACCTTGTTGCAGCAACAGAGGTAGATTTGAATGAAGAGATAGATACAACTCTCAGAGAAGAACAAAATGAAAAGAACCAATATGGTTCACAATATGATAATTTATATAATGTTAACAAAATTTTTGAATGTACAGGTGAGAATCCAATCAAAGATGAAGATGAATCCACCAAAGAGGATATTGGAAATGATGAGTTTGATTTGAAAGAATAAAATTGCACCAAAGATGAATTGGTTGAAGAATCAGTTGAAAAGATCTTCATGTTATGGAGTCCTGAAGAAATTGAACATTATTATCAATTAATGTGTCTACATAATGACATTGAACTAATTACTTTCAGTAAATACATAGATAGCCTGTAGGATCTTTGTATGCCCATGTTGCAGTTTTCAGGAGAAAAGATTTGAATTGAAGTCCTTGGGATAAAGGACATTGAAAAATTGAATGATGATAAGCAAATTAAAGAATGTGGTGCAGTTGAAGTTGAACATAATGGATTTGTGGAATCAAAGAAGACATTGATGGTAAAGAAGAAAGTGAAGATGAAGAATCGAAAGTATTTTTGGTATAAAGTTGGGCATTCTGAGCCAAGTAATGATGAAACCGAAGTTGAGAACGATGAAATTGAAATTATAATTACTGATTGGTTTGCAAAGGAAAAGAATATTGAATGCAATTGTATTGATGCTGAAATATTATATTTTGAGGAGAACAAGTATCGTGGAGTTGCTGAGCAAAAGGAGTTCAAATTATTAAGATACAAAGAAAAGATGAAGAAATGGCTGAAGCCACGAATGAAGCAAGAGTTGAAGAAGATCAAGGTAAAGATGAAGATAAAACAGAAAACAAAGTTTGCATATTTCAAAGTTTGGAGTTGAAAGAAACATAAATGATGCACTAGTATGTTCCAACAAAGAATGTGAACAATTTTTTTTTTTGAAGTTGTTTTGATATTGATGTAAGCCTTGCTCAAACTTAGACCAACAGGCATTATAGTTGAAATGTTGTTTTGTAAAAAATGTAGTTGTTTGTGTTTGATGTATTTTGGGTGTAGTAATTAAGGGGGAGAATGTTGGAAGTGGTTAATTATTCCACTGTCAATATCAGTTGCCAGCTGAAACACCAAAAAGGAAACACTGTTCAAATTACCTAACCACTGGAAGTGTGAAAAGGAATCACCGTCCAGGTTAGTGGCCACCGCAATCCTGAAGAGTTGTAGCACTGCCACACTGCTTTGATTTTTCCATGCTGTCAAGGTTTCAAAGGGACAACAGACCACATCAATTTCTGTTGCAGCTCATGAAAGGGCAGAGAATTAATTAAAATCTAACAGACATTAAATTTATAAATTATGAAAAGACATTTTGATTAAACTAGGAGAGTGCTTCAACTTACTGAAGAGGTGTCATAGTTTCCACTGTGTCAGACTGTAATAGACTATAATAGATCATACACATATAATTCCATTTTTGTATAGAGAAAGGTCAATTAGCGGATAGTGACCAACTTAGCTAAATATCATATAAATACATAGCTTGTGATCATGTTTGATATACGAAGAAGTATGTTCAATATGCATGGCAGAGAGTAATAGAAATAGAGTTGAAACTCTGAACTTTACTGTGCTATTTTTTGTGTTTACTCTGTTTTGAGTTAGATAACTTAGTTTTTATTTTTGATGTTGGTCTGTAGTAGAAGTTGAATGAAACAAAGTTTATTTGATGTGAATGTTGATTATTAATTCAGTAGAATATGTGTGTTTAGTTTATGGACGCAGGGGTCATCTGAAACTTGTTAAAATGTCAGTTGTGAGTGAGTTGTGAGTGACTGTTAGTAGTCACAACTAGCTGAAACAAGAGTATAAAGTGTTGCTAGCTATAATAGCCAGTTGGAACATCATCTGAAGTACATTGTAACCTATAGTAGCCAAGTTTCAACAATCCCGTAGGTGCTGGGTTGATTTTGTGAGCTCTGTTAGTGAGTTACAAGAAAGCTGTACATTGCTCAGGAGAGTTGTACATTGCTTGTATGTGTTATTTTGAGCTGTACGTAAATTTTTTAGTGCTACTAAGGAAGGAGTGGCACTCTCCTGCCTTCCACGAAGTATGGATGCATACATTGTTTCGACTTCTATTCGTGCTAATAGTCATCATTTTCTCTTTTCTTGGGATTTGAAGGTACTATCAATGTGGCCAATAATGAATCCATCTTACATGGTCTTTAGATATCCAACTATTATGGTATTAACATTTTATAGCTGAATTTGATGTAATTGTTATGCAAGTCAAAGGAAAACTTGCATACATAAATGAAAGAGTAAAAAGATATAGGAATGTAGTGCTACTGGCCACATAAATTTTCAATGCATTATCATTATAGGTGTGTAATATCCCAAATTTTGGACCTACCATTTATAGGCATGAGCCTATTGATCATGATGATTATATTGATGTTTTATTTTTATATTAGGTTAAAGACCCCATTGCATATGAACATGATGATTTGCTTTGTATATTGGGAGTAAGCCAATTGATGCTGATATATATGTATATATATGTTGGTTGTGTTGGGCATGGAACCTGAAGCACATGATTGATGAAATGTTTTGTGTTGGGCGTGGACCTTGAAGCACATGATCAATGAGATGTTTTGTGTTGAGCGAGAGGCTCTGGACCACATGAGTACTTACATTTGTGTTGAGCATAAAGCTCTAAAACACATGAAAATATAATTGGAAATTTTGGGCACAAGCTCTGAAGCATCGGATCCTTGGCCATTGTATCCCTAGGTGTATCGTACAAGTACATCCTAGCATTTAGTGTTGAGCGAGAGCTCTGGAATTGCACTATGTTTGTAACTCCCTGTTATAAGCATTGAGTATGGGCTCTGGTAAGCGCTAGGGGTTACTGAAAAGATTAAAATCACCTCTGAGTGAAAACAACTCGAGAATAATATTGATCTCATCATACTTATTTTTAAGTGATTAAATGAAATTTCAAATTTATTTATTCTCATCAAGTACTGAAGAACTACCACGTTATACGAGGGAAATCCAACATGCAAGGATGTTTAGAGTTGCCTAGCCTAGTAGAGCTAAGCCATCTATCTACTTAACCTTCATGAAGAAGTGTCAATCTAGGGATCATAATATATGATGCCCAAAGACAAATGATAACAAGTATTATAATACTATGCATTTTATACATAGTATGTATAAAGAATTAATTATGATTAATTATATAATTGAATAACGAAAGAAGAGAAGCTCCACCAATTATTATTTATTATTATGGGTTTAATAAATAGTGAAATAGCTATGAAAGATTAACTAGGAACTAGCTAAAAGTTTTGTCCTCCCTTATTCAAAATGAAATGCAATATAAGTCAAAATGAATTGTAGGGCCCCTCCATCGAGGACGACACTACTATATTCTTATCCAAATCCTTTGTACAAAACTTATTAGAGCTAAGTTTGATATAATCAAAAGCATGGATTCTGAAATGTATTATATGGTTCATTGTCTCTAATTTTTGTTTCTTTGAAGGAATTATTTTCCCATTCAATATTCTATAAATTCAATAAGTCTATATTTCAATTAGCTAAGGATTTTACATATGTAAATAAAATTCTAGGATATATCTTAATTTCATATTTCATAATCAAGCAAAATATAACAAGTAGAACACATGTTTTGTGTAGTGTTGTAGATAGTTCCCATAGTAGTGTTAGAATAATCAACCCATAGTTAGATACCTTAGACATTAATTAATCCATTTTTGTCTTATTTGCCTAGTTTCCATATTCCACCTTATGCAAGTTCTCATCTACACATCCATAGTGGTCCAAATTGATAATTTTGAGTCATGGAGCGCTTGGGAAACATCCTGGAATCAAATCTGCTTTATTCCCGGCCTTCCTAGCACATGTCTGCTTTTTTCTGCTTTATTGCCTGCTTTTTCAGTGCTTTAAGGCAATTGCGAAAGTTTGACTAGGTGAAATTAACTTGTTTTTTGTCCTCCACATCCTCCACTCTTTTCTCCTATGAAAAGCATGTATGATTTTCCCTTCCATTACCTTTTAGCTTTCCTAATTGATTTTTCCAATTCGTGAGCTCCTTAACAGTTTTGGAAACTGCTTTATGCACCTATGGGGGATTTGCTTAGATTTATTAAGCCTGCTTTTGACTAGATTCAAATGGAAACTTCATGCATTTGAATCCCTCATGTAATTATTTATTGTGGTAGCCTATGACTTCACAGGGTTGGCTATTGTACACTTATTCAATACAGATTAGTGTTCAGCTCCATATTCAGTCTCTTTTGTGAGTAATTTTGCATGTACAATTGATAATTGTTGTGAGTGTAATTGTTCTATCATTGGGTTCAATTTCCACATGGTATCAGAGCCTTTGTATATCGATTTCTCTCCTTCCAATTTGTTTTGCAGGTTCGACATCATTGACTGGGAGCATTCTACTGCCTGCTGGGACAATTTCTGAGCTATGGATCAATCTCAGAAGATCATCTTGAATCCATTTAACTTCTTTGAATGGAAAGAAGAGATGGAGATACTATTGAGATTGAAAGGCCTCTATAGAGTGACTATGGAAATAGAAGCAGATCCCAATGCAACTGCAAAGAAGATAAAATGGCACAACAGGAGGGATGAGGCCTATGGTCTCCTGTGTCTGAGCATATCCAGAGACCTCCTTTTCCATATTGATGGATTGAAATCACCGAAGGAAGTATGGGAGAAGCTTGTTGATCTTTTTGCTAAGACAGATGAGATGAGGGGACATCAAATCGAAAATGAACTGATCTCCCTGAGTCCAAATAGCTTTGAATCCCTACAACTCTATTTCTCCAAGTTCAAAGCACTTGTTTTGCATCTAAAACAATGTGGGATAAAAAAGAAGGATGATCAGCTGGTCTTGGCCATACTCTCAAAGCTTGGCCCTGACTATTCAGTGTTTGTTTCGACCTTCTATGCCACAAAGTTGACATCTCAAACCTGGAAAATGCCTAGCCTTGCAGATTTCATGGAATCTCTCACACAAGAACAAGATAAGTTGGTGATGATGGGCACCATCAAACCATCCAAAGACCAAGCCTTGGTTGTTGGAGATTCGAGGGTGGATTCAAAAACAAAAAAGAAAGCTAAAAGCCACCTGAGCAAAAGAGAGACAAGAACAAGTCTCCAAAGGAGCCTCAAGGTTCCAAGAAGAACTACCAGAAGAAGAAGAACAAAGGAGAAATGAGCAAGTGCGCATACTGTAGTAAGGGCAATCATTCTGAGAGCTCCTGCATGAATAAGAAAATAGACATGCTGACCCAACTCCTGGAGAAGAATGGCATCTCCCTTCCAGATAGCAAAAAGAAGAGGGAAGGAGGATCAAGTTCAGAAGACAGAGAGAGAGTTCATGCATTGGTTGCTGGCACATCAAGTTCACCTAGTTTCATCATTGATTCTGGAGCTTCAAGATATATGGTTTCGACCAAGGAGGCATTCACCTCACTTGACATGTCGAAAGGTCCACCAATAGTAATGGGAGATGACTCTCTCACTGAAAGTTTGGGCAAAGGGAGGATTGATCTTGACCATGGTAAGTTCAGCAATGTGTTGTATGTTCCAGGTCTTGCCTCTAACCTCTTATCAGTGTATCAGATGACCCACACAGGGTCTCCAAAGAAGTTCATATTCTCCCTTGATGAAGTTGAGATCACAAAGATCTCAAGCGGTAAAGTCATTGCAAAAGGAGTTGCAAATCATACTTCAAAGGTATACATGTTCTCACACTTCCTACCCTACTCAAACCCCTCTGCTCTTCTTATTCATGCGAATGAGGTAAGCAAGATTTGGCATGAAATATTTGGCCACCTAAATTACAAGTATATTTCAAATCTTAGTGAAAAAGAAATGGTCATAGGTTTACCCAAGATAAAATTTTCCAAAGGAGTCTGTCAAGGTTGCATCCTAGGAAAACACCCAGAGCATAAATTTGAGAGAGCTAGTCATGAGAGAACCTCTGCACCTCTTGAGTTGATCCACAATGATGTTGATGTCCCATTCCCTCATATGTACATGAGTCAGGCCAAATATGCATTGAATTTCATAGATGACTTTTCCAGGTTTTGCTGGGGTTTACTTCCTGAAACACAAGTCTGAAGTTTTTGGCCTCTTCAAAGTGTTTAAGGCTTTGGTTGAAAACCAGTCTGGGAGGAAACTCAAGGTCCTCAGATCTGACAATGGTGGTGAGTATGTCAAGTCTGAGTTTATTCAATATTGTGCAGATGCAGGTATTCAGTTGCAACATTCTATCCCTTACACACCACAGCAGAATGGTGTTGCAAAGAGGAAGAACAGATCACTGAAAGAGATGGCAACCTGCATGATGGAGGCTAAGTCTTTGCCACCAAAGTACTAGGCCAAAGCTATAAACTGTGCAGCCTATATCTAGAATAGGGTTCCTCATAAACAGCTTGATGGTATGACTCCTTTCGAAGCATGGAGTGGGCACAAGCCAGATGTGACCCATTTCAGGATTTTTGGCTCAAGGGCTTGGGCTAGAATTCCATCAAAAAAGAGAAAGGATTTGCAGCCCCAAATCCAAGAGTGTCTATTTTTTGGGTACTCTAAAGATTCAAAAGGGTACAAGCTGATCAATTTTATCACAAACAAATCCTTCATTGAAAGGTGTGTTCAGTTTCAAGAAGAACCCCTAGCAGCAGTGGAAGTTGGAGAAGCCTCTTCACCACCAGAACCTCTGAATGTAAGTGAAGAGATAGTTGAACATGCTGATTCTGATATTTCTGATAGTGATGATTTTATTGCATATCCTAACAGCCCTACAAGGTAAAAATGGGCAGCCAAGACCATTCATGCAGCTGGAGAGCTAGCTGAAAATCCTAATGACCCTAGGAGGACTAGATCTCAATTTGAGAGTGCTCTATGCTTGAAATATCCTATGTTTGCTGAGAAATGCTATCTGATGGTGGAATAAGATCCTCAAGCATATGAATATGTAGTAGAAGATCCAAGATGGCAAGCAGCCATGAAGGAAGAGTTCAGCTCACTCCAGAAGAGCAACACTTGGGAGCTGGTTGATCTTCCCCCAGGGAGGAAGCTAGTTCAGTGTAAGTGGGTGTACAAGATGAAATTTGCTACTGATGGTTCACCTCTAAAGTACAAGGCCATATTGGTAACCAAGGGCTACTCACAGGGTCATGGAATAGACTACAATGAGACCTTTGCACCAGTGGAAAAGATGGACTCCATCAGGCTAGCCTTATCCATCGCAGCTTCAAAGAAATGGGAGGTACATCACGTGGATGTAAAGTGTGCCTTCCTGAATGGAGATCTCACTGAAGAGATATACATGCAGCAGCCTCAAGGATTTTCTACTAACCCATCTCTTGTGTGCAGGCTAAAGAAGTCATTGTATGGGCTTAAGCAAGCCCCCAAGGCTTGGTATGCCAAGATTGATAGCTTTCTGCTATCACTGAATTTTTTTCGATGCAAATCAGATCCAAATGTATATTTGAATTTGATTAATGGTTCATTAATGATCATTGTGTTATATGTTGATGACCTTCTCATTACAGGAAGCTCAAAGGATGAAATTGCTTCCTTGAAGGGTGCAATGAACCAAGCCTTCTCCATGATAGATTTGGGGCTCTTAAGCCAATTCTTGGGGCTTGAGATTGCTCAAAACAAAGCTGGAATCAAGGTGCACCAGTCTAAGTATGCCTTGTATTTGCTGAACAAATTCAGAATGAAGGGTTGCAAGCCAAGCAAGACTCCTTTCCTTTCAGGAGTGAAGCTTGAAGAAGCTGATTCTTCACCTATGGTAAACAATACACTGTATAGGAAATTGATTGGATGTTTGTTGTATCTTACACATACTAGACCTGATATTTCTTATGTAGTAAGTGTGGCTTCTATATACATGGATCATCCTCATGAGATCCATTGGAATGCAGCCAAAAGGATCCTTAACTTTGTTCAGGGAACAAGGACACATGGGATCTTCTATAAGTCAGGCTTAAGGGGGGTTGTTAGAATAATCAACCCATAGTTAGCTACCTTAGACATTAATTAATCCATTTTTGTCTTATTTGCCTAGTTTCCATATTCCACCTTATGCAAGTTGTCATCTACACATCCATAGTGGTCCAACTTGCTAATTTTGAGGCATGGAGTGCTTGGGAAACCTCCTAGAATAAAATATGCTTTATTCCTGGCCTTCCTAGCCGCCTGTCTGCTTTCTTCTGCTTTATTGACTGCTTTTTAAGTGCTTTAAGGCAATTGGGAAAGTTTGACTAGGTGAAGTTAACTTGTTTTTTGTCCTCCACATCCTCCACTCTTTTCTCCTATGAAAAGCATGTATGAGTTGTCCTTCCATTACCTTTTAGCTTGCCTAATTGATTTCGCCAATTCATGAGCTCCTTGACAGTTTTGGAAACTGCTTTATGCACATATGGGGGATTTGCTTAGATTTAGTAAGCCTGGTTTTGACTAGATTCGAATGGCAACTTCATGCATTCAAATCCCTCATGTAATTATTTATTGTGGCATCCTATGACTTCACAGGGTTGGCTATTGTACACTTATTCAATACAGATTAGTGTTCATCTCCATATTCAGTCTCTTTTGTGAGTAATTTTGCATGTACAATTGATAATTGTTGTGAGTGTAATTTTTATATCACTAGGTTCAATTTCCACAAGTATATCCTGTATATTTTCTCTGTAACCACTCCTTTTGTCCCATCCTTACTAACCAAACCAATAAACAATCCTGTCGACCAGCTGATTCTGTTGTCCCTAGGAAACCAACGGGTTTCCTATTCCTCGAGCCCACAAATCTATAATACAAATAACAACATTCCATATGTAATACCACTCAATCAGAGTTCAATTTTCCTCTTCCTTTGAGGTTTCCCACCTCCTCAAATCTATGAGTTAACCCCCTCTTGGGTATCCCCTCTTTCTCTTTGAAATTCTAAGTATTATTCTCCCAAAAAGAAAAGAAAAAAAACTAACCCACTTCTCCTCCATGAGGCCTGCCCTTTTACACATTTTCCTCCTCCTTTCTTTATCCTTACTCCACTGCCTTCCCTCTAATGTCTCGAGACTATAAATTATTAATACACTTACACTATTCAAGATGTTTAATAATGATTTAATGTGGTTATCTGATTCATGGTTGTCTTGAGAAGTTAAATACTTTTAATGCTTAATGAAGTGGGTACTTTTGAGTTGACTTTTATGTTTATTTATTAGTAGAATCATTATTATCTTCTTATTTACAGAACTTTCAATTTAATGGTAACTCAATGCACTGCTTCAGTATTCAAATGGTGTAGATAACATCATAATTATCTCAAACTTCATGGAGAGGATGTTTACTTTATTATTACTCAATCGAGTCTCATTCAATCATCATGTTTCAGTTTTGAAAAATAAAGATTAAATAATAATTTTAAATTGGATAACAAATAACATTAAGTTACACCATCGTATTTCATTTGGTTAAAGCTTTAATAATAATAATAATAATAATAATAATATATTTTATGAGTCATGTAAAGCAATTTGGTGAGTTAAATAACTCTTTTGATCATATTCAATGAAGCTTAGGTGTAGCTCCAAATAGTTATAACATTATAAATTTTTATTTATTAAATTAATTATAATAAATGGTAATAAGTAATAGAATAATTATTATTACTAACAATGGTGAATAATAATAGTAACATTTATTTGTTTAATCAATAAGTAAATTAGTATAAACATAGTATCTTTATATTAATCACCAGGGTACCCTTAATGGGTTAATTAATTATGATTAACAATTAGACAAGACAATTCTTTACTGTTAATGTTCTTTCTACGACACCTCACATTGACGATACTTTCAAATGATGACAGTTACATTAATTGTTTATTACGGTGTTTAGATATACTGACTAACTCACTTATTTTACACATTAAAAATTTAACCATTCATTACCTAAGTTGATTAGTACATCCTTAAGTAAGTCATCTATGACAATTTATATCACTATTCAAGTGTGACACTTATGTTGTACATCATTACTATTGTACATGTACCTGTTACGGAGAGAAATTCCTATGGCTTGGGGTACCACAACAGCAAGCTTGACTCCAGAAATCAATCTTTTCCAATATGCAATAGAAAGTAAATGTCTAACACTAAAGGATCAGACCTCGTACCTTATTCCGGACGGTTGAAGTAGATCCCCATTGAGCTTTCCAAATTCAGCTTGAATTGATAAATTACTTCCTCAACAACAAGTAAACAATACAAGCATACTATATATCATGGTGTTAGATCTATTCTAGAATATATAATCAACAATGTATAAACATTTGAAATAATCTCATGGATAAAATATTCATTCAAACACACATTATTGGACAGGAAAAGATATTTCTATTAATATAAATAAGATATTACAATAGATACAACCTCTGACGGCACGTCTACGAACCGGAGAAACTGAATCCCCCACTTGGACCTCCACCACCTCAATCCTCCATCTCTCGATAGCAAGCTCACAAGCAAAATGCAAGCTTGGGAAGAACACAAAAGTGCTCCAAGGGACAAAGGGATGCAGACTCAAGCATAAGTTCCGGCAACAATGGACTATAGTTTCTTTGCTCTCAATTCTCTCATATGCCTTCAATGTACCATAGAGTTCCTTATATAGCTTTTCAAAGGGGTAATGAAAGGTCGAATCTGAGCGATCTCAAGGCATAGGGAAGGCCAAGAGTCAAGTGAGTCGGATCCATGTCAAGGAAAACTCCAAAAGGATTTGGATTTTGTACACATCCTGATGTACGCGGGTTTAGGGGTCAAACCCGCGTATATATGTGATTAAGGGTTTAAAAGTCGCGTGTCTCATTTTTCACATGTTTTTAGGGATGATCAAGGAAACATCAAAGGACAAAAAATGGTCCAGAGGGTCTAAGGAGTCTGCAGCGGGACAGGGGAAGGCCATACAAAGTGTGATTCACCTGGAGTGGTAAAATCAGCTATAACAGATGCCCCCTAATGTGTAAGGTCAGAGGGGTCATACGATGGTTGAAATACATTATAAGTCCATCCCAGAGGTGGAGTGATGAAGGATCCCAAATGGAAGACCAGCCACCCAATTAGCATAGTACAATGATACAACTCTGCACATAACTGCAAATACATATAGCAGTCCCAAATACATAAGAGTACAATGGCCATGAATCGACATGATACAAGATATCACATAAGTGGTCATCGCCATGTACAATACACATAGATCAGAATCTCCATGATGAAGATATACAAAGGACCATGATCTCCATAATGGTTGAAGATATATAACAGATAAAGATCTCCATAATGGCTGGAAATGTCTGACATATACTGGAATCAAGTCATGAGAGCTGAAATCTCATGAACAATGGCATGATCAAGGAGGTAGCATATAAGAGATGCCACCAATCTGGAAAGTCTTCTACGCAAACCACTACGAGTACATGTCCTACTATGTGAATAGAGGTGTTGAGGTCTAACATAGTAGTACATCGTCTGATTACCGGTCATTGATGTATACCATTAATAGACGCGAGATCACCCACCGATAATGAAAATGGGAATCAAGGTACTAGAGTGCAAACTAACAAGTGTGAATAAATGTGTTGAGGTCGAACACTTGAGAGGATCCATCGATCAGGGGACATTAATGTATTCCCAAAGACTGTCGATGGCGAGAGAACCTGCCACTGATGACTGCAAGTCTCAAGGCACTCAAAATGACTCTAGATTCCAATCCCAGAATAAATTATATGAAGTCGATGGGATGAAATCTGCTGGAAGGAGGGAATTAAGGCATCCCCCATCATCGAACACGAGGTACTCAGCAAAGCTGTATAATGTGGAAGGACTCGATCATAAGGTGCATGAACCAATAACTGTACTAGGAATGGCCGACATGCAAAGTCAAGATAACTGAGGAATGGCAGACTCAGTCTTCAACTTCCTTCAAAAAAGATCATAATGATGTATGGTGATTGAATAAAGGCAACATAGAATTGATATAAAAACTGGGACATCTCCGCGACATAGGAGGCATAGACAGAGTCTCCATAAGGACTGGAAGCTTAACTAGTCGATGGAGATAAACTCAGATAAATGAGTACATCTCTTAAAGTCAAACTACATCCCAACCAATGGATGTGATATACAGTGCTTTGTTTGAAGGCGACACGACTCGACAACTGCCAAAGATAACATCTTTCCTTATCCATCTTTTTGGTTTTTTGATTTTTTTGGACTTTTTCAATTATTTAAAAAGCTTGAAAAAGAATAAAATTGCTTTATAGTTACAGACTAGGAGGAGACGAGTGTCATAAGGGAAAACAAACTAGTTCCAAACAGTGGAACATACCTATGCTCAATGCAAGGATACATGTGTAGGATATCGACATTCGGGGGAAAATCCCCTCCCAGTAAAAAGGGAAACAAGTTGTGAAGGATATAAAAAATGGCTCTGCATGGCTAGACATGAGACAAGCTTGTGCTACATGGCTGAAACACAATGTCAGGGAAGCCGACATAAAGCTCAATAAGGTAGGAAAAGCTCATGATAATGCATTCACAACTTGATATGAGGGACTCCTAAGGGAAATAGGCCAGCAAAAGATCAAGAGGAGTATGAGGCTCTTGCAAAATGTCATGGAAGTACTATACAACAGACTCCCACACCCTAAAGGAGAAAACGCCAGCATGGGCACCAAATGCAAATAAGGCACTAATTAGGGTACCCATGTAAGGTGAAGCTCTACCACTCATATCATGCCACTTCTAAAACAGCAAGAAGGTTCTGTGACATAACAAAGTGGGTTTGTACCTAAGGTCATGATGAGATGGTCATAAGGTCATGAAAAATGCAAATGATGATGAAACCTAGCCTATATACCAGTTTAGACATGATACCTGAGATCGGCACGAATGGGTCAATCCAACGGCTAAAATGACACTGAAAAAGGTCCTCTACATCATGAATTATGTCAAAAACGGTCCAAAATGGTTAGAAATTGTCAAAACTATAGGAAAGGGGGTAAAAATTTTCAAATATTTGAAAATTTTCTATAAATAGTAAACAATTCAAAATATTATAAAACATTTGAAATTTTTACCCATTTGAGCTCAGATTTTCCACAACGAATTCCAGGAGATCCAGCCGGCGAAATCCACTACCATTTCTTCCAGGTATTTACCCATGGTCTTCTCTTCCATTTCAATGCAATTTTTATCAAATTCCATGGTCAATTAAGCTTTCTAGGCCAAACTAAAAAGGGAACTGTGGCCCACACGGAAATCAAGGGTTTTTCCGCGTATAGGGCTGGATATAAGTGAAAAATGCCCCCAAAGCCACGTACATACACGGATGTTTTGAAAACAGTAGCATATGAGGTCGTGCATTAGGTTTTTTCAATAATCTAATGGGAAAATTTGCAATTTCTTGTGCAGGATGGTCCTAGAGTGGAGAGAGTGTAAACATGGTGAGGTAGAGGAAGCAGTAAGGGCCAATCTAATGGCTCAACAAGCTCTACGTGCATGTGGACTCTACAAGTTTTGGTGTCTTGGTGGTTTGAGGGCCAAACCAAGACTATTACAGATGCTAGTGGATTACTGGGATCCAAACTTTGAGTCCTTCCAGATAGATGGGATGTCCCTCACTATAGAGGTGGAGGACATATACTTCATTACTGGGCTTTCTAGACGAGGGGAAGTGGTGAACATTCATTCTTATGGTGGGCCAGGAGGTGGCCTGACTATCGATGAGTACATTGTGGTGTACTGCTATCTAGACACAAAGAAGGTGGGGAGTCAGGTCCCTACCAATGCTATACAGGTGCTGGGCCTAAAGGCCATAATATTGACATTGGGCAGGAGAGCAGGCTTGGCATCACTCCACTAGGCCTCGCGGCCTCTGATGTTCTATGCAGTGGAGTGCATGAGACCCACGATTTATGACTAGAGCACTACACTACTGAGCAACATGAAACATCATCTCAGTGAGTGTATGGCAGTCAGAGTGTGGAACTTCGGGTTCAGCAGTATACTGAGCACGTTTTTCTTCAAGCATGTTCTAGGATTGAGCCCCGTAGTGGATGTTCCTCTCCATGGGGTTCGAGATCCAGCCCAACAATGTTGGGCAGATGCGATTGCATAGACTGGGGGGTGGTAGGGTGGCCAACCCCTATCCAGTTGAGTTCTTTCCGTGGTGGCGATGACAGATACTTTCCATCAATGAATACCCCTATGTGGGGATAGATTTCCAGGGGGACCCGGACATGCCGCTACCACGAGGATCGGCATATGGTGATATGGGTAACGAATATCGACCCTCTCTTTTAAAATTTTTTGAGTTATTTAATTTTTTTTGTGTTTTCTAAATATATGGAATCAAAAGACATATTTTTGCATGACAATACATAGTGACATCTACCATTTGTGTGCAGATGTGGGACCATGGTAGCCGGAACCCTTCCGTCATCACAAACGGAGGGGAAGAGGAGATGATATCACGGGTGTGGATGCGGAGCGGACGCTCCAAAGTATTCATACCAATTTTGTGAGATTGACACATAGGGTTCCCATGGCGCAAGTTGAGGACTTGCCTGAGGCTATGCAGTGCTAGGTGGTGGGTGTACCATGCACATGGGTGCGATTATTCCAATGGCTAGCTAGAGCCATAGTGACCTTCCATGATCACAACCCTCCTCCTTCACAGGATTAGATACCTGGGAGTGTATACGTTTTGTACTACCGTGTATTATATGTTGGTGGCTCAAGAGCCCCAATTTTGTATCATGACACTATGTATTATCACATTTTGGATGTTATATAATTTTTTTTATGGTGATCGGTTTATTTATTTACATGAGTAAAAATTGTGTTTGTGATGAATTTACTGTGTATGAAACAAATGCCAATGTAACACGTAGTTAGCACATGAGTCAGCAACTTGATTATTAATTCTTGGAATGTGTATGTATGTTGTATTGTCAAATTGCCATTCTAATAATCTCACATGTAAGAATCTTCTTAATAACGTCAGATCTCTAACATGGTACAAACCATTAAGCTGTGACACTACTAACTCTGAATCAAGACGTACCTCAAGAGAGAGAACACCATGTGAAATGGCATCTCGTAGAAGCTCAATAATGGCACTATATTCAGCAACATTGTTGGAAGATGGTCGTAGACATACGCCTCCTGAAGACAGTACCTGACCCATAGGAGTATAAATCACCCAAGCAACAGAGGCTGAGTGTTGAGTGTGACGGCTCGCACTATCCGTGAATCCTATGTAGGTGGAAGATTCCATTGACATCTACCAAAAGAAACGGAAACTAATCACAAACCCGATCACGATAAGAAAAAGACCTAACTATGCAAAACCATACACTAATATACAATAACAAGCCTTGGCTAAAAATCATGCATAGTACTTCTTAAGATAGAGCCCATTTCTAGGCTCCGCCAAGGCCGTTCCTTCGTAATTAACTAACTCATAAGCACCCTTCTCTAAGACATGTTTGACCATGTAAGGACCATGCCACATGGGATTAAATTTTCCTACCCCCAAGGGTTCTTTCGGTTGATCCCACAAAAGGACCAAGTCTCCCTCACTAAACCTCCTTGGACGGACAGACTTGTTGTACTAGACCTTTACGCGATGTTTATTGACCTCTAGAGCCACCAAGGCATCTCGATGCTGCTCATCAAGTTGCTCAAGATGGACCAAACGCTCCTCCAATGGTGAAGTGTCTGGTAAGAGTTCTACAGCTAGCTTCAAACAAGGAATCTCGCATTCAACTGGCAATATCGACTCCACTCCATGTACAAGAAAAACTCCAAAAGGATTTGGATTTTGTACACATCTCGATGTATGTGGGATTAGGGGTCAAACCTGCATATATACACGATTAAGGGTTTAAAAGTCACGTGTATCATTTTTCACATGTTTTTAGGGATGATCAAGGAAACATCAAAGGACAAAAAATGGTCCACGGGGTCTAAGGAGTCTGCAGCGGGACAGGGGAATGCCATACAAAGTGTGATTCACCTGGAGTGGTAAAATCAGCTATAACAGTACCTAGTGTGCATGTGTGGCTAGCGTATGCACAAATCAGATATGCACTATAAAACACACCCTCCCACCTATGCATACATGATAAATAATAATAGTAATTTCCCCATGCAAAAAGAGAAATCATATTTATATTAAGTTTAACATTCTCAATTATTTAATAGTTAATCCCTTTTATGATCTAATATCCTTATCTTTATGTTCTTATTAACTTAACCTGCCAATACAAAGATGGGTTCCTACTACCACTAACTCAACATCGAGGAATACCCATCCCTTAACAATACTAAGTAACACATCCTCCCATCCTAACCTACGTCTACATCCTCCCTATCCTTCCTCTCCTAGTAAAGAAGTGGATGTAGGATTCATTAACCTAACCACATAAGAACCTGTGAGCGATAGCATCGGCTGAACATGAGACATAGCCTCTCCTAGCAGGCATCCAATCATCGTCATCACAACAACTTGGGGAGTGTGTCTCAGCATGACCCTGCCATGACCCCGGGTATCGTAGTAACATAGGGTGGGAAATACATCCATCCCTCTCAACATACTAGGTCTATACCCTATCAAAACCATACTTTGTGGCTATCAGGATTATTGTATTATGTCATCACATCATCAGTTTGGTAAATAAGGCTCTCTACAAAAATTGGTACTATACCACACTTCATATCAAGTAGCCGACTATTACATAGCTCATGCATCCTGTGGATTGGTACTTTGCGAATATATATTTTGTAATGTCTGTTGTAATCTCACATATCACATAAGGTTACCAATAATACATACTAAAACATAACTATAAATCAGATACAAGAGATAAGAACAGATAGGAAAATAGATTATATTAATGTAATGAGTTCATACAAGGCATAGAACTGAACTGAGTTCTTGCTTGGCTCAACAGCTTAATATATACAAGTTACAAAACAGTTACAAATAACTACTTGTCAGTTCGGTGAACTGACACGACTGTTAGTTAGCCGACTAATCTTTCTAGTTAGTCGGCCGACCGACTTAGTCGGCTGATCGACTAGTCGGCCCATCAGCTTAGTCGGCTGACTAAGTTGGTCTTCCTCCAAGTCAACTTATGTTGACTTGCTCCTTCTACATCTCCCCCACGAACAAAACGTTTCTTCGTCCCGAAGAAACAGGGAGGTACAAAAACGAACTCTTGGTCGATCCATTCAGACGTGCTCATGCTATGGGCTGTGCAGACGGATAGTCGGTCTCCTTTGGACACAGACTTCAACGATAGCTGGAGCTGTGATGGCTAGATGATGCTGAAAGTCAGTCCAACTCTACAATTCCTTCTGGATATCGATCGTTAAGGTAGTGAGACTTGAAAGGATCGACATCTTTTCGGACATGGGCATTTCTGCTATATTCTCCATGTTGGGACCCAACAGTTGGTTTTGTTCTTCTGCAGCATTGATCATCTGTTTCATCTGTGGACATATGATGTCGACTTTCTCTAAGTTGGGAAGGGCCTATTGAACCCACTGATGTGCCTCTCGTTCCAGCTTCTACAGTTTGTTGGTCTCCATCACAATTTGTTCTTCAATGGTCTGCCGCAGTTCTGCCTATGTCGACTTCCGGCTCTCCAAAGCCTGAATGCCCTGCCTTGCCTGCCTTGTCTGCTGATAGACCTGCCCATAGTGAGTAGGCCAGTCTCGCAATACTTCCTCAGTGACAACTGATTCTTCCATATGATCCTAGAGGACCTTGTATGCCTCTGAGAATACAGTGTGTTGGGCCAAGAGCAGTCGAACAGTCTCCTCCTTTTTCTCTTCCTTGGTCTCTTGTATCCGGGTCTGGACAGTCGATACCATTGTCTCGAAGAGCTGATATTCTCTTTCAAGTGGTCGATCTATGTCAACTTTGAGAGTGCCTGGTACCACGGTCTGGACTAGAGCTCTGCATCTGCCGATAAACTCGACTTCTTCTGCGTTTTTGGCTACCAGCTCTTTATTTTTTCGATCTGTCCTTTTCTTTGACTCTTTGGCCACATTTTTCAGGAGTTGGCCAACCTCTGTGTCGTCCAAGGAACTTGCATCCCTTAGGCTAATCCGGAGACTAGAGGTTCTATGCTGCTCTTTATTTTTCTTCTGTGAGTCGAGCTGTTGTTCTTGGGTATCGACAGTAGTGGAGGTTGGGTCTGTGGTTAATGGAATGGAGGCTGAAGGTTTTTTCTGGTTGGTTAGGTGGTATAGAAGACGGCTGTGTTTCTTTTTGAGTATGTGGTGGGGAGGTGGGGGGTATTTCTGTTTGAGGAGGTGGGATGTCCGCTTCTGGTTGTGAAGATAACGGTGGCTGTGATGGGTTTGGTTGTAATTCTGGGGTTGGGGATTTTGGGGGTGATGGTGGTGGTGGTGAAGGGGGTTGTGATGACGGTGGGGTTGGGGACGGAGTAGGGGTATGGACAGAGGTCGAAGGGTTGGCGAGAGTGTGTTGTGAACTTTTGTCGGAAGAAATACTTGCTTCCGAAGGTGTAGAGGGTAGGTCGTCTTGTGCGTCGGTGTCGATTGGCTCGGTAACAGACTTTGATGTGCCTAGTACATCACCCTCTTCGTCGTGAGTGAATGTTGTCGTAACAGTTGCATATGGCTTTCTGCTTGCATAGAGAGGGGATTTTGTCTGTATTTTCTGGGCCGACTTAAACAGTCCAGGAAGTGTCACGAAGAAATCTTTAAGCTCAGCATCCTGGTCGACCCTGGCTCTGAATGCCTCCGGGATGGCATGTTGATATTCCTCAGGGGGACTATATGCCTGCTGTACTTGTGCTTGTTCTTCGACTATGGTGGTCGGGGATGGGGGGGGAGGGGTCGACACAAGGTCGACCACATTTTCAGGTGTCTGTGCTATTTTTGCTTTCTTTGGCCAACCCTCCAGAGCTCCTGCATCCACGTACCGTTGAAACTGAACCTCGACTGATAATTTATTGGCACGGGCATCCTCAACAATGTCGATGGCTAGGGCTGCTAGTTCCTCCTCATCATCGGACGAGTCGGCCAGGATAAGCTTGCACTTACCCCTACCTTGTTGTAATTTTTGGGCTTTGATATTTTTCCTTGCGACAGCTATCTCCTTAGCCAGCTTCTTGATGATGCTCTTAGATAAAGCATATTCCGGGTCGTTGCCTTCGACATCTCCTGTCTGTACTTGAGTGGGGTCAAAGGTTGCTGGGGCCGAAGGAGTTGTCTGTTGTTGTAGTGGTATTGTTGGTTGGTGTTGTTCTGTCGGCTGGGGGTCGACTACTTTTGCAGTCGAAGGTTTGACAGTGATGTGCACCCGACTAGTGGGAACAGTCGGGGTGTCCTCCAACACAAATGTGCTAATGTATAAGTTCAGCTCATAGTCCTCTTCCTTTTCCTGGTCGGTGAGTAGCTCGATGATGGAGAAGTCGACCTGTTTGGCAGCCTATGGAATTGGTATCTTTGTCTGTGCTTGTCTGGTCAACTCTCGGAAAATCTGCTCGACCGTTGGATAGTAGTCGAGGTCCTGTTCTTTGGGGTATTGACCTCGCATGTACCATACTGATGTATGGTCAAGTTCTAACTGGATGTGAGACTCAGCAGGGAGGTTTCGTTGGATGTTCTGGGGCACCCTCCACCTCATCGTTCGAACCTTCAACTGCTGGAACTATTTTTCCAGGAAGACTTTCCCCTGTGCCAGCTCATGTAGGGTGCCTTTTTGTGAAAAGGGCTTAAACCGGTGCATTTGGAACCTGGTCGACTCCCGGAAGACTGGACTGCCCTCGGGACAAATGTGATACATAACAATCTAGATAATGAGAGAAGGGAACTTGATCATACCTCCTGTCTCCTGACAGCGTTCAAAGATGGTTTTGATCATGTCCGCAACATAATATCCCTATCGGTAGATCCATCCATCAGTCGCAATTGTGTCGACCGCTTCCAACATTTCCAGTTTAAGGTCGTTGCCCCGACCTGCCAAGGTAAGGGTGATTGCTATGATTTTAGCCACGATTTGTGGCGTCCTTGTTGCAATCTGACCGATCATTAATCCTTTGGAGTTCTTGCCCGATGATGAGCTCGTAAGATCTTGGAATAACCCTTCCTTGATCCCAATAGGTACAGGGCTGCCTTGGTTGGACAGACCCATAAGTTTGGAGATAACATCCCCGGTGATATCAAGCAGTTGGTTGAAGTAGAATCAGCCGTTATGGTAGCGACTGATAATGAATTTAACAGCTTCTTCCTTCGTCCCACCGAAGCTTGCCATCAGTGGTGCGTCAGGGTACTGGAGGATGGAGCTCTTCCGAATTTTCTTAGCAGCTGGGGTCATTCTATTATCGATATAGGCCCACTCTTGGATCTCTTGCCATAGTTTCTGAAATGGGCCCTCCTGGACCTTTGATTTTTTTATTTTCTTGAGACGGTTAAGCAAGGGGGTGTCCTCGGCTTGCAGCTTCTTTTCCTTGGCCGCAGATATGGTTAGTTTGGGTGCCATTGTGTCGGGCTGGTCGAGGTTTTGACAGGGTTTTTGTGCTTTGGTCGACTGAGATTGCGGGTGCTCTGAGGGAAATGGGTGTGGTGAATGAACCTTCGACAGTCCATTATTTATAGGCGTGGTTGGGTTGGGGTGTCGAAATGGGTGTATTAATGGTGGACTTGACAGTCCAGCTGCAATACTCGAGTGCGACTTAATGGAGGATCTGTTTTGGCACTCGAGGCCATCAATGCGTGATGGGACTTTCGAAGTCGATGGTCGGTGTCGTGGGTGAAAATGGTCGGCCTGACTGGTTGATGGTGGTGATGTCGGTTGTCGAAGTAGTGAGTTGCTATCATGGCTTGTTGTGTTGGATGTATTATTTTGTTTTGGACTTTTTCTATCTTTTTATGGGTTTGATTGACGGTTAAGGTCGTTATTTGATTTTTATTTTTTTTTTATTTTTTTCTTTAACGTTTGAGTCGGGATCCATTAACGAGCTTCCGGAATACTAGGCCCTGTAACATTTTCAGACGGACTGAACTGTTGGGATGTATTTCTCCGACAACGTAAGGTCCCATCCATTCTGTGTGTAATTTCTTGGGTTTTCCCTTGACTCGACTGTTATAAAGTAAAGCAAGGTCACTGACCAAGAGGTTTTTGTTTTTGATGTTACGGTCGTGTTAGGATTTCTGTTGTTGTTTGTGAATTTCCTAATGCTGAATAGCCATGATTCTATGTTCTTCTATCTTACTGAGTTGAAATAGTCTATCCTTTCTTGCCTATTCGACATCGACATGTAGTATCTATGCAATAATAGGTGTCTGTTGTCTGAAATGTAAGGGGACAACTGCTTCCTGCCCATAGACTAGTCGAAAGGAGGTTTGATCGGTCGACCGCTTATATGCTGTCCTATATGCCCAGAGAACCGCAGGGATTTTCTCATCCCAGTCGTCTTTTTCGGTGTTGCATATTTTGGTTAACCCTTTTGTCAAAGTTTTGTTAAAAGCTTCAATCGCGCCGTTCGACTGAGGATGATAGGCAGTGCTTCGTCGGTGGTCGATGTGAAGCTGGTCGGTCAGATTTTTGATGGTTTTGTTGATAAAATGTGATCCTTGGTCGCTAATCATTGTGAGTGAGCATCCAAATCTAGTGATAATGTTTTCGTAGATAAACTTAGTAGCTACCTCACTTGAACATGTATCGACAGGTTCAGCTTCTGCCCATTTAGTGACATAGTCCACCGCTGTGATAATATATCTGGCACCTGATCATTTAGCTGGGATAGGAAAAGGTCCTATGAAGTCTATAGCCCAAAGTTCAAATGTGAGACTAGGGTTTACAGATATCAAGGGAATTTCTGTGCTCGGCAGAGGTCGACCAAGTCGTTGACATCTATCGCATCGACTCACAAAGTTTTTGCAATCCTTGTGGATGGTCGGCTACCATAAGCCCAACTGTTGGATTTTTCTTGCAGTTGTATCTGCTTGAAAATGTCCTCCTGCAGGTCCATAGTGTGCTTCATGCATGATTTGTTCTCTCTCATGGTCAAGTACACAATGTCTGAGAATGTCATCTAACCCCATTTTGTACAAAAATCCATTGATGAGGCTGTAGGGTGCAGCCTTCATAGCTAAGATTTGTTTCTTCTTGGTGTTCAGACCTTCAGGTGCCTGACCTGTTTCTAAGAACTGAGCTATTTCTTCTAGTTCTTTGGGTACTGCTTCTATGTGAAATAGATGTGCATCTGGAAAATTGTCATCGATTCCGGTCGGTTCCTCCCCTGTGTCGATACATGATAGGTGGTCGGGTCTGACATTTAGCTTTCCTGGTCGGACTACTACTTCAAACTCAAATTCTTGAAAAAGAAGTAACCATCGATAGATTCGTCCATGATGAAGGGGTTTATTAACAAGGTACTTCAAATCTTGATGGTCGGTATAAAATATGAAAGGGTTGGCCAATTGGTAATGTTGATACTTCTGGAGAGCAAAGACCATACCTAGGGCTTCTCATTCAGTGGTCGAGTAGTTCCTTTCAGCTTTATTTAATTTTCAACTGCTGTAGACGATAGGGTAATCCATCCCATCATCCCCTGGTTGAGTAAGGATGGATCCTATTGCAATGCCTGATGCATCAATATGCACATGAAATTTAGTCGACCAGTTTGGAAATTTAAGTATGGGCACTTCGACCAGTTTTCTTTTCAATTTGTCGAAGGATATTTGACATTCCTCTGTCCATATAAACTCCTGATCTTCTTTTAGCAGTTCCTCCAGAGGGTAAGTCATATCTGAATAATGTCTGATGAATTTCCTATAGTATCCTGTATGGCCCAATAACACCCGGACCTGTTTAGGGTTTATTGGGGGTTTTAGGTCGAGGATGATTTTTATTTTGGCAAAGTCGACCTTTATACCGTCTTTGCAGAAATATGTCCTAAGAGGATGCCTATGGGAGTCATAAAAGTACACTTTTTAATATTTAGGGAGAGTTGTATCTGTCGACATCTCTCCAGCATAAGTCGGAGCCATGTGCAATGATCCTTTAGGGTGGAATATATGGTCCAGTCATTGAAGTATACTGCCATGGTCTTGTAGATATATTCTTGGAATGTTTTGACAACAATTCGTGAGAATACTGCAGGGGCATTCTTCAACCCAAAAGGCATAACTCTGTAGGCAAAGGACCCAAATTCACATACAAATGTTGTTTTCTTTTGATCCTCTTTCGCTATGGGTACTTGATTATATCCCGAAAATCCATATGTAAATGAATAACATTCATGGCCTGCAACTTCATTCAGGATTTCATCAGCATAGGGGGTGGGGAATGGATCTGTAAGTGTGACTTTGTTGAGCTCCCTAAAGTCGACACAAATTCTTAACCTGGTCGGGTCATGTTTCTTGGGATGTACGACCATGGGACTTGCCCATTCTGACTGGTCGATGGAGTAAATGATCCCTACTGCTAACATGTTGTCTATTTCCTTCTTAACTATCTCCGTATACTTATGAGCTAGTTTGTAAGGTCGTTTCTTGACAGATCGGACATCAGGTTTAGTATCAATTTTCATTTCTCCCATTTCTTGTACTAACCCTTTTAAGTCTTTGTAGTCCCTTGCAAAGACATCTTGGAATTCTTTAAGTAAGTTTATGATTTCGGTGGTTTGGTGTTTGTTCCAGTAGTCCCCAATCTTAGCTATTTTTGGACGGTCGTCGTTGGAAATGTCGACCTCCTTATTTTTCACTTTGGCATCCAGCCACTCTGGTGCTTTAGCTTGATTGATCGGTCGACTTCCTTCTTGAAACTATGAAAATGTAGCCAAAGTCGGCTGCAGTCATTCTGTCTAGGTCTAGTTTGTCGGTGGTCTCGACTTTCAGGATTGAGTAGACCGGCTTGGTTGTTTCAATGTGGCCGGTCTTCCATCTAAAGCTCTTACCTTCTGTGTGCTCATTTTCCAAGTGTAAGCGTGTCGACTGTGATTTTGATTCAGCTTGTATCTTGTTACAATCCCTGATTTGTCAATGGTCTTGGTCGGGTTTTGATTCTGTCGGTTGAAGAAACTGTTTGATCTGGTGTGCTATCCCGGCCAACTTTTCGTTGTGAGGTATGAACTGGAAATCCTTAATAAAATTTTCTTTAAGTTCATGCCAAAAGAACGTTTCTCCTCTAGCTTCCTCCATCTTATACCATTTAGTGGGCAAGTCAGCTAGGGTTGAAGGGAACAAATGTGGCCAGGCTCGCTCATCTTTGTGTCCAAGCCGTCTCCACTCCTTTTCACAAAGCGTGATGTGTTCTTCTGGATCTTGGCCTTGGACAAAGATAGGGATTTGAGTGTCCTGGGTTAACTTTTTCCCACCGAATCATTCGACAAAGAAAGTTGAAGCAGTTGTCCAGGTCTGCAGTTTTGTCTGATGGGTGTTCCACCATCTAGCTGCTTGACCTGTAAATGTTTCCACTAAGCTTTGAAGTCTGCCATGTTCTCCAATATTTTTAGATACTTGTTCAAGATGCATTATTGGGGATTCTCTTTCTTTATACCTGGGCAGTTGGGTATTATGTAAGTTGGTTGGCTGCAATGTAGGTCGTTTCCTGATTTTATTTTCAAAGACTTTGTGGATAATTGATACAGTGAAGCACTGTCGGGTGGGTTTTTTCTGTACTTTTTGTATAGTCTAGCACCCTCTTGCTTGTGTTTCATAATTTTCCATCTCCCAGTCATATAATTTAGCATCTGAATTGTAACCAATTGAGTCTTGGTTACCTAAATGAAGCTCCCCATAAATGTTTGGCTCGGTATAGTCCGTATTATTATGGATCTGGTAAAGCTGTCTAACATCGACTTCCTCATCAATCGGTTCGGTCCAAGGTGCTCCTTGGGAAGGATTAATGGGTACAATGACTTTTTGACCATTTCCTTTTAACTTAATTCATTCTTTGTTTAAAGATATGGAGGATTTCATCTTTCGTCCCCAAGGTCGACCAACTAGCACTGGGAAGGAAATGGATCCTTCTTTTGGGTCGATGATTTCAAAATCAACCTTAGTCGAGATTCCTTTGATGGTTGTGTCGACATATTTCCAAACCCCAATGGGTTCAATGAGGCCTTGGTCAGTGAGTTTTAGGTAAATTCCCGACTCATAGAGTCGAGGTCGGCCCATCTATTCCCATGTATCCCTGGTCATGATATTTACCTGAGACCCGAAATCGAGCACCACTTGTTGGACGTGATAACCTTCGATTTCCAGGTTGACGAGTGGGTCGACATCGTTTTTGTCTTTTTGATTGAGGCTACAAATGTTCTTAGTTTGCTTTCCACAGTTAGTGCATTTTATTTCGTGTAATAAATCAATGAACTGGGCTACAGACTTGTCAGTTTGGATGAGATGAGTTAATTGCTGTGTCGTGCTAAGTCGACTGGTAATAATGTCTTCTTGCTGTGCAATGTCTTGAAATATGTGTGTGGCTTCTTGATAAGTTTGGTTTTCCTTCAGAGGATCCGGATAACCATTCGTGTTTGTAATTTTACTAATTTGGGGGTTATCAGGCCCTGTTTTTGTGCCTTGGCGAGTGACAATATGCATATTTTTAGTAGTTAATATATCATGCTTTTGTACACATGACAAGACATTAACATTTTTCTTATTATTGATTTTTTCTAACATGGTAGGACAATCCTCCAGAGAGTGATCGCCTACCCCACAATGTGTACAGAATTTAAGGTCAGTTCTGTCCTTGTACGGACAATCTGCACATCTGTGTCCTTCTTTATAGCAGATGAAGCACTGGGTAGATCGACGTGGTCGTATGTCACGATTCCCGACGAATAGACCTCTTCCTCCAAACCCTTGTCGTCGATTGTCGTACTGGCACTCATATCATCGGCCTTCGTATTGTTTCTCGTTCTGGTCATTAGTATTATTTTGCTCATTGCTCTGCGCCACTGCATTCATCTGGTAGACTGCCTGATAGTTCTGTTTGTTTTTCAAGTTTAGTTGACAGTCGGCCGTATTGTGACTTTTTCTCTCACAGATTGCGCACCAGGAAGCTTTTGCGTTCTTCATGTTAAACGCACATTCTTTCATAGAATGATCCCCGGTCTCCTGGAAAATGTCACAAAATACTTTAGTTTGCACAAATCAGACGTCTTGTCGGCTGTATTCATGTCGACAATTGTCTTTCGAGTGTCCGGCCGTCGAACATTTAGTACACCATATTTCTTGATTTTTGAGGGAGAGTTCTTTTAAGGACTTCTGCACACTTTCCAGCTGTTCTTCTATCCTGTGGTCCATCGGATAGGCAGGTATATCTTCGTCCATTTCCACCTGCAGAGCTTTGGTCAGCGCATCTTCATATGTCTTGAATGTTTCCAGACTGATGTGTCGGTGAACTTTTTGTGATAAGCCTGGAAGGAACCATTGAATTAGTAATTGCTCATCAATAACATAATCTAATTGACTCAATAGGTCCTTCCATCGTTTGTCGTAATCGCGGACAGTCTCCCCTGGATTTTGCTGCATTGTCTTGAGATTTTTGGCGGCCAGGTGCTTAGCATCTGGGGTCTTAAATAAGGATAAGAACTGTGCTTTAATCTCAGCTTTTGATGCTTTGGGTTGCCTTTCTAAAAAGGTCATGTACCAAGTCAGGGCCCGTTTCCATAAGGCTCCTGTGAACTGAGCCATCTGTCGGTCTTCATCCTTCACCTGGTTTGCATCCCAAATGGACTCACAGATGAACCAATGTCATCTGGGGTCTTCATCCCCCTCGTAGAGAGGAATGTGAGTTGTTCCATGACCCATGTCTGAGTCACTTTCACTGCTCTTGGAAGTTGGCAGGGTCGGAGGCGTGGGTGGTGGGGAAAGTGGTGGGATTGTTGATGAGGTTGCTCCTGCGGAATTTTGGTCAACGAAACTGGTACCTCCGTCGGTGGTCAATTCGTCTTCGACGAACAGTGGGTTGTTGTGGATTTCTACTGTCGATGTTCCACTGAAATCTTGTGTGCGCAGGTCTACGTGTTCTATTTCTTTAAAAGCTGTATTTGGCGGGGGGGGGGTGCTCCTTCCTGTGTCGGTAAGAGCAAGTGGATACTTCGGAGGGATGGTGCCGCTTGGATCCTCACCCAGTTCCCTTCGAATGGTCGGCGTATTACAAGATTTCGTCCAGTGTATGTATCGTCGCCTACTCAACTCCAAATACTATAGTCACCAGCTCTTAGTCGGAGGTTGTCTTCGACAATAGTCTATATTCTGGTATGTGGATTTAATGGAAAAAGGGTCGTTCCTTCACTGGGAGCTGTTAATTGGAGAGCTTCTTGCTGCTCGATCCATAATTCTTCCTCCGTAGGGGACACCTCTTGTTCGACGCCCTCTTCCTGTTGGTCATGACCCGACTCTGGCGGATTCTCTTCATGGTCGGTCGCCCTAGGGTTTTATTCTCTGTGCAGCCCGTTGGCTCTTTCGCATCTTGCTTCCCTTCTCTACTGTCTCTCGTCCCTTTCTCGTTTCTGAATGTCCGACATACTTCCGTACAGTACTATTCTCTTCAAGTTTTCTACGATCGACTTTTCATCACTGGTGACGGCTATCCTCCTGAAGTCAACTAGGATCCACTATACTCTATCTCTGACACAAGACCAGCTACCCCCTCATAGCCTACCCAACGCTTTTTAGAAATCCCGGATAGTTCGAATTACTTGCTCAGGAAGTATTCGCACTCCCTTTCTGCAATAAATTTCTCCCACTTCCTCTGCTTTTCCACCCAGTTGGTGTTTGGTGGCTGTTCGCACAGTGGTGGTCTAGGTTCGATGATGTGGCCTGCTCCGTTCTCTATCAAGAATTTGAACATCAAGGTCGACAGGGAGCACAAGAATTGCTCAGTGAAATCTATGTAGAATTTCTCCTTGACAGTTTCTACCGACGTTCGGTCTTCAACTACTTGCTCTTCACAGAAGTCGTCGGCGATTTTCTCAAACCACTACGACAAATTTGTTCGTCCTCCTCGAAATAGTTTATCTAGCAACTGATGTTCTTTAGTTGCATTCGATCTTCTCATCCAGAAGCTGCTTCAACAGTTGTGGCACAGACTCGACGAATTTTTCATGTGTCTCTGTGAAAAATCTGGCTCTAGCTTCAGCGACTGTTAATCTGTTTCGTCTTGCGTAATTTTGCAAATAGTTCACAACTTTATGGTCCCACCAATCCTTGATCTCCTGCTCTGGTATCATATGTGAGCATATATCTTAGACATGTACTACCGGCAACGGAACCAATGTTGTAATCTCACAGATCACATAAGGTTACCAATAATACATAGTAAAACATAACTATAAATCAGATACAAGAGATAAGAACATATAGGAAAACAGATTATATTAATGTAATGAGTTCATACAAGGCATAGAACTGAACTGAGTTCTTGCTTGGCTCAACAGCCTAATATATACAGGTTACAAAATAGTTACAAATAACTACCTGTCGGTTCGGTGAACCGACACGACTGTTAGTTAGCTGACTAATCTTTCTAGTTAGTCGGCCGACCGACTTAGTCGGCTGATCGACTAGTCAGCCCATCAACTTAGTCGGCTGACTAAGTCGGTCTTCCCCCAAGTCGACTTATGTCGACTTGCTCCTTCTACAATGTCCCAAAAAATCAAAAAATAAATAAATTATAGGCTAGTAAAAAAATACCTAGACGAAACATTATTCACTTGCGGAACTCTATCATACACTTCATGTACCTCTGTTTATTCGTAAATTGTTCTTACGTTCTATCTTTTACTTTCGGTCGTTATTTTTAATGTATTTTACTTATGATGTTGTACTACTATTTACTGCTTAGCATTATGTTTACACTTTTGTTTCTTATGTGTCGTTACTGAATTTATATGCTTCGTCCTTTCTACATTGTCTCACTTGTTAATTATAGAGTCCTAACTTATCTTTGTTTGTGGAAACAAAGTGGGCAGAGTGGCGGGACTCATTCTCCCATGATGGTTTGAGAGGTAAAGGTGTTTATTGGTTTACAGGATTACTTAGTTCTCGGAACTAAGCACGGGGACTTCACTTGGTGACCAATATCCTATCACGTTAGTTCATATTGTGGGTTTTAAAATTATCAAAAATTGAACCAAGATATTGCAGGTATTGGGGGGGATGAGAGGTTTAAGGTGGGGGTGGGTAGGGTGGTTTATAAGGATTGAGGTATAAAAAGGGGTGGAGAGGAGGTTTTAATTATTGGGAGGGGGTTTCAAGAAAAAGTTTTTGGGTCAATATCTCTGGAAATTAAGGGTATTTTTTAATATCCCACGATCGTACGTGCTATGTGAGAGGTTCACTAAGTGAAGTCCCCGTGGAACTAAGGCACTTATTCTATTTTACATGCAGTTCATGCTTGTAAGGGAAACTTGTTTAAAGTGTACAGAAAGCCTCGATCTTGAAGAAAATACTACTGGTTGACTTTGGTTCCTTTACAGGCTCTGCATCATAATAGGTATAATTACTATTCTCGTAATTTTAGCTATCACTGCTAAAGTTCTTGTTTAGTACTTATGCTTCCTTAGGGTCTTATAACTCTTAATTTTACATCATGGTATTAATTACGTTTATGTTTAGTTTATTAAAACTATTAATCATATCTTTTGTTTTTATATGTGCAGGTTATTAGCTTGAACTAGATTCAAATTGTGATTCTCTTACGAGTGCAAATTGCAAAACATGGCATATTGCATATGCCATGTTCACTAAGCCTAAGCCTAGGGCTTAATTGTATTTTTATTAGGTTAAGGTTTTTAACCTAAGATTCATATGTTAATAGGTCTTAAACCTTTGGTACATACCTTATATTATTACGTAAGTCTTGGGGTTGACTTAAGGCTAGCGCAGACCATATATGGACTCTACACTTTAAACCTTATCATTGTAATATATTAACCTTGCTATAGTGTATACGTTGTAATGTTCATGGTGATATAAAATAGGGTGGAGAAATAACATAAGGTGGAAATCATATGTTAGCAGGGTTTAAGCATTGGTATGGGAAATGGAGGTCACGAAAACAACGATGCTTGACTATGGAGAGTGGGTTTAATAATTCGTTAATGGAATTCAGCTGGTGCATTCAATGCTCTTGGAAAAACGTGATAGCCCTAAGCTTAAGGCTTGGGCACACGATGGTTTTTCCATTTGCAAATTTTGGGTTGCGGTTTTGTCTTTATCTACATAGGGGAAATGGAGGCGACCTCTATTGTCACAGAGGTAAGATCCCGATTAGTTTATCAGCATTATTATTGTTTACATTGATACAATTGATCGTTTTCATGCTTCTCACCCAAAACCTATTCGATTTTGGTTGCAGGTGAGGTGGCTCCATAATTTGTTGTCGACTCCAAGTGTTTGCAATGTGGCCACGGTTTTCCTGTGAGCAAGTCTATACTTTCTACCTCTCAGCCCTCTTGGGCAGACTACATTTGGATTTGTTACTTGGTTGGGGTTTTATGCTGTGGGTTTCGATTTCACCTTTGGGATTAATATTACAGACTTGGGTTTTAATTAAATGTTCCAGTGGCTTCTGTCTGTGGGTAAAATCACGTTTCCCTTGGATCTGCATATAAATTTTGGGTTTGTAATTATAATTGAGCCATGGGCTGCACCATTGCTTGCAATGGTGCCATATCCCATTGGCATGCCTGTGTGGAGACACTGCGATTTACCATACTGTGTATGATGTATATACTCTGCATTTTTTATAATGATCAATTTTATTTTGCTTACTATGTGTGTAATGTGTATGTTGTGTTCAATGGTTTAATGACAGAGCTTTAGGAACATGAATACGCCGTTGTGGAAGTTTATGTATTGAATAATTTTATTGGGCTGTAATGGTGAACAACGTGGGCTCGAAAGACCAAGCCATGGATGGATTGAGCCTTCCCCATCATGGCTGCGATAGATCTATTGTATATTTACTGTAGATAATTTAATGATTAGTTTAAGGGTGATTCGTTAGAAGAGTAGTTGGTTATAAAAATCATATTGTGTAATTTTATTTTGGCATTTTCCGTAACTTAGGTGAATGTTGTGTGTAGCATCTGTTGGTCGCTTAATATTATGAATCCATAGGTTTTGTAGAATCCAGGGTTATAAGCCGACGATGGCATTCGTTGTTGTGTTTAGACTGTAAATGGGCTCTGTGTATTTAAATGTTGGCTAAGGCCGTGTTGTAGTGAAATTATAGTTTGTCTTAACAACATGATTGTGGTTTATCAATTGTTTCCCGCATACAGGTTATGTATAGCATGGCCATAGCGTGTATGCAAATGAAACCCCATAGGGTTTGACTATTTTTGGATATTAATGTGATGAGTTGTATTTTAATAAATAAAAGAGGCTAGGCTTGTATGCCCACAGGATTCAATTCGTGTTCCTATTTGTAATACATGGGTTTATAATATGATTTTGATGCTATTTAATATGTTATGATTATTGTGTAAGGTGTATTATTTTAATTCGTTTATGGTAATTTTTTGATGAGTTATGTAATTTTGTTTAACGGTTATGTATAAATGGAATAGATAGAAATGGATTCTTTTATATGAATTTACGATCAAATATTCATAAAGGACCATATGGATGGTCACGATGCTTCCTTCGTTCATTTAGTTCTGATACTGATAATTTAAATGCAAAGTTTTAATATTAGTTTATTCTTTTTATAGCGGACCTTGAAAGGTCTTAGATGAGTTATTTATCTTTGGATTTAAATGTATAGATAGCTTTCAGAAATCTTTATGCATGATGACTTTATCTATTTATCTATTTATCTATAAAGTAGTTTTGTTTGTAAGTAATACCCTAAGGTATCTAATTAGTATATTTATTTCTTTAAATCTTGCTCCTATGATTAAATATATTTTAATCTGAACATGTCTCTACTGACAAATGAAATATGTCAGTAGAGTTATAAAGAATAAGTGAGTAATAATAACAAGTCTAAACTAACCTGGTTTATACATAACCCATTTTTATAAATAGTGCTACTACATAATTTAAACTAGGGTGTAGAACCCTTGAAGAACATCACCCAATGCATTTAACTTTGCAAAAATAAACCCATACTCAGACATTTCCTAACCCTGGTATAATAACTCATCTACAGTCGAGGGTTAATATTTTATAAGACATGTAAACCCTAGAAAGTATAGACAAAGCAATCATTTCTAGGTCTAGAATACCATATGAATATTTACCTAAAACAGCCATCATTTATGATAGACATGAACTTAACATACTAAGAACTCATACCTGTAATTTATTTGAGGCTCCTTTAATGGCTGAACCTTCACACTTTTAAATAGTCAGCATTATCAAATTAAGACAGATCTAACCTCTGATTTTGATGACAAAATCACTTGGGAACTACCACGTTCCTCCCAACCATGACCCAAAATCATTCCTGGTTTTAATCCGAATCCCCCAAAGCCAGAATCCAACATGAAAGTAGCTTAGAGCTCCTAAGGTAAGGTTTCCTATCTAGTGTATCAAATCTGGATCAGTTCTCATTTTCCTTCCACGGAATGTTTCTTCAAGAATTTACTTGAGAGCAAACAGGAAGAAAAATGAATCCTCACATGATAGATCAGAACCCCAAGCCTTTCCTTGGCTTGATCCTTTATAGACAGACTTTTCAGTCAAACGGATAGTTAAATAAAAAAACCTTGGTTTCTTGATTTAAACCTTTTCAATTACTTTGGGTAGTTATTAATATTTTAACTTAGGAACATTCTACTAGTTCCTAGTTGGACTTTTAAAAACATTATACTATTTATTAATCTTTCATAATAAATAATAATTGATGGAGCTCTTCTTCTTTCTTTCATTTATTTATATTATTAATATATTTAATTATTTATACATAACATGTATAAAGTACATAATAATATCGCACTTTATTAGCATTTGTCTTTGGGAATCATATACCATGATCCCACAAACCGACACATCAATCCACAAAGCTTCCAGGAGAGCCCACACGTGTGGAGGAGAGAGAGAGGGTGTAATTCCCCATAAAGGATGTTGAAGATCAACTCTGGATCTATCTAGATCACCTCCTTTAGTCAAGGATTTGTCAGATCCAGTCAATCTGGTTCAGATCTTACTGATTTCAATCAATTTGGCTGAGAATCCACTGATCTAGGATTTTGGATTTGCTCCATTATTCATCAATTTATTAATTAAAATAATCAATAATTGACTTTTTGGGTTTTTCTAACCTGAGTGATGGAAATCACTCAAAACCTGAAAAAAGTGGGTCCATGGGTTTACATGGTGCTCTTAGCTTGAAAATGAGCACCTACATGACTGAAACTGATTATTTGGCCCACTTTTATTACAAAACCAATTTTTCCAATTAAACTATTAAAAAATAGCCTAAGTTTTGGAAAAAAAATTTAATAAAAAACACTGAAAATTTTAAAAATTTAAAAAAGTTGAAAAAACCTAGGGGGACTTAGACATGTTCATATGACTCGACCATGATGCCTAGCATATTTATACATTGACACATAGACTCTAATAACCTCAATAGGCCTAAATGCCAAGCCGACCACCCCAACTTTGGAGGTATGGAGTGAAAAACTCAAAAAAACTCAGTTGTTTATTAAACTAGCAATAATAACCAAGGAAAAAAACACCCTGGGCTGATCGGATTGACAAATAAAGTCTAAGAGACCAAGTATTTTATAGACACTATCATGCTAGAACATTTATTACAATTCCCCCATGTGGTATGAACATGTGATATAGTACAACATAGATTCCCAGAAGCAAGACTAAAGGTCTTCTGAAGTCCGAACAAGTTATCCTTGTCCAGTTCACCAGGATGACTTGATAAAAAATCACTAAGTACAACTTAGGTGTTAACAAGATCCCATATAGTTTAATGGTAGAGCAGTTTGAATTCCAATGTTTTGGAAGCTTGCTTGGTTTGAATTGAAGGCATTATGTGTGAAAGAGGATCAGGAGGACATATCTAAAAGAAACAAATTCAGTGCAAGTATTTATTTGAAGACAGAGACATGGGGAAAGAAGAAGGCTCAAAGAGATGAAGAAAAATATTTCTAATGTAAAAGAAGTCGGTTTCTCCATAGCAGAGATATTAGGAGAGGCCACTGAGGGACCTGCTAAAGCAGAGGAAGTTCAAGAAAATATAAAGGAGGCATGGAGCAGCATCTATTATCCACCGCCATATTTCTTAGGTATAATTTATGAATGTTGGTCAGTTAATATGAAAAATTTCTTGCATGCTAGAGGTTTATGGAATTTTGTTGAAGATGGAGTTAAAAAACTCCAATATCAGGCCAAGGATGCATTTTCCTTGTATTACATCCAACAAGCTTTGGATGGTAATATCTTTTATGTAATTGCTGAAGCAAACACAACTAGAGAAGCCTGGGAAAGTTTGAAGAGAAAGTTTGATGTAAGGGGGAGATATATGACTGAGTCATCGCCTATTAACATTTCAGTAGACAAATTTGCAGAAGCAACAGAAGATAGTCAAAATATATGTAAATCTTGCAATTGTGTTGATATATCAAATGATGAAAATGTTGTCGAAACTAAACGTGAAAATGAGGTTGTTGTATGTTGTCTAACAACAACAGAATTTGAAGAATTTAGAAATTTCTATTGATAAATATGTAGTTTCAAATTTATATTTTTCTGAAGTAAATTATGAAAATGATGGAATGGTTAACATGCATAATGTTGATGAAGATGATAAATTTCTCAAGTGTGAAGACAACAAAGAAGTATTTGTGCATGAAGAGTCCTTGAAGGACATGTCCATGAAGATATTTAAATCATGTATTGAATGTGATGACTGTGTAGATAGCACTAAAGATGTTGTAGAAGTCAAAGACAAAGGTGGACTTGAAATAAACTACAGTAGTTATGTTGAAGAAAATGAAAAGTGTTTCATCCACCCATTTGGTGCGCATAAGGAAGATGATAAAGCTTCGTGTGAAAAATACATTCATGAAAATGGTGTATCTGGTGATAGAAAAAGTGTTGGTGATATTTTTAAAGAAGAATCTACAGAGATATTGAATGGTACAGACAAGGATAGAGAAAAGAACAAGATTTTTGCTAATAATTTGTTTGTTAGTGATTGTGCAGGTACAAAGAAAGAAAATGATGATGTCTTGGGTTATAAGTCAAATATTGAAGGTGAAGCAACTGCCATTGTAGCACTTTGTTCTTTAAATATTCCAATGATGTATGTTACTGATGAAAACGATCAAGAAGGTGCTAATGAAGCAGTCAGTATTTGTGAAATTTTGCATGGAGAAGTACTAGTCAATGATGATCATGATGATACGGTGAAGATTTCCATATCAGCAGTATGTGGAGTAACATCAAAAGCTAAGAAAGATAAAGTGCACTATGTTGAAGTGTTTGAACCTATTTATGAATTTTTTGAAAATATTGATGATTTTAATTTTGTTGAAGAATTTGACAAGATTGTTGAAGATTGCACAAAAGTTGCAGCAAATGAAACAGATAAAGTACAAGAAAAAGGAATCTATAATGATGCTGGAAATGTTGATGATTCGGTGATTGCAGAAGCAATGATAGAGTTGCATAATGATAACACTCAAAATGTTGTATGTTCTGTTGTAGACAGAGCAACTGAAATAGGTAATGATGTTCTTGATGAACAATTGAAATTTTTGGAAGAATGGCTTGAAAGGCCAAGATATGATGATAAAGATGATAGTCTTGTTGTGGAAGTAGAAATGAAGAAATTTGATTACCTTGTTGCAGCAACAGAGGTAGATTTGAATGAAGAGATAGCTACAACTCTCAGAGAAGAACAAAATGAAAAGAACCAATATGGTTCACAATATGATAATTTATATAATGTTAACAATTTTTTTGAATGTACATGTGAGAATCCAATCAAAGATGAAGATGAATCCACCAAAGAGGATCATTTGGAAATGATGAGTTTGATTTGAAAGAATAAATTTGCACCAAAGATGAATTGGTTGAAGAATCAGTTGAAAAGATCTTCATGTTATGGAGTCCTGGAGAAATTGAACATTATTATCAATTAATGTGTCTACATAATGACATTGAACTAATTACTTTCAGTAAATACATAGATAGCTTGTAGGATCTTTATATGCCCATGTTGCAGTTTTCAGGAGAAAAGATTTGGATTGAAGTCCTTGGGATAAAGGACATTGAAAAATTGAATGATGATAAGCAAATTAAAGAATGTGGTGCAGTTGAAGTTGAACATAATGGATTTGTGGAATCAAAGAAGAAATTGATGGTAAAGAAGAAAGTGAAGATGAAGAATCGAAAGTATTTTTGGTATAAAGTTTGGCGTTCTGAGCCAAGTAATGATGAAACCGAAGCTGAGAACGATGAAATTGAAATTATAATTACTGATTGGTTTGCAAAGGCAAAGAATATTGAATGCAATTGTATTGATGCTGAAATATTATATTTTGAGGAGAACAAGTATCGTGGAATTGCTGAGCAAAAGGAGTTCAAATTATTAAGATACAAAGACAATATGAAGAAATGGATGAAGCCACGAATGAAGCAAGGGATGAAGAAGATCAAGGTAAAGATGAAGATAAAACAGAAAACAAAGTTTGCATATTTCAAAGTTTGGAGTTGAAAGAAACATAAATGATGCACTAGTATGTTCCAACAAAGAATGTGAACAATTTTTTTTTTTGAAGTTGTTTTGATATTGATGTAAGCCTTGCTCAGACTTAGACCAACAAGCATTATAGTTGAAATGTTGTTTTGTAAAAAATGTAGTTGTTTGTGTTTGATGTATTTTGGGTGTAGTAATTAAAGGGGAGAATGTTGGCAGTTGTTAATTATTCCACCGTCAATATCAGTTGCCAGCTGAAACACCAAAAATGAAACACTGTTCAAATTACCTAACCGCTGGAAGTGTGAAAAGGAATGACCGTCCAGGTTAGTGGCCACCGCAATCCTGAAGAGTTGCAGCACCGCCACACTGCTTTGATTTTTCCATGCTGTCAAGGTTTCAAAGGGACAATAGACCACATCAATTTTTGTTGCAGCTCATGAAAGGGCAGAGAATTAATTAAAATCTAACAGACATTAAATTTATAAATTATGAAAAGCCATTTTGATTAAACTAGCAGAGTGCATCAAATTACTGAAGAGGTGTCATAGTTTCCACTGTGTCAGACTGTAATAGACTGTAATAGATCATACACAGATAATTCCATTTTTGTATAGAGAAAGGTCAATTAGCGGATAATGACCAACTTAGCTAAATATCCTATAAATACATAGCTTGTGATCATGTTTTATATATGAAGAATTATGTTCAATATGCACGGCAGAGAGTAATAGAAACAGAGTTGAAACTCTGAACTTTACTATGCTATTTTTTGTGTTTACTCTGTTTTGAGTTAGATAACTTAGTTTTTATTTTTGATGTTGGTCTGTAGTAGAAGTTGAATGAAACAAAGTTGATTTGATGTGAATGTTGATTATTAATTCAGTAGAATATGTGTGTTTAGTTTATGGACGCAGGGGTCATCTGAAACTTGTTAAAATGTCAGTTGTGAGTGAGCTGTGAGTGACTGTCAATAGTCACAACTAGCTGAAACAAGAGTATAAAGTGTTGTTGGCTGTAATAGCCAGCTGGAACATCATCTGAAGTACATTGTAACCTATAGTATCCAAGCTGCAACAATCCCGTAGGTGCTAGGTTGATTTTGTGAGCTCTGTTAGTGAGTTACAAGAAAGATGTACATTGCTCAGGAGAGCTGTACATTGCTTGTATGTGTTATTTTCAGCTGTGCGTAAAGTTTTTAGTGCTGCTAAAAAAGGAGTGGCACTCTCCTTCCTTCCACGAAGTATGGATGCATACATTGTTTCGACTTCTATTCGTGCTAATAGTCATCATTTTCTCTTTTCTTGGGATTTGAAGGTACTACCAATGTGGCCAATAATGAATCCATCTTACATGGTCTTTAGATATCCAACTATTAAGGTATCAACATTTTATAGCTGAATTTGATGTAATTGTTATGCAAGTCAAAGGAAAACTTGCACACATAAATGAAAGACTAAAAAGATATAGGAATGTAGTGCTACTGGCCACATAAATTTTCAATACATTATCATTATAGGTGTGTAATATCCCAAATTTCGGACCTACCATTTATAGGCATGAGCCTATTGATCATGATGATTATATTGATGTTTTATTTTTATATTAGGTTAAAGACCCCATTGCATATGAACATGATGATTTGCTTTGTATATTGGGAGTAATCCAATTGATGATGATATATATGTGTATATATGTTGGTTGTGTTGGGCGTGGACCCTAAAGCACATGATTGATGAAATGTTTTGTGTTGGGCGTGGACCTTGAAGCACATGATCAATGAGATGTTTTGTGTTGAGCGAGAGGCTCTGGACCACATGAGTACTTACATTTGTGTTGAGCATAAAGCTCTGAAACACATGAAAATATAATTGGAAATTTTGGGCATAAGCTCTGAAGCATCGGATCCTTGGCCATTGTATCCCTAGGTGTATCGTACAAGTACATCCTAGCATTTAGTGTTGAGCGAGAGCTCTGGAATTGCACTATGTTTGTAACTCCCTGTTATAAGCACTGAGTATGGGCTCTGGTAAGCACTAGGGGTTACTGAAAAGATTAAAATCACCTCTGAGTGAAAACAACTCAAGAATAATATTGATCTCATCATACTTATTTTTAAGTGATTAAATGAAATTTCAAATTTATTTATTCTCATCAAGTATTGAAGAACTACCACGTTATACGAGGGAAATCCAACATGCAAGGATGTTTAGAGTTGCCTAGCCTAGTAGAGCTAAGCCATCTATCTACTTGACCTTCATGAAGAAGTGTCAGTCTAGGGATCATAATATATGATGCCCAAAGACAAATTATAACAAGTATTATAATACTATGCATTTTATACATAGTATGTATAAAGAATTAATTATGATTAATTATATAATTGAATAAAGAAAGAAGAGAAGCTCCACCAATTATTATTTATTATTAAGGGTTTAATAAATAGTGAAATATCTATGAAAGATTAACTAGGAACTAGCTAAAAGTTTTGTCCTCCCTTATTCAAAATGAAATGCAATATAAGTCAAAATGAAATTGTAGGGCCCCTCCATCGAGGACGACACTACTATATTCTCATCCAAATCCTTTGTACAAAACTTATTAGAGCTAAGTTTGATATAATCAAAAGCATGGATTTTGAAATGTATTATATGGTTCATTGTCTCTAATTTGTGTTTCTCAGAAGGAATTATTTTCCCATTCAATATTCTATAAATTCAATAAGTCTATATTTCAATTAGCTAAGGATTTTACATATGTAAATAAAATTCTAGGATATATCTTAATTTCATATTTCATAATCAAGAAAAATATAACAAGTAGAACACATGTTTTGTGTAGTGTTGTAGATAGTTCCCATAGTAATGTTAGAATAATCAACCCATAGTTAGCTATCTTAGACATTAATTAATCCATTTTTGTCTTATTTGCCTAGTTTCCATATACCACCTTATGCAAGTTCTCATCTACACATCCATAGTGGTCCAACTTGATAATTTTGAGTCATGGAGTGCTTGGGAAACATCCTAGAATCAAATCTGCTTTATTCCTGGCCTTCCTAGCACCTGTCTGCTTTTTTCTGCTTTATTGCCTGCTTTTTCAGTGCTTTAAGGCAATTGCGAAAGTTTGACTAGCTGAAGTTAACTTGTTTTTTGTCCTCCACATCCTCCACTCTTTTCTCCTATGAAAAGCATGTATGAGTTTCCCTTCCATTACCTTTTAGCTTTCCTAATTGATTTTTCCAATTCGTGAGCTCCTTAACAGTTTTGGAAACTGCTTTATGCACCTATGGGGGATTTGCTTAGATTTCGTAAGCCTTCTTTTGACTAGATTCAAATGGAAAATTCATGCATTCGAATCCCTCATGTAATTATTTATTGTGGTAGCCTATGAATTCACAGGGTTGGCTATTGTATGCTTATTCAATACAGATTAGTGTTCAGCTCCATATTCAGTCTCTTTTGTGAGTAATTTTGCATGTACAATTGATAATTGTTGTGAGTGTAATTGTTCTATCACTGGGTTCAATTTCCACATGGTATCAGAGCCTTTGTAGATTGATTTCTCTGCTTCTAATTTGTTTTTCAGGTTCGACATCATTGACTGGGAGCATTCTACTGCTTGCTGGGACAATTTCTGAGCTATGGATCAATCTCAGAAGATCATCTTGAATCCATTTAACTTCTTTGAATGGAAAGAAGATATGGAGATACTATTGAGAGCGAAAGGCCTCTATAGAGTGACTATGGAAACAAAAGTAGAACCGAATGCAGCTGCAGAGAAGATAAAATGGCACAACAGGAGGGATGAGGCCTATGGTCTCCTGTGTCTGAGCATATCCAGAGACCTCCTTTTCCATCTTGATGGATTGAAATCACTGAATGAAGTATGGTAGAATATTGTTGATATTTTTGCTAAGACAGATGAGATGAGGGGACATCAAATCGAAAATGAACTGATCTCCCTGAGTCCAAATAGCTTTGAATCCCTGCAACTCTATTTCTCCAAGTTCAAAGCACTTGTTTTGCATCTAAAACAATGTGGGATCGAAAAGAAGGATGATCAGCTGGTCTTGGCCATACTCTCGAAGCTTGGCCCTGACTATTCAGTGTTTGTTTCGACCTTCTATGCCACAAAGTTGACAGCTCGAACCTGGAAAATGCCTAGCCTTGCAGATTTCATGGAATCTCTCACAGAAGAATAAGATAAGTTGGTGATGATGGGAACCATCAAACCATCCAAATACCAAGCCTTGGTTGTTGGATATTCAAGGGTGGATTCAAAAAGAAAAAAGAAATCTAAAAAGCCACCTGAGCAAAAGAGAGACAAGAACAAGTCTCTAGAGGAGCCTCAAGGTTCCAAGAAGAACTACCAGAAGAAGAAGAACAAAGGAGAAATGAGCAAGTGCACATACTGTAGTAAGGGCAATCATTCTGAGAGCTCCTGCATGAAGAATCAAATAGACATGCTGACCCAACTCCTGGAGAAGAATGGCATCTCCCTTCCAGACAGCAAAAAGAAGAGGGAAGGAGGATCAAGTTCAGAAGACAGAGAGAGAGTTCATGCATTGGTTGCTGGCACATCAAGTTCACCTAGTTTCATCATTGATTCTGGAGCTTCAAGACATATGGTTTTGACCAAGGAGGCATTCACCTCACTTTACATGTCGAAAGGTCCACCAATAGTACTGGGAGATTACTCTCTCACTGAAAGTTTGGGCAAAGGGAGGATTGATCTTGACCATGGTAAGTTCAGCAATGTGTTGTATGTTCCAAGTCTTGCCTCTAACCTCTTATCAGTGTATCAGATGACCCACACAAGGTATCCAAAGAAGGTCATATTCTCCCCTGATGAAGTTGAGATCACAAAGATCTCAAGTGGTAAAGCCATTGCAAAAGGAGTTGCAAATCATACTTCGAAGGTATACATGTTCTCACACTTCCTACCCTACTCAAACCCCTCTGCTCTTCTGATTCATACGAATGAGGCAAGCAATATTTGGCATGAAATATTTGGCCACCTAAATTACAAGTATCTTTTATATCTTAGTGAAAAAGAAATGGTCATAGGGTTACCCAAGATAAAAAATTTCGAAGGAGTTTGTCAAGGTTGGATCCTAGGAAAACACCCAGAGCATAAATTTGAGAGAGCTAGTCATGAGAGAACCTTTGCACCTCTTGAGTTGATCCACAGTGATGTTGATGGCCCATTCCCTCATATGTCCATGAATCAGGCCAGATATGCATTGAATTTAAAAGATGAATTTTCCAGGTTTTGCTGGGTTTACTTCCTGAAACACAAGTTTGAAGTTTTTGGCCTCTTCAAAGTGTTTAAGGATTTGGTTGAAAACCAGTCTGGGAGGAAACTCAAGGTCCTCAGATCTGACAATGGTGGTGAGTATGTCAAGTCTGATTTTATTCAATATTGTGTAGATGTAGGTATTCAGTTGCAGCATTCTATCCCTTACACACCACAGCAGAATGGTGTTGCAGAGAGGAAGAACAGATCACTGAAAGAGATGGCAACCTGCATGATGGAGGCTAAGACTTTGCCACCAAAGTACTGGGTCAAAGCTAGAAACTGTGCAGCTTATATCTAGAATAGGGCGCCTCATAAACAACTTGATGGTATGACTCCTTTCGAAGCATGGAGTGGGCACAATCCAGATGTGACCCATTTCAGGATTTTTGGCTCAAGGGCTTGGGCTAGAATTCCATCAGAAAAGAGAAAGGGTTTGCAGCCCCAAGGCCAAGAGTGTCTATTTGTTGGGTACTCTAAAGATTCAAAAGGGTACAAGCTAATCAATTTGAGCACAAACAAATCCTTCATTGAAAGGTGTGTTCAGTTTCAAGAAGAACCCCTAGCAGCAGTGGAAGTTGGAGAAGCCTCTTCACCACCAGAACCTCTAAATGTAAGTGAAGAGATAGTTGAACATGCTGATTCTGATATGTCTGATAGTGATGATTTTATTGCAGATCCTAACATCCCTACAAGGCCAAAATGGGCAGCCAATACCATTCATGCAGCTGGAGAGCTAGCTGGAAATCCTAATGACCCTAGGAGGACTAGATCTCAATTTGAGAGTGCTCTATGCATGAAATATCCTATGTTTGATGAGAAATGATATCTGATGGTGGAATCAGATCCTCAGGCATATGAAGATGTAGTAGAAGATCCAATATGGCAAGCATCCATGAAGGAAGAGTTCAGCTCACTCTAGAAGGGCAACACTTGGGGGCTAGTTGATCTTCCCCCAGGGAGGAAGCTAGTTCAGTGTAAGTGGGTGTACAAGACCAAATTTTCTACTGATGGTTCACCTTTGAAGTACAAGGCCAGATTGGTAGCCAAGGGCTACTCACAGGTTCATGGCATAGACTACAGTGATACCTTTGCACCAGTGGCAAAGATGGACTCCATCAGGCTAGACTTATCCATTGCAGCTTCAAAGAAATGGGAGGTACATCACATGGATGTAAAGTGTTCCTTCCTGAATGGATATCTCACTGAAGAGATATAAATGCAGCATCCTCAAGGATTTTCTACTAACCCATCTCTTGTGTGCAGGCTAAAGAAGTCATTGTATGGGATTAAGCAAGCCCCCAGGGCTTGGTATGCCAAGATTGATAGCTTTCTGCTATCACTGAATTTTGTTCGATGCAAATCAGATCCAAATGTATATTTGAATTTTATTAATGGTTCATTAATGATCATTGTGTTATATGTTGATGACCTTCTCATTACAGGAAGCTCAAAGGATGAAATTGCTTCCTTGAAGGGTGCAATGAACCAAGCCTTCTCCATGACAGATTTGGGGCTCTTAAGCCAATTCTTGGGGCTTGAGATTGCTCAAACCAAAGCTGGAATAAAGGTGCACCAATAGAAGTATTCCTTGTATTTGCTGAACAAATTCAGAATGAAGGATTGCAAGCCAAGCAAGACTCCTTTCCTTTCAGGAGTGAAGCTTGAAGAAGCTGATTCTTCACCTATGGTAAACAATACACTGTATAGGCAATTGATTGGATGTTTGTTGTATCTTACACATACTATACCTGATATTTCTTATGCAGTAAGTGTGGCTTCTAGATTCATGGATCATCCTCATGAGATCCATTGGAATGCAGCCAAAAGGATCCTTAACTTTGTTCAGGGAACAAGGACACATGGGATCTTCTATAAAGCTAAATCTGATCTTGATTTGATTGGGTTTACTGACAGTGATTGGGAAGGTGACAGCACAGATAGAAATTCAACATCAGGATATGTGTTCATGCTTGCAAAAGGGCCAATCAGCTGGTCAAGCAAGAAACAGAGTTCCATTGCACTCTCATCTACAAAAGCAGAGTACAGAGGAGTTGTAAATGCAACAACTCAATGTTTATGGTTGCAGGGGTTACTTGGAGAGTGTGGATTCGAATCAGAATACTCAACTACTATCTACTATGATAATTAGAGTACCATTCAAAGCTGCAATGATCCAGTTCAGAAGCAGAGAACCAAACACATTGAGATCCATATGCACTACATCAGAGAGCTTGTGCATGATGGCACCATTCACCTACTCTTCTGTTCATCTTTAGAACAAGTAGCTGATATCTTCACCAAAGAATTTTGTGAGAAGACATTCAACAATCTCAAATCACTACTAGGGATTTCTAATCATGCTGTGAAGCATGAGTGATGACAATATTTCCAAATTTTGTTTTACAGTCCATGTTTAAGGGAGGATTTTCCCACTGGATTTTTGCCTCTTTCCTTGGTTAAATGGACATGCAGTATGTAAAGGGTGACTAAGCCTTGTTGCTAGGCCCTATAATTTTCTGATATTTTACTCATAAGTCAGGCTTAAGGGGGGTTGTTAGAATAATCAACCCATAGTTAGCTACCTTAGACATTAATTAATCCAATTTTGTCTTATTTGCCTAGTTTCCATATTCCACCTTATGCAAGTTGTTATCTACACATCCATAGTGGTCAAACTTGCTAATTTTGAGGCATGGAGTGCTTGGGAAACCTCCTGGAATAAAATCTACTTTATTCCTGGCCTTCCTAGCGCCTATCTGCTTTTTTCTGCTTTATTGCCTGCTTTTTCAGTGCTTTAAGGCAATTGGGAAAGTTTGACTAGGTGAAGTTAACTTGTTTTTTGTCCTCCACATCCTCCACTCTTTTATCCTATGAAAAGCATGTATGAGTTGTCCTTCCATTACCTTTTAGCTTTCCTAATTGATTTTTCCAATTCATGAGCTCCTTGACAGTTTTGGAAACTGCTTTATGCACCTATGGGGGATTTGCTTAGATTTAGTAAGCCTGCTTTTGACTAGATTTGAATGGAAACTTCATGCATTTGAATCCCTCATGTAATTATTTATTGTGGCAGCCTATGACTTCACAGGGTTGGCTATTGTACACTCATTCAATACAGATTAGTGTTCAGCTCCATATTCAGTCTCTTTTGTGAGTAATTTTGCATGTACAATTGATAATTGTTGTGAGTGTAATTTTTCTATCACTGGGTTCAATTTCCACAAGTAGCTCCTGTATCTTTTCTCTGTAACTGCTCCTTTTGTCCCATCCTTACTAACCAAACCAATAAACAACCCTGTCGACCAGCTGATTCTGTTGTCCCTAGGAAACCAACGGGTTTCCTATCCCCAGAGCCCACAAACCGATAATACAAATAACAACATTCCATACGTAATACCACTCAATCAGAGTTCAATTTTCATAGTTCAATTTTCCTCTTCCTTTGAGGTTTCCCACCTCCTCAAATCTATGAGTTAACCCCCTCTTGGGTATCCCCTCTTTCTCTTTGAAATTCTAAGTATTATTCTCCCAAAAAGAAAAGAAAAAAAACTAACCTTCTTCTCCTCCGTGAGGCCTGCCCTTTTACACATTTTCCTCCTCCTTTCTTTATCCTTACTCCACTGCCTTCCCTCTAATGTCTCAAGACTATAAATTATTAATACGCTTACACTATTCAAGATGTTTAATAATGATTTAATGTGGTTATCTGATTCATGGTTGTCTTGAGAAGTTAAATAATTTTAATGCTTAATGAAGTGGGTACTTTTGAGTTGACTTTTATGTTTATTTATTAGTAGAATCATTATTATCTTCTTATTTACAGAACTTTTCATTTAATGGTAACTCAATGCACCGCTTCAGTATTCAAATGGTGTAGATAACATCATAATTATCTCAAACTTCATGGAGAGGATGTTTACTTTATTATTACTCAATCGAGTCTCATTCAATCATCATTTTTCAATTTTTAAAAATAAAGATTAAATAATAATTTTAAATTGGATAACAAATAACATTAAGTTACACCATCGTATTTCATTTGGTTAAAGCTTTAATAATAATAATAATAATTATAATATATATTTTATGAGTCATGTAAAGCAATTTGGTGAGTTAAATAACTCTTTTGATCATATTCAATGAAGCTTAGGTGTAGCTCCAAATAGTTATAACATGATAAATTTGTATTTATTAAATTAATTATAATAAATGGTAATAAGTAATAGAATAATTATTATTGCTAACAATGGTGAATAGTAATAGTAACACTTATTTGTTTAATCAATAAGTAAATTAGTATAAACATAGTATCTTTATATTAATCACCAGGGTACCCTTAATGGGTTAATTAATTATGATTAACAATTAGACAAGACAATTCTTTACTATTAATGTTCTTTCTACGACGCCTCACATTGACGATACTTTCAAATGATGACAGTTACATTAATTGTTTATTACGGTGTTTAGATATACTGACTAACTCACTTATTTTACACATTAAAAATTTAACCATTCATTACCTAATTTGATTAGTACACCCTTAAGTAAGTCATCTATGACAATTTATACCACTATTCAAGTGTGACACTTATGTTGTACATCATTACTATTGTACATGTACCTGTTACGGAGAGAAATTCCTATGGCTTGGGGTACCACAACAGACAACTTGACTCAAGAAATCAATCTTTTCCAATATGCAATAGAAAGTAAATGTCTAACACTAAAGGATCAGACCTCGTACCTTATTCCGGATGGTTGAAGTAGATCCCCGTTGAGCTTTCCAACTTCAGCTTGAATTGATAAATTACTTCCTCAACAACAAGTAAACAATACAAGCATACTATATATCATGGTGTTAGATCTATTCTAGAATATATAATCAACAATGTATAAACATTTGAAATAATCTCATGGATAAAATATTCATTCAAACACACATTATTGGACAGGAAAAGATATTTCTATTAATATAAATCATATATTACAATATATACAACCTCTGACGGCACGTCTGCGAACCGGAGAAACTGAATCCCCCACTTGGGCCTCCGCCCCCTCAATCCTCCATCTCTCGATAGCAAGCTCACAAGCAAAAGGCAAGCTTGGGAAGAACACAAAAGTGCTCCAAGGGACAAAGGGATGCAGACTCAAGCATAAGTTCCGGCAACAATGGACTATAGTTTCTTTGCTCTCAATTCTCTCATATGCCTTCAATGTACCATAGAGTTCCTTATATAGCTTTTCAAAGGGGTAATGAAAGGTCGAATCCGAGTGATCTCAAGGCATAGGGAAGGCCAAGAGTCAAGTGAGTCGGATCCATGTCAAGGAAAACTCCAAAAGGATTTGGATTTTGTACACATCCTGATGTACGCGGGTTTAGAGGTCAAACCCATGTATATACGTGATTAAGGGTTTAAAAGTCGCGTGTCTCATTTTTCACATGTTTTTAGGGATGATCAAGGAAACATCAAAGGACAAAAAATGGTCCACGGGGTCTAAGGAGTCTGCAGCGGGACAGGGGAAGGCCATACAAAGTGTGATTCACCTGGAGTGGTAAAATCAGCTATAACAGATGCCCCCTAATGTGTGAGGTCAGAGGGGTCATACGATGGTCGAAATACATTATAAGTCCATCCCAGAGGTGGAGTGATGAAGGATCCCAAATGGAAGACCAGCCACCCAATCAGCATAGTACAATGATACAAATCTGCACATAACTGCAAATACATATAGCAGTCCCAAATACATAAGAGTACAATGGCCATGAATCGACATGATACAAGATATCACATAAGTGGTCATCGCCACGTACAATACACATAGATCAGAATCTCCATGATGAAGATATACAAAGGACCATGATCTCCATAATGGTTGAAGATATATAACAGATCAAGATCTCCATAATGGATAGAAATGTCTGACATATACTGGAATCAAGTCATGAGAGCTGAAATCTCATGAACAATGGCATGATCAAGGAGGTAGCATATAAGAGATGCCACCAATTTGGAAAGTCTTCTACACAAACCACTATGAGTACATGTCCTACTATGTGAATAGAGGTGTTGAGGTCAAACATAGTAGTCCATCATCTGATTACCGGTCATTGATGTATACCATTAACAGACGCGAGATCACCCATCGATAATGAAAATGGGAATCAAGGTACTAGAGTGCAAACTAACAAGTGTGAATAAATGTGTTGAGGTCTAACACTTGAGAGGATCCATCGATCAGGGGACATTAATGTATTCCCAAAGACTGTCGATGGCGAGAGAACCTGCCATTGATGACTGCAAGTCTCAAGGCACTCAAAATGACTCTAGATTCCAATCCCATAATAAATTATATGAAGTCAATGGGATGAAATCTGCTGGAAGGAGGGAATTAAGGCATCCCCCATCATCCAACACGAGGTACTCAGCAAAGCTGTATAATGTGGAAGGACTCGATCATAAGGTGCATGAACCAGTAACTGTACTGGGAACGACCGACATGCAAAGTCAAGATAACTGAGGAATGGAAGACTCAGGCTTCAACTTCCTTCAAAAAAGATCATAATGATGTATGGTTATTGAATAAAGGCAGAATAGACTCGATATACAAACTGGGACATCTCCGCGACATAGGAGGCATCGATAGAGGCTCCATAGGGACTGGAAGCTTAACCAGTCGGTGGAGATGAACTCAGATAAATGAGTACATCTACTAAAGTCAAACTATAACCCAACCAATGGATGTGATATATAGTGCTTTGTTTGAAGGCGACACGACTCAACAACTGCCAAAGATAACATCTTTCCTTATCTGACTTTTTGGTTTTTTTATTTTTTTGGACTTTTTCAATTATTTAAAAAGCTTGAAAAAGAATAAAATTGCTTTATAGTTACAGACTAGGAGGAGACGAGTGTCATAAGGGCAAACAAACTAGTTCCAAATAGTGGAACATACCTATGCTCAATGCAAGGATACATGTGTAGGTTATCGACATTCGGGGTAAAATCCCCTCCCAGTAAAAAGGGAAACAAGTTGTGAAGGATATAAAAAATGGCTCTACATGGCTAGACATGAGACAAGCTTGGGCTACATGGCTGAAACACAATGTCAGGGAAGCTGGCATAAAGCTCAATAAGGTAGGAAAAGCTCATGATAATGCATTCACAACTTGATATGAGGGAGTCCTGAGGGAAATAGGCCAGCAAAAGATCAAGAGGAGTATGAGGCTCTTGCAAAATGTCATGGAAGTACTATACAACGGACTCCCACACCCTAAAGGAGAAAATGTCAGCATGGGCACCAAATGCAAATAAGGCGCTAACTAGGGTACCCATGTAAGGTGAAGCTCTACCACTCATATCATGCCACTTCTAAAACAGCAAGAAGGTTCCGTGACATAACAGAGTGGGTTCGTACCTAAGGTCATGATGAGATGGTCATAAGGTCATGAAAAATGCAAACGGTGATGAAACCTAGCCTATATACCAGTTTAGACATGATACCTGAGATCGACACGAATGGGTCAATCCAACGGCTGAAATGACACTGAAAAAGGTCCTCTACATCATGAATTATGTCAAAAACGGTCCAAAATGGTTAGAAATTGTCAAAATTATAGGAAAGGGGGTAAAAATTTTCAAATATTTGATAATTTTCTATAAATAGTAAACAATTCAAAATATTATAAAACATTTGAAATTTTTACCCATTTGAGCTCAGATTTTCCACAACGAATTCCAGGAGATCCAGCTGGCAGAATCCACTACCATTTCTTCCAGGTATTTACCCATGGTCTTCTCTTCCATTTCAATGCAATTTTTATCAAATTCCATGGTCAATTAAGCTTTCTAGGCCAAACTAAAAAGGGCACTGTGGCCCACATGGAAATCGAGGGTTTTTCCACGTATAGGGCTGGATATAAGTGGAAAATGCCCCCAAAGCCGCGTACATATGTGGTTGTTTTGAAAACAGTCGCATATGAGGCCATGCATAAGGTTTTTTCAATAATCTAATGGGAAAATTTGCAATTTGTTGTACAGGATGGTCCTAGAGTGGAGAGAGCGTGAACATGGTGAGGTAGAGGAAGCAATAAGGGCCGATCTAATGGCTCAACAAGCTCTACGTGCATGTGGACTCTACAAGTTTTGGTGTCTTGGTGGTTTGAGGTCCAAACCAAGACTATTACAGATGCTGGTGGATTACCGGGATCCAAACTCTGAGTCCTTCCAGATAGATGGGATGCCCCTCAAGATATTTCTATTAATATAAATCATATATTACAATAGATACAACCTCTGACGGCACGTCTGCGAACCGGAGAAACTGAATCCCCCACTTGGGCCTCCGCCACCTCAATCCTCCATCTCTCGATAGCAAGCTCACAAGAAAAAGGCAAGCTTGGGAAGAACACAAAAGTGCTCCAAGGGACAAAGGGATGCAGACTCAAGCATAAGTTCCGGAAAAAATGGACTATAGTTTCTTTGCTCTCAATTCTCTCATATGCCTTCAATGTACCATAGAGTTCCTTATATAGCTTTTCAAAGGGGTAATGAAAGGTCGAATCCGAGCGATCTCAAGGCATAGGGAAGGCCAAGAGTCAAGTGAGTTGGATCCATGTCAAGGAAAACTCCAAAAGGATTTGGATTTTGTACACATCCTGATGTACGCGGGTTTAGGGGTCAAACCCGCGTATATACGTGATTAAGGGTTTAAAAGTTGCGTGTCTCATTTTTCACATGTTTTTAGGGATGATCAAGGAAACATCAAAGGACAAAAAATGGTCCATAGGGTCTAAGGAGTCTGCAGCGGGACAGGGGGAGGCCATACAAAGTGTGATTCACCTGGAGTGGTAAAATAAGCTATAACAGATGCCCCCTAATGTGTGAGGTCAGAGGGGTCATACAATGGTCAAAATACATTATAAGTCCATCCCAGAGATGGAGTGATGAAGGATCCCAAATGGAAGACCAGCCACCCAATCAGCATAATACAATGATACAACTCTGCACATAACTGCAAATACATATAGAATTCCCAAATACATAAGAGTACAATGGCCATGAATCGACATGATACAAGATATCACATAAGTGGTCATCACCACGTACAATACACATAGATCAGAATCTCCATGATGAAGATATACAAAGGACCATGATCTCCATAATGGTTGAAGATATATAATAGATCAAGATCTCCATAATGGCTGGAAATGTTTGACATATACTGCAATCAAGTCATGAGAGCTGAAATCTCATGAACAATGGCATGATCAAGGAGGTAGCATATAAGAGATGCCACCAATCTGGAAAGTCTTCTACACAAACCACTACAAGTACATGTCCTACTATGTGAATAGAGGTTTTGAGGTTGAACATAGTAGTCCATCATTTGATTACCGGTCATTGATGTATACCGTTAACAGATGCGAGATCACCCACCAATAATGAAAATGGGAATCAAGGTACTAGAGTGCAAACTAACAAGTGTGAATAAATGTGTTGAGGTTGAGCACTTGAGAGGATCCATTGATCAGGGGACATTAATGTATTCCCAAAGACTGTCGATGGTGAGAGAACCTGCCACTGATGACTGCAAGTCTCAAGGCACTCAAAATGACTCTAGATTCCAATCCCAGAATAAATTATATGAAGTCAATGGGATGAAATCTGCTAGAAGGAGGGCATTAAGGCATCCCCCATCATCCAACACGAGGTACTCAGCAAAGCTGTATAATGTGGAAGGACTCGATCATAAGGTGCATGAACCAGTAATTGTATTGGGAATGACCGACATGCAAATTCAAGATAACTGAGGAATGGCAGACTCAAGCTTCAACTTCCTTCAAAAAATATCATAATGATGTATGGTGATTGAATAAAGGTAGCATAGACTCGATATACAAACTGGGACATCTCCGCGACATAGGAGGCATCGACAAAGGCTCCATAGGGACTGGAAGCTTAACCAGTCGGTGGAGATAAACTCAGATAAATGAGTACATCTCATAAATTCAAACTATAACCCAACCAATGGATGTGATATACAGTGCTTTGTTTGAAGGCGACACGACTCGACAACTGCCAAAGATAACATCTTTCCTTATCCAGCTTTTTGGTTTTTTTATTTTTTTGGACTTTTTCAATTATTTAAAAAGCTTGAAAAAGAATAAAATTGCTTTATAGTTATAGACTAGGAGGAGACGAGTGTCATAAGGGCAAACAAACTAGTTCCAAACAGTGGAACATACCTATGCTCAATGCAAGGATACATGTGTAGGTTATCGACATTCGGGGGAAAATCCCCTCCCAGTAAAAAGGGAAACAAGTTGTGAAGGATATAAAAAATGGCTCTGCATGGCTAGACATGAGACAAGCTTGGGCTACATGGCTGAAACATAAGGTCAGGGAAGCCAGCATAAAGCTCAATAAGGCAGGAAAAGCTCATGATAATGCATTCACAACTTGATATGAGGGAGTCCTGAGGGAAATAGGCCAGCAAAATATCAAGAGGAGTATGAGGCTCTTACAAAATGTCATGGAAGTACTATACAACGGACTCCCACACCCTAAAGGAGAAAACGTCAGCATGGGCACCAAATGCAAATAAGGCGCTAACTAGGGTACCCATGTAAGGTGAAGCTCTACCACTCATATCATGCCACTTCTAAAACATCAAGAAGGTTCTGTGACATAACAGAGTGGGTTCGTACCTAAGGTCATGATGAAATGGTCATAAGGTCATGAAAAATGCAAACGGTGATGAAACCTAGTCTATATACCAGTTTAGACATGATACCTAAGATTGACACGAATGGGTCAATCCATTGGCTGAAATGACATTGAAAAAGGTCCTCTACATCATGAATTATGTCAAAATTGGTAAAAAATGGTTAGAAATTGTCAAAACTATAGGAAAGGGGGTAAAAATTTTCAAATATTTGAAAAATTTCTATAAATAGTAAACAATTCAAAATATTATAAAACATTTGAAATTTTTACCCATTTGAGCTCAAATTTTCCACAACGAATTCCAGGAGATCCAGCCGGCGGAATCCACTACCATTTCTTCTAGGTATTTACCCATGGTCTTCTCTTCCATTTCAATGCAACTTTTATCAAATTCCATGGTCAATTAAGCTTTCTAGGCCAAACTAAAAAGGGCACCATGGCCCACACAGAAATCGAGGGTTTTTCCACGTATAGGGCTGGATATAAGCGGAAAATGCCCCCAAAGCCGCGTACATACGTGGCTGTTTTGAAAACAGTCGCATATGAGGCCGTGCATAAGTTTTTTTCAATAATCTAATTGGAAAATTTGCAATTTCTTGTGCAGGATGGTCCTAGATTGGAGAGAGTGTGAAGATGGTGAGGTAGAGGAAGCAATAAGGGCCGATCTAATGGCTCAACAAGCTCTACATGCATGTGGACTCTACATGTTTTGGTGTCTTGGTGGTTTGAGGGCCAAACCAAGACTATTACAGATGCTGGTGGATTACTGGGATCCAAACTCTGAGTCCTTCCAAATAGATGGGATGTCCCTCACTGTAGAGGTGGAGGACATATACTTCATTACTAGGCTTTCTAGACGAGGGGAAGTGGTGAACCTTCGTTCTCGTGGTGGGCCAGGAGGTGGCCTGACTATCGATGAGTACATTGTGGTGTACTTCTATCTAGACACAAAGAAGGTGGGGAGTCAGGTCCCTACCAATGCTATACAGATGCTGGGCCTAAAGGCCATACTATTGACATTAGGTAGGATAGCAGGCTTGACATCACTCCACTAGGCCTCGCGGCCTTTGATGTTCTATGCAGTGGAGTGCATGAGACCCATGATTTATGACTGGAGCACTACACTATTGAGAAACATGAAACATCATCTCAGTGAGTGTAAGGCAGTCAGAGTGAGGAACTTCGGGTTCAGCAGTATACTGAGCACGTTTTTATTCGAGCATGATCTAGGACTGAGCCCCGTAGTGGATGTTCCTCTCCATGGGGTTCGAGATCCAGCCTAACATCGTTGGGCAGATGTGATGCGTAGACTGGGGGGTGGTAGGGTGGCCAACCCCTATCCATCTGAGTTATTTCCATGGTGGTGATGACAGATAGTTGCCATCAATGACTACCCCTATGTGGGGATACACTACTACATTTTGACCAAAAATCCGACGGCCGTCATGTCGGATTTTCGACACTTCCCTGTCGCATGTACGACACTTTGGTTTTTTTTGAAGTGTCGGAAACTTGGCGTCAGTTAAGCGACACTTAAGTAACCGTCGCTTAAGCGACACTTAAGTAACCGTCGCTTGAATTTAAACCGTCGGTTATCCGACACTTATTAAGCGACAATGACGAAATTTTTTTAAAACTTTTGCACCCACAGGCGTCGCTTAAGCGACGGATAGAAAGGAAAACTGTCGGATATGCGACGTCCAGAAGCGTCGCATAAGCGACGGATGTAGAGAATACCTGTCGGATAAGCGACGAATAGAAAGGCAAACTGTCGGAAATGCGACGTCCAGAAGCGTCGCATAAGCGACGGATGCAGAGAATACCTGTCGAATAAGCGACGGTTTCTAAGCGTCGCTTAAGCGACGGACGTGATTTTTTTAATAAAAAAAAATACCTGCAAATTGGGTAACCCAATATTTATATGCTTGCTTCCAATCTGAAGCATCCCTTGGGTTTTCATATTCTAGATGTAACAAGAGGAAATTTACCCTCTCCGTTCCTCGTGATTAGATTCAATCAATATTATTTTTAAAATACATTACATTATTTTACCTAATTCCTCTTTTTTTATTCCTTTTTGTTTTATCTCTATTTTCGGCTGCATGTTATAGCTTCCTGGAAATTTTGTTGGCAGATAGTTTTATTAATATCATAGAAAGCCGACAGTAGATATTTACCAGGATTGCAATCTTCTTGAAGCTTTGTATTTTTGTGATATGGTGCATGAAATTCACTTGAATATTGCATTTCCAGTATAAGGACCTCCCAGCAGTTTTACCTTGAATACACTAGTGCAATCTTACCTGAATAAGTCTTTTTATCAATGACAGTAAACTTTTGTACTCTACTTTCATCCAAACTTTCTACCCATGGATTTAGGTGTTGTTCACTGGTTAACACTCAATACATCAAACACAATGACCGAATGCCAAAGCTCTACCACTCTCAGACACAATAACTGGATGCATGCATCTCGTAAGGCCACTACAACTTCATTTGTATAGCACTGCAAATAAATTCAGTTTAAATACAGTGAGATGGAAAGGTAGTATTCCCTTGTCAATAATTTAGAATCAAGAACATATGTGAGTGCTTTCTTACATGCTCATGAATAAAATTACAGAGTAACATAAATATCTCACTTGCATGCAATGCATTAGATGGGTCACCAGTACCATCATAGTCGATCCCAAGCCCACCTCCAACATCAATGTAATGCTGAAAGTAAGCCAAATCATTTCAGTAGATATGATAGGAATCAATTTACGAGAGTTGCATTGGATAATACACAACGCATTCTTTACTTTGGCATTAGAAACCAACTAACATAATAAAAATTATGTTGTAACTAAAGAAATGTTGTTTTGGAGCATACCTTATGTGCACCCATCAGAACTAGTTCACAATAAATATGACTTCCTCCCTCATAGTTGAAATAGATGGTATATGAGAACCAATATGAAAATGAAGCAACTGCAAGCACTGTAGCAGGGCAAGGGAAGTAATCACCATTCATCAGACACTTTATCACAACCAAAAATGATAAGATAAAAACTGAAACAACAAAATACATGTTTGACCTTGAAAACTCATGCAATAACAGACTTTTCTCAGTTTGTGCACTACTTGAATGAACGTAATGGGAAGTAATCATATTTTCCTGCAGTGCTAGGGAAGTAATCACCATTCATCAATTCATCAGACATCTTTATCACAACCTAAAATGATAAGATAAAAACTGAAACAACAAAATACCTTGAAAAATCATGCAATAACATACTTTTTTCAGTTTGTGCACAACTTGAATGAGCTTACTCACACTGAGGCCAAATTTCCCACTATCGCCTGAGGTTTCAGCCTAGTGACCATTGTGCTTGGTACTAAGCTTCGCTCTTAATCAATTATTAGACGAACCTTTAATGTTTTGCTGGTTTTGATCACCAAGTCCAGCTCCTCCATCTTACCAATGGCAATAACATGGGAAAAGGAAAGAAAACGTTTAGTTAAAGATCTATCATGGCAAAGGAGATGTGTTAGGATTCTAGGAATAACGTTGTCAAAATCTAGGAAAGTGGAGAATTGAGCTAAAGACCTGCTCAAGAACCAGCACTACTTTAGGAAAGTGGAGAATTAAGCTAAAAACCTGCTCAAGTACCAGCACTAGGTTAGGAAAACATTCTCCTTGTTTAGGTAGCCATATTTGAGAAGTTGCTGAGATTAAATTTTATTCCTCAGAAGGTTCTCTACTATACAGTGATACACCAGAGTTCTTATTCTTTTGTGTTAAGCTATCTTTATTTTATCACGAGTTGATTCTTGATTCGTGGTTTTACACATGGTACCCAGTTTTTGTGAGACTTGAAGGGTTGGAAAGAGAGGACACTGTACTATATATTGTCAAAATTTCAGCAACAGGTACTGAGGAATAGCAAAGTGTCAGTCTGTACAGATTAGGGTTTTTTCCCAGTCCAAGAATTGCACTTAAATTAGAAGCGCTGAGTAAATTAAACATATTTGAAGATTGTGTTACCACCTGAAAATGCATGTTTCATTTTGAATTTTAAGATGCAGTCTTTTCAGCAGCACTGTACCAGGAGATGTGAACTTTGGGAGTTTGGTATGAGTGATGAGGATTTTATTGGATATCTAGTTTGAGCATCATCTATTTATGATTTATCACAGGAAAGTTAATGCATGAAATGAGGGATCAAATTTATACACAGGGATCCTGAACTGTCTCAAAAACCCAAGAAGGCCAAAACTGAATCCTGAGAGAGCTGGAGATAATCTTTTGTC
>LPNX011129289.1:14800-55661 GCA_001517045.1 Pseudotsuga menziesii | reverse complement strand
CCTCAAGAGACTAAATTGGACGAAAAAGGACCCCCCTGGAGTCTTCTTTGGCATTTTCAGACTCTCTAAATGTGAAAATACCGCATGAGCATGTACTAGTTCAAGCTCATTAAATCCACGAATCAATGTATCAAGCATTATTTTCCCATCTCTTCAAGCTTGTTAAAAAATGAAGAGGGAACCGAGTTTACTTTCCTGGACTCGTTAAAACTTAACAGGGAAGGTAAGGAAGAAGTTTTCTCTTGTTTTCAGTAATGGCAGCTTGTCATCCTTGAACATAGCACTCTTTTCCTTCCGATATCCATGTTTCAGTATACACTTGTGTTCAGCTATCACTTTGAGTCTTGACTCCTCCTCTTGTCCATTATACCTGGGGAATCTACTCATGTCTCCTACATGACAGATAATTCTAGTTGTTCTATCTATCTGTCATATGCTGCCTTGGGTTATCTCTGTGTCATGCTCACTGTTCAAGGATTATACCTAATGTCTGATCTATCACCTGATCCTATTACTGTTATATCTGTTATCCATTTACTTATGTCTCCCTTCTTTTTCCCAGTTCCTAGTCACTCTTGTAATCCGTTGGAGGATCCATTGCCTTCCTTATCACAGTATGGTTCCGTTTCAGCACCTCCTGATGACGAAGACCTAGAGTTTTGATGATGGTACCTCTGGATTCACTTTCATCATTGGTGAACTCCTTTACTTCAGTTGTCAATTATCATCTATTGGTTGACAAACTGTTGAATCCTTTCCATGTTCGACTTCAACTTACCCTTATTCACATGGCTTGGATTGTATTGGTTCTTTGGGATTTTTAATGAAGACCTTAGTTCCTCACCCATGAACTAAGTTGCTCAAGACTATGTTCCATTTCTATATCCGGCTTCCAGATCTTTGAAGACTCATCATTATTGTATTGTGGCTTTGCTCCACCTTTGTAAATACGTGGTTTTTACCCGTATCATATGATGTACTCAAATATTGTAAAGGAGCTAGTGTTCCAGTAAATTGAACATAGCATCCTCAGATATAACTTTGTATATGAAATTACTATGTATTTGTTTCAGGTACTCCTTCTGCTCCACTGGATTTCTGAGTTTCTCCTGAGTTAAATATTATAATGTATTTCGGCCATCGTTCCCCTCTGACCTCACACATTAGGGGGCATCTATTATACACCTGAATGGCACCTCTCCGTTCGAGTGCTGATATCCCTCATGTCGGCACACAAAAGGACACTTATGGATTGAGGTTGCCCATATCCACTATACCTTGGCTTATGATGAAGTACATTCCCTATATACCCAGCTGGTTACTTTGCCATTTTGCCATGTTGAGTTGTATTCGCGACTCTCTATATTGACAACTCGCGCATCATTCGCAAGTCTCCTATACAGCAAGTCGCAAATCCTTGTATTTGCGGGTTGCTCTTCTATATAGTTGCGAATCATTCGCGGGTTGCTCTACTACAGACCCACGAATGGTTTCCTCAACATTAAAACATAAAACCTCATGCTAATGGAAGATTAGTTTACTCATTTAACTTAATCATCTTAACTGCCACAACCTCCCTAACCTTCGAGAACTGCCTCATTTCATCCATATAAATAGAGGCCTTGGGGAGGGGGTTTGATAGTCATACTTGGAGAGAAAAGTTATGCTGGTGGATTGTCTACAGAAATCTTTGGAGCAGAGAAACTCAGAGTCCTTTGGTGACAAAGGAGTCCTTGTTCAGACATTGGTTTGTAACCTAAACTCTTTCTATTATTGTTAATAAAGATATTACTTCTTCCATATGTGTTTCATATCTTGTAGATTGGTAAATGTTTACATTTCAATATGATATATGATTTGCCTAACCTGCATCTATATATATGAATCATCTTGTATCTGGAAGAGTGTTTATTAACAGGTGAAAGAGGAACTATCCTGGAGACTTTGGAAGTGGATCATAGAGGGAGAAGATAGCAAGGATCAGCCTTTGTTTAATACAAGTAAGTCCTTCTACTTTCCTATTTCCTATTCTGTGCTTTTAGAGTCAAACTGTCTGCAAGTCATGAGTATGTTGGTAACCCCCCAGACCTAGGTTTTTAGGTGAATTATCTTGTACAATAGGGAAAATCCTAGACAATATCATCATTGTCCAAGAAGCCATCCATTCTATCCTGGAAAGGAAGCAGCAAGGTATGGCCATCAAGCTTGATATGGCTAACACTTTTGATAGGGTTAACCATTTTTTTTCTTTTTGAAATTATGAACAAGTTTGGCTTCTTGAATCAGTTTATCAGATGGCTCAAAGCTTCCATTAAAATTCCATGGATTGCTCTGTTAATCAATGGAAGACCGACTGATTTCTTCCAAGCCTCAAGGGGCCTTAGGAAAGGCCTCCCACTATCTCCATTTCTCTTTCTGTTCGTAGTAGAATCTCTGAGCAGAAAGCTCCAAGATTTGCAGAAAAATGGATAGTTAAGAAGCTTAAATATTTCCAAGGGAAACAAAGCTGCAACGCAATGCCCAATTCACAGATGATACTATTCTTCTTGGTGGGGCCTCCATGGTGATTGCATAGATATTTAAGGAAGCATTGTCCCTATTCTTAAAATCTTTATACGGCAAGGTCAACTTCATAAAATCCAAGGTTTATGCCTGAAATTGTCTCCCTAGAACAATCGTAAGGATTTCTAGAATTCTTGGCTTTGAGGGAAATCTAAACTGGAACTCATTCACCTATCTCGGGACCCCTATATTTGAGGGTAGAAAGACTTTTGTTGACTTGCAGGGAATTGTTGAGAAGATCAAGAAAAAAATATCCTCGTGGGGAGCAAGGTGGCTCAACCCTGCTGGTAAGCTTATCCTCATAAACTCTATCCTCGCTGCCTATCCAATTTATACTTGTTCTATATCTTTAGCACCAATGAAAGTTATGTAGGAAATCACTAAGGAACTCAGAAAATTATTTCGGCAAGGGGGAAAGTCAAACAGTAAGAAAAAGTTTCATCTTGTAATCTGGGAAGTAGTTTGCAGCCTGAAGAATTGTGGGGGGACTGGAATAAGGGACCCGACAAGGATGAACCTCACTCTAGGAGCGAAAATACTATGGATGATTATTATAGGTGAGAAGGGTTGGTGGAAGGAGATCCTTAGGAAGAAGTATATGAAGGGAGCAAGGAGGTGTTGTGTGTATGAGTACCCTTTGATAGGGAAGGGGTCTCCAATCTAGGTCCTTTGCAAGAAGGCGGCCCATATCATAAAAAATAACTTGTATTGAAGCCTAGGCAATGTTAAACAAATCAGAATCTGGAAGGATATTTTGGGGTCGATCTCTCTGGTAAACCATCAGGTGGCTCTCTTTGATCTTAAAGATTGTCTAGATTCCTTAAACATTTTTACCCTTTACGATCTATCTTCCTAAAAAAATAATGGCAAATGGGGTGGTTGGAAAGCACTGGATGTGCCTGAGCATCTAATGCATGATTTTAATGCTCTCTGCTCAATTCTACAAGGCTCTGCGCTTGTTCACAACCAGCTATTGGATAGCAGAGGCTGGGGTAAATTAGGGATTTACATCGTTAAATAAGGGTATCGAGTCATTTCCAATAATGAAATCATCGGTCGAGTAGATAGCAAATGGATCAAAGTCTGGTGCAATGATGGTCTCCCAAAAATTAACGCCTTCTTCTAGATATTAGTCCATCAGAAAATTCTAACTCCTGAGAATTTGAAAAAAAAGGGGATTTAGGGGCCCTCGTGCTGTGTTCTCTGCAAAGAGGCCAAGGAGACCATCGATCACCTTTTTTTGCATTGTAAGTTTTCTACTGAAGTGTGGACTTTGGCTATTCAAGAGTTACAGATAAATCTGATCCTCCCAACTAATTGGAATGACCTCTTTTCCTGCTGGAAAGACTACTACCATGGTTCTCTTCTCCAAAAACTGGATCTCACTAGAGCCTGGGTTTCCCTCCCTAAATATCTCTACTTGAAGATTTGGGTAACCAGAAACAAAAATTTGTTTGAGGGTGAGGCATCCTACCCAATGAAAGTAACGCTATCAGCAAAATCATTGTGGGTAGAAGCCTTAGTCACAAGGGGGATGAAGAACATCAACAATGAGCCTTTGAATTCTGAGGAAAGAGTGTGGGATATTGACTTTCTTCAGCCTATTACCATTAGCTTTCCTTCAGTAGTTAAAAGGCCCAATTGCTTAAAATGGCAGTTGAGAATGAGTGATGAAGCTTTTACTAAATGGAGGCTAATCCTGGGTTGCAACTCCCTCCTCTTTGATGGTGCCTCTAAGGAAAATTCGAGGCTGGCTGGGGCAGGGGGTGTCATTTTTTATCCTGGTGGAAGCAAGTTGAAGGATTGTTAATGGGGCCTAGGTAAGAAATCAAATAATGGGGATGAGTGGCTTGCTCTTATCAAGGGGTTGGAGATTGCTAGCAGTTGTGGTATGGAGGAGTTGGCAGTCTTCGACGACTCGCTCATGGTCATAAGGGAAGCAATATTGTTGTATAAGAAGAGGAAGAGTCTAATTGCCAAAATACATCACATCCTCATCTATATTGGAATGGAGTTTACCTCTTTAAATTTCTTCCATATCCTAAGAACTAGCAATAAATAGGCTCATTTAATGGCTAACAGAGGAGTCACTCTAGACTATGGTGAGCTTGTATGCAATGAAGATAAGCTTGGTGTAAGCTGGATCCCCTGAGATGGAGTATATCACCACTTTGGTTTATTCTATCTCTCATATTTCTGGTATGCATTATACAATTCATGGTAGATACTTCAAGACTATCAAGCAAATGAATGTGCAGACTTGTTGTTCTTTAATTCTTGCCACCACCAGTTATCAGCTGCTGGAAACTCTTCTCAGCCCCGCAAAGGAAGAAATGTCCCCAAATCCTCCCTAGTCTAAAACTCTAATAAACATGCAGGCTATGTGTTCATGTTCCTCAGTAAATGGCAAGCTACTCTTGCATTTTCCTTTATTAATTTTTTCTCAGTTATTGGTACTTCCTCCTTCTGCTAAAAATTGATCCGTTAGATCTCAACTTGAGTGCATTAAAAAATTTTAAAGAATGCATTTATCAGTTTGCTTAATCCATGAAACAACATCAACAGAAATTAAATGCTTAAAACAGAAACGAAAAGCAAAACCGATAAACAGATGTGGGAAAAAAAACAAATTCAGAGAGTCACAAACAGAAGTTGATAAGAGAGTTCACCCCCTTCCCTGGGATACGTCTCTGGGTCCCTCTCCAATGGGTACTGATCCAATTAATCTCTTTAAAATGGTACAAAAATGGTTATGGAATCAACTTCAGCAACTGTAAACATAATGCTGTATAAAGTCTTCAAGACCTCTCTTCTGGAAATTACAATTAGCCTTCACAAGGAAAAGAAAGCTAAAATTATAACAAAGAATGTTGACTTCCACAGTAACAGCATCGGGACACTTCACAGCAAAACTCTCGGTGCTTCTTTTTTTTTATCTCTGCAAGCTTCTCATAACAGAAAAGCGATGCTCGGGGCTCTAAACAATCTGACCCCTTCCAATGTGGCCAGAATCGTCTATTTAGGCATTCAGTGGGAGGATAAGTAACGGGTTCGACTCGTCTGCTACCCGTCTTTTCATATTCCATATGCTATCTTTTTTATTATCGTTACAATCATATGCTAAAACTGAACCATGCAATCCTGCCAAATCGTTGCGCAAGTGTTATGTTACCACGACATTCCATATCCCTGAAACGTCTCAACTAGCGTTACATTCATTTATGTTCCGCTAAATGTGGCAGCAGTTCCCAACGGTTCCATCTAATATGGTATTGCTATCCCGCCACACAATGGATATCCGTCACATTTAGAGTTGTTCCAAATGTTATATCCATTGTCGCAGCATATAACTAAACTCCACAAATGTCGCAGCATACAAATGTCGCAGCAAACGTGACCATGCACCCTCATCTAACCACCAGAATAGTGCCATTTAACTGTGCACAAGACTGCTAGAGGGTATACACTTGACCGCGCGGGCTTTTCACGAACCATTCGAGGTTCCCCCTTGATGGTGCGCAAGACCGCCAGAACGTTGCCAACTAACTGCGCAAGCATGTTACAAACCATTTTATATTACCTCTTGATGGTGCATAAATCGCTAGATGCCAAGTCTTAACCGTAAGACTTGACCGTTCGAACCATGCGATGTTATGTCGAACCGCGTGCCATGCGATGTTATGTTGAACCGCACGCCATGAGATGTTATATCGAACCGCGCGCCATGCGATTTTATGTCGAACTGCACGCCATGCGATGTTATGCCGAACCGCGTGCCATGCGATGTTATGTCGAACCGCGCACCATGCGATGTTAGATGGAACATACATTAAGGCTAGTCTTGCACTATGTTTAGCATATGATTTAAAAACACATGTTATGTTCTTTGAACCATAGATTAATAACCATTGTACCATATTGGATTAGTGTAATTTTTGAAGATGAATAATCCACCGGATCATTCCTCCCCATTGGAGAGCTTTTGGACCACAAAAATCCTGAGTCACTTTGCAAGTAAGTGAGGGTATAGTTCCCTCACTTTTCCAATCTCCATCCATCTTACTTTGCTAGGATGCATGCCTTTAAGCCCCACTCGAAGGTATTCAACATTCCCCCTTCGTGAAGTCCTTACATTTCTATCAAGAATAACATCATCCTGCAACTCTTTCATGTATTCAGGTGCCATATCATTAACTGAAGGAATCTGTATGTTATTTTCCTCATCCATGATCATAGGAGGCTCATACAATTTAAGATTCTCAACATTGAAAACTGAATAAATTTGCATGTATGGAGGTAAATTCAAGTGAAAATCATTAGTACCGATCTTTTCCAAGATCTCAAAAGGACCATACCTGATAGGCTTAAGCTTTTTACCTTCACCTTTCATTCTTTCTTTGGTGATATGTAACCAAAATCTGTCACCAACCTGAAATTGATGATCAACTCGATGCTTGCCATGCCTAGCTTTGTACTTTGCCTGGCTCTTCTCCAACTGTTCATGAACTGCCTGCTGCACTGCTTGGATTCTCTGAATGAATCTTAGAGCTTTATCTGCATCATGATAGCCATCCACTGCATCTTTGCCAAAAGAGAAGTCCATCGGTGTTTTTGGCAGATAACCAAAACAAGTTTCAAAATGATATCTTTTCGTGGAAGAATGAACTACATGATTGTAAGAATGTTGTATATACTGCAACTGCTCATCCCAAAGTTTAGGATGTTTACTGCAATATCCTCTGAGCAGCTGAACCACTATTCTGTTTACTACCTCTGTTTATCCATTGATCTGTGGATTAAAAGTTGTACTTTTCTTAAGTTTAGTATCCATAAGCTCCCATAAAGTTGACCAGAATTCTCCCAAGAACTGGGAATCCCGATCAGATACAATAGACATGGGTAGCCCAAAATGTACCCAAACATTCTGAAAGAATAGATGAGCTATTTGTTCAGTAGTGATCTATTTGTTACATGGCATTAAGATACACATTTTGCTGAATCTATCCACAACAACATATAGGTAATCATGCCCTTTTCTATACATAGGTATTCCTCCTACAAAGTCCATAGAAATGCTTTCCCAGGGATGAGAAGAAACTGGAAGAGGTGTGTACAAACCCAATTTCCTATTACTAGGCTTACTCGTTGCACACATAACACATCCTCGTATATATTTAGCTACAGTTTCTTGCATCTAAGGCCAATAACAGTGATTCTGCAATATTGTCAACATTTTACTTACACCAAAATGTCCTGCAATCAATGATATATGTGATTCTCGGATCACATGCATTCTCTCTTTCTATGGAATACAGAGTTTACCAAGATGATACAGGAGTTGATTATGCACATAATAGTTCTCTTCCTATTTACCATGTACTAGTGATGCATATACGTTCTTAAAATCTTTATCTTCTGCATACTATTCAATGTAACTTTCATGTGTTAATGAACTATTCTGAAGATTGATTGAAGTGTTTGTAGGTGGCCTCGATAACATGTCTGCTATCTTATTATGAATTCCCTTTTTGTATTTAATTACAAGATGAAACTGTTGCAAGAATCCCATCCATATTAAATGCCTACTTTGTTGTACTTTAGTTTGAGATTGCAGATATTGAAGCGGCTAATGATCAGTATGTATGACTGTTTATTTTCCCATGATATAATGTTTCCACTTCTTCACACTCTGTAATAAAGCATACAACTCTTTGTCATAATTTGGATACTTACTTACCACAGTAGAGAACGTTTCTGAATGGTAACAGACTGGCTTCCTTCCTTGCATCAAAACGGCTCCCATGGCAAACCCGCTGGCATCAGTTTCGATCTCAAATGGCTACTGCAAATCTGGCAATGCCAGAACTGGTGCTGTGCTAATCCTTTCCTTCAAAGTGTCGAAGGCTCTCTGATTCTTGCCTCCCCACTAGAAAATTTCTTTAACGCTTGTCAACGCATGTAATGGAGCAGCAATGGAAGAAAACCCAGAAATGAATTTCCTCCAATACTAAACCGCACCCAGAAAACTTCTGATTTCAGTAACAGTGTTAGGCCATGGCTAGTTTACAATGACAGCAACCTTGGCTGGGTCCACTCGTAGGTGGCCTCCACCAATAATATGGCCCAGATATACTAAAGAAGTTTTAGCAAACTCACATTTAGACATTTTTACATAAAGCTTCTCCTTCCTCAGTACATCTAAAACGTTCTTCACATGTACAATGTGTTCCTCCCAGGTTTTGCTAAACACCAGGATATCATCCAAATATACAATTACAAAATCATCAATGAATGGACAAAAGACATCATTCATGACCTGCATAAAAGTAGCAGGTGCGTTACAGATCCCGAAAGGCATCACAAGCCATTCATACAAACCCTGTTTTGTTTTAAATGTTGTTTTCCAAGCATCATTTTCAGCAACACGGATTTGATGATACCCACTACGCAGATCCAATTTTGTAAAGTGAGTTGCATGTTTCAACTGATCAAGCAAATCATCAATGCGAGGAAGAGGATACCTGTTTTTAATGGTGCTCTTGTTAAGGGCCCTATAGTCGATGCACATCCTCCAAGACCCATCCTTCTTCGGAACCAAGACTATAGGAGAACCACAAGGAGAAGTTCTTGGCCAGATGACCCCCTTCTCAATCAGCTCCTGAACCTGCTTCTTGATTTCCTCATTCTGCATTACAGACATCCAGTACATGGCTATGTTCGGGAGTGGCACATCCTGCTGCAAATGTATCTCATGTTGAATTTCTCTCTTTGGTGGTAACCCTTTCGGATTTTGAAATAGATCATCATACTTAGAAAGAATTTCAATCAGTTCAGATTTATGTTTAGGATCACATCCTTCAAAAGATTTAGAGATCTCATCATTTTTCACCTTAACCATCATTAACACAAAATTCTTACTAGCATTTACCAGTGTCTTCATTTGTCTTGCATAGACTATTGCTAGATTTGTTTTTGTCTTATGTGCCCGTACAATATATTCCACACCATCTTTAAAAAGATGATACTTATTCTACTCTCTATAAAATACTGCTTTCCAGTCATACAAATATGGACTCCCAATTACAATTCCACAAATGTCAAGTGGTACTACATCCAATTCTACCTCATCCATGAACTTTCCAGTAATTGCAAACTTTAATACACATTTCTTTGTAACTTGCAATTGTGTATCATTAGTAACCCAACCAAGAGGATAGGGTTTTTCATGAGGCATAGTAACTAAATGCAATTTCTTAACCACTTATTCTGATATCATATTTACTTGTGAACCACTATCAAACAATGTATCAATCTTTGTGTGATTTGCAATGACATGAACATGAAACAGTGCACTTCTATTTTTATCATTTTGCTTAGAAGTAGATGGCAGATTTGTACTTGCACTAGAACTTGATTTTGCATCAATGGGAAGTGAGATACTTTTATTCTTACCCTGGATTCCGACAGTTGTAACCTTTGTTTCATCACCTGAGTCGGATCCCAAGTCTTGAATAACTGCTGCAGTAGCTTTTTCTTTGCCTTTATCTTTGTTTCCTCCGTACTTATTTGGCCTTAACTTTGGATGAAGTTTCCAACACTTAGAGACATCATGTCCCTTCTGACAATGCGAACATGTAGGCTTTTCACCCTCTTTCTTAACAGTAGCCAACTTCTTTTTCCCCTTATCTTTACCTTTCAATTTGCTGTCAAATTTAAATGATTTCTTCAAAAAAGTATCATTAGCATGCTTACCCCTAGCTTCTGAATGTGTAGCTTGAACACATACATCATTGAAATTACTGGGGTTAAACATCAACAAAGTATGTCTCAAATAAGAATGCATGCCACCAATTTACTTAAGGAGAGTTTCCTGTGTATCTAATGAAACATTCAATGCAATAGCCCTCTTTTTGAATTCATGAGTATAGTCTTGAATATTTTGTCCTTTAGCTTGTCTAAACATTTGCCAACTCATGGTTAATTGTTGAATATGTCCTAAAGGATAAAATTGCTTTCTTAATACTTCAATGAATTCATTCCAAACTGAAATAATTTTACCATTCTTTCGAAGATCTTGCTGAATATTGCTCTCCCACCAAGTAAGAGCCATACCACTCATTCTCAAAGTGGCCAATTGAATCCTGGAAGGGTCATCAGTAATGCCCTGCACCCTGCAATATACTTCAAGCTGCTTGATCCAATTGTCTAACTTTTCAGCATCTAAATCTCCATTATAAATTGGCAATTCGAATTTCACATCCAATTTGAAATAAGGCATATTAGGACTTGCATTATTTGAATGAGAAGTATGAGAAGAAGAGAAAGTTTAATTAGTATCAAGAGGATCACCATCATCTCCTACTCTTTTACCATTTTCTTCCTTCTTCACTTCGGCATCTTTGGATGAAGATCCTTCTTCTTTCTTCTTACTTTCTTCCCGCTCATCAAGAAGAATTTCCATCATGGCTTTCATGCTGATAAAAGCCTCCAAAAACTCAAGTTCAGAAATAACAGGTTTTTCCCGTTCTGTATGTCCTTCTTCTTCCCCTTGTGGAGAAGACATGGTTCTTGAGAATGTTCTCCTTGAGCCAATATCAGGATCTCCTTCAATTAATTCTCCTTCACCAAGCTTTAACCTGGACCTGGTAAGCATTCAAAAACTCGCACTAGCAGTTAACCTGCTCTGATACCATAACATGATCCGTCGGATCTCAACTTGAGTGCATTAAAAGTTTTTAAAGAATGTGTTTATCAGTTTGCTTAATCCATGAAACAGCATCAACAAAAATTAAATGCTTAAAACAGAAATGAAAAGCAAAATCGATAAACAGATGTGGGAAAAAAAAACAAATTCAGAGAGTCACAAACAGAAGTTGATAAGAGAGTTCACCCCCTTCCCTAGGCTACGTCTCTGGGTCCCTCTCCAATGGGTACCGATCCAATTAATCTCTTTAAAATGGTACAAAAATGGTTATGGAATCAACTTCACCAACTGTAAACAGAATGCTGTATAAAGTCTTCAAGACCTCTCTTCTGGAAATTACAATTAGCCTTCACAAGGCAAAGAAATCTAAAATTATAACAAAGAATGTTGACTTCCATAGTAACAGCATCGAGACACTTCACAGCAAAACTCTCGGTGCTTCTTTTTTTTTATCTCTGCAAGCTTCTCATAACAGAAAAGCGATGCTCGGGGCTCTAAACAATCTGACCCCTTCCAATGTGGCCAGAATCGTCTATTTAGGCGTTCAGTGGGAGGATAAGTAACGGGTTCGACTCGTCTGCTACCCGTCTTTTCATATTCCATATGCTATCTTTTTTATTATCGTTACAATCATATGCTAAAACTGAACCATGCAATCCTGCCAAATCGTTGCGCAAGTGTTATGTTACCACGACGTTCCATATCCCTGAAACGTCTCAACTGGCATTACATTCATTTCTGTTCCGCTAAATGTGGCAGCGGTTCCCAACAGTTCCATCTAATATGGTATTGCTATCCTGCCACACAATGGATATCTGTCACATTTAGAGCTGTTCCAAATGTTATATCCATTGTCGTAGCATATAACTAAACTCCACAAATGTCGGAGCCAACATGACCGCGCACCCTCATCTAACTGCTTGAATAGTGCCATTTAACTGTGCACAAGACCACTAGAGGGTATACACTTGACCGCGTGGGATTTTCACGAACCATTCGAGGTTCCCTCTTGACGGTGCACAAGACCGCCAAAACATTGCCAACTAACTGCGTGAGCATGTTACAAACCATTTTATATTACCTCTTGATGGTGCATAAATCACCAGATGCCAAGTCTTAACCGTAAGACTTGACCATTCGAACCATGTGATGTTATGTCGAACCGCGCGCCATGCGATGTTATTTCGAACCGCGCGCCATGCGATGTTATGTCGAACTGCGCGCCATGCGATGTTATGTTGAACCGTGCGCCATGCGATGTTATGCTGAACCGTGCGCCATGCGATGTTATGTCGAACCGTGCACCATTCGATGTTAGATGGAACATACATTAAGGCTAGTCTCGCACTATGTTTAGCATATGAGTTAAAAACACATGTTTTGTTCTTTGAACCATATATTAATAACCATTGTACCATATTGGATCAGTGTAATTTTTGAAGATGAATAATCCACCGGATCAAAAATAGCACTCAACTGCTGGCTATCCTCAATGCTTAGTTGTTGTCTATCTCCCTTAGCCACTCATGCACTGAAGATGATAATGAATCTACCATCCCTCCCCAGTCAGATTTTATTATGAAAATGCAGGCTCTATGTTCTGTCAATCAGCTCCTAGCCTCTTTTCTTAAGCCATCCTCGCACAGAGAAAGCTATAGCTCCTCCAATTTAATTATTAGCATCTCCTCTCATGTATGCAAGAATAACCATCGGTGGGCTTGCTATCTTGCAAGTGGAAACTACCATACATGTTGGATCAAGTAAAATCAGATGCTTTGTTATTATTATTTTTTTATAAATGATGGAGATTTTCTTTGTTTTATTTTATTAGTATTACCCATATATCCACTAACACAAGCAGTGGTATCTCTTCTACCCCTGAATGTAAGAGCATCTAAATTTAGCGCAACTATCTGAATCTGCAGCATTGATATGGAAGAATTAATCTGAATCTGTAACCTTGGTACACAGTTATAAAGTGATTCTAGTGTTCTGAAATTCCCCTGATAAACCAATATTTTTTCAGACTAAAACATATTTTCAATCTGAACTGTAATAATGTTTTTGTTTCTATAGAACCTTACATATTGTTAATTTAAAACATAGGCCTCAAGATCCAATAACCGAAAATACAATTACCATTGCAACTCGATGCAATACAATTAATTTTTCCTTGGAATGCTTATAATAGCCAGTAAGTCCATAACATGTGGTTTGTGCCCAACTTACAATTTGGTTATTCATTGTTATTTTGTTTAGATGTTGACTTCCTAATTAAACTTCTGGCTCATTTATATAGGTGATAGAAAGCATAGAGAAAGGAGATTATCGCAACATGGTGCAAAAGTGGACATTGTGCATTGAAGTGTCATGTCATCCAAACCCAGGTCAAGCAGTTATTACTTATCTCTTTCACAACCAAGCAACAAACCATGTGCTCCAAAATAAGAGAGAAGTTTCTGGAAGGACTACAAACAATGAAGCGTACTATATTGTGCTTGTTGAAGGGCTGAAGGAAGCAAAAATACATGGTGCAAATAATATTGCAGTGGTCACCAACTCTAATTTAATATCTAACTAGATGAATGGGGTTTACAAAGTCCAGAAAGATAATTTGAAACATCTACATAGAGAATCAAAAGACATTGCTAATCGATTTCATAATTTTACCATCGATTACCAGGCCGAGGTCAAGCGGATGTCTACAGATCTAGTGTCAAGAGCAGGGGAAATTGTAACTGGTGATGTCCAACATGACTTCCCATCAACATCTATTCCAGAAAGAGTCATTCATGGAAATCAATGTATATATCCATTATGTGGATGTTTTCTTCTTATACTTGTTGTAATGTCTATCATGTCATGGATTTATCACAACTCTTAGTAAGTGAGGCCTTTTGTATAAGTGACTACCTGAACAGTTCTTTTATATAATTATGGTGGAATGTACTTCTAGGTCCAAAATGTTTATGATATTGCATATGTTTATGAAACAGCATTCTATTTTTCTAAATCTGGTATCTCTTTGATTACTTTGCTGGTTTTTCTATTAATTATTTCCAATTGTGTGTATTGTTTAGGAAATTCTATCAAATCCATTCATATCATTGATACTTACTACACTCATGCCTTGAAAGGTGTTAGAGTAGCTAGTTCACTAATTGTAGATTAGGTCGACCTTATAGGTTGTGTTGGTTGGATGAACCGACAGGTAGTTTATGTAACTGTTTTGTAAACATATATATAGCTAGTTGAGCCAGATAGATACCCGGTTTGATATTGTTGTATGAACCCACATCTATTTGAGTAATATAATTTGTTATTTTTTCTGCCATTCTTGTCTCTTGTTATGTTATTGTTATATGAATCTTTGTGTGTATCATTGGTAACCTTTCAATCTAATTGATTACAACATTGGTTCCGTTGTTGGTGGTACATATATTAATGAAATGACTATGACTAGATGATCTCAGAGCAAGAGATTAAGAATTGGTGGGAACGTAAGATTGTGAATTATTTGTAGAATTACGCAAGAAGAAACGTACTGACTATTTCCCAAGCAATGGAGAAGTTTTTCTATGAAACAAATGAAAATTTTTTCGATTTCGTACCTTGGTCTTTGAAAAAGCTACTCGATGAAATAGATGGAAGAAGATAAAGAACAACAGTTACTCTTGAATTTAACAAGGGGAGGCTGCACAAATTTGTCAGAGTGGTTTGAAAGAATCGTTGATGAGTTCTATGAGGAGCAAGCAGTCGACAAAAGCGTCTATGCGGATAGTATCAAAGAGAGATTCTACAATAACCTCATTGAACAATTCCTGTGTTCGTTGTCGACACTTTTGTTCAAGTTCTTGATCGACAATGGTGTAGTTCACATTGTCGAACCTCATTCACTACTGATAAATCCTCCATCTGACACAAACTAGGCAGCCAAGCAGAAGGAGTGGGAAAAAAAATTTCAAGAAAGAGAGCGGGAGTACTTCTTGAACAAATAGGAAGTTCCACCTGGGATTCCTAAAAGCATTTGGCTCGGCTATGCGGGGGTATTTGGTCATGATTCTGTAGTAGAGTAGAGAGATTCTAGTCTACTAATGAATAAAACACTGACGCCAATGATGAAATGTCAGGCCAAAAGGAAAAAAATAGAACAGTTACTCACAAGAGCACTTTGGATATACATAAGATAGAATGAGAGAAGAGGCAAAAGATAAGGGAAGAGATTAGTGTTGGGACGTGTACCCTAAGGATTATTAGTTTTGGTAACTCCGTGGTTGTTGAGGAAGTTTGTAAGCGGAAGTTACGGGCCAAAATAGTCTTAGGGGTGTCGGGGTGAGTCAGAGCCCCTTTTTGTAATAAACCCATGGTTTAAATCCAGGGTTTAGGGTTTCGGGTGCCCATGGTTTTAAGCCATGGTTTTGTAATAGCGTGATGTATAAATAGGCAATTTTGTAAATAAGAAAAGTTAGGCTTTTTGATGTAAAGAAAGAAAGGAGAAGTTAAGGCTGATTGTGTAAGGAAAGGTTAAGTCCCAGCTATGTGCGTGTACGACCTCTGCAGCTGTGTGCGCAGAGGGTTTTGTAAGAAGATTAAGGAAAGATCTGCAGCTGTGTGCGCAGAGGCATGCTGCTGTGTGCGCGGATTTTAAGGACTGAAGGGATCTGCAGCTGAGTGCGCAGATCAAACTATGGTTTTGTAGCAAGTTGAGTAAAACACAGTTTGTGGACGTAACCCCTACACTGGGGGTGAACCACGTTATATCCGGTGTTGTGGTTTCTTGTGTTGTTTCTCTTTCTATTGTCTTTTATGCATTAATAATCGTATATATTTGATAACTTAGATCACTGCTAATAACAAGCTTCGCTGTGAATTCCCTGTAGTGGGTTAAGCAAGTCACGGTTGTTTATCTATCTGCGAATTTGTATCTGAGTGAATGACAAAGCTGTGTAATTGTTGATTAATAAGTTTATTAAAGGCTAAGGTACAGTAATATCCCTCTCTGCTTGCAGAAACCTGATTCTGCGGCACCCCATAGTTGTTTCGGGCGAGACTGCAACCTGCGCGCAGGTTGTTGCCGAAAGGGCCAACACTGTGGGTCTTTTGTTGGTGCGACATAAAAGGATTAAACCCGAGTCTGCCCTATTGCCCAACAAATTGGTTCCATTGCCGGTTGAACTCAGTGTCTGCTCAAGAGGGGTTTACGTCGTACCTCAAGGGATATGTTCTAGAGGCCCTCTGTGATGGAAATCGATGATTGGTTTGCTGAGACTTGTCTGCAATTCGCGCAACAAGAGAACACAAATCCGTGTTGTAGCGCACGTGACTTTTTACAGAGGTATGTTTTTTGTGATGCTTATGAAATTTTCTTTGGTAGTATCCACATACAGTTGCACTAGTGGTTGTCTAGGTTAACAGAGAGAAGGACGAACTTCCAAGCTCGACGGGTTCCCACGTGGACCCCCACAAGGGTCAATCTTGTGCAACATGTGAACAACGAGGTATCCCACGCTGTTGATTTCTGGACGACGCGAACATTGGAAGCCTTCGTGATAGAGTTTTCCATTGACACAAGTACCTCCTTCAGTGCAGCTGAACGGCAGTTCTTCAAAGGCCCCCGTGGTAAGTTTTTGAATTCATTAAGCTTGAGGATTAAAATACTATTGGCTGAAAAGGCTATATTGTTGCTTGAATCAGATTGCTAGCTTAGTAGTACTAACATATGTTTGCAAGTGATAATACCTTCGACGAGCAAAGTGGTTTGCTGCGAAGTGGAAAAAGGTACAAAAGAGATTTTGACTCCTTTTCCTTAGGTCAGGCTACCGCGTCTTCCCCTGTAAATCCTGAAGCGTCAGACTCTGAAGAAAACCCTTTGGTTGGAAACCCTCCAGTCACCCCGCAACGACGCTCTGTTACCCCTGAAATTCCATCGCAGTCTGACAGTCAACCAAGTCCGAGTATTCCGGCCACAGGTCAATATTCCCCCGTAAACCCCCCCCCATCGACATCCTGTCCCCCTCCCAACCCTCCTAGAACCCCCATGGCCCACCTAGTTGATGACATTAAGCTCCCCATATTCAAAGGCACGGGATCAGAGGACCTAGAACAGTTCTGGTTTTTATGTGAAGCAGTATGGAATGCGAAGAAAATTACAGACCCAGATGTGAGAGCCGTGCAACTCATTACTTCTTTCCGGGACCGGGCTTTGACCTAGTTCATGAAATTCTCCAGTACTCAGAGCCCTACGTTAGATGAGATTAAGGCAGCTATAACCAAAGAATTTAAGAAGCCTAAATCGGAATCGCAGAGCATCACTGAACTCAAAGAGATTCAAAAGTGGCGCGGCGAATCAGTGTGGGACTTTGACCAGAGATTCAAAGTTCTACTGGACCAGGTCAGCTTTACCATTAGTCCTGCGTAGCACAAGGAATGGTTTATTGCAGCCTTGTTACCACATATCAGAACTCCCCTTATGCAACAGAAGGTTGCTGACCAGCAAGAGGCTCTGGAAATCGCAATGAAGCTAGAGACTGCCCCCGTCGGCGATAACTCTGGTATTGCTCAAATCCAAGCGCAGCTAGCAGCAATGGCCCTGGAGCTTCACGATATGAAGCAGGATAAAACCAGTCGAGAGGACGTCTGGTGTACGCAATGTTAGACAGAAGGTCACGATAGGGACCAGTGCCCCGTGGTCAGAGCTTACCTAAATACGGGTGCGCCAAACCAATTCAATCTCGGTGTTCTCTATTGTGAGATTTATCGAACCACTAGCCAACATTGCCCTAAAAAATGCCATCTTCTTCAGAGATATGTTCAAGTTCCCAAAAACCCCTACTGCAATTTCTGTAAGTCAGTAGGGCATAATGAAGAGGAGTGTCGTAGCTATGACCTCATGAGAGAGCGCATCTTTGACGCCTACCGAGTGCAAAATGAAGCCTAGAATAATGACGGCTATGGTTACGGTGGTGGTTCCTCTGGAAGAGGTGCCTTTAGAGGTCATGGCCGTGGTGGTATGCCCGGGAGAGGTAGAGGCCAGGTTGTGTGTTACAATTGTAACCAAGCTGGCCATTTGGCTCGCGACTGTCGGAACCCCACCACAACATGTCGGTATTGCCGCGCAGTAGACCACGTGATCGAACAGTGCCCCCAGCTCATAGCAAAGATTCAAGAAAAAAACAGTGGCCCTACCCAGAATATTCAGTTGATTTCCATTGAGCAGAGACCTATCGCAGCCATCAATGTGGTCACCCGGAGTGGAGCCACGACGCACATTCAGAATACGCAGAAACCACCTGTCGAGGTGTGCATGCGTAAATCCTCCGATCACGTCCCAGCACTTAACACTGCGAAAGGCCAAGCACCAGTCCAGGCGGCCCAGTGCGATATTGTTGACCCTCGCACAGCAGCAGTACCTGCGCGGCAACCTCAGCAGGCTTCGCAGCCGCAAGATGCTTCGATGAATAAAGTAAGTACACTCTCCTCCTTCTTACAAAGTTGTATGAAGCTCTTGAGGAATCAGAATGCTTTAAAAGAGCTGCAAAAATTTCTTGCTGTCACAGACCCTCAGAGAGGAGTTGACCAGGAGAAAACTGTTAGTCATGTCCGAAGAACAGGGAGGGAAATGCGATTGAATGTTCAGATAGGGGAATATGATATGACTAATGTCATTTTGGATCTTGGATCAGAAGTTAATGTCCTACCCAAGCAGACCTGGGGACAAATGGGAAAACCTTCCCTGGCTTGGTCACCTATACAACTGAGATTAGCTAACCAACAGAGGATTGTGCCCCTAGGGAGACTTCTTAGTGTTCCCATAGATATTGATGGGGTAAGCACTCTCGCGGATTTTGAATTTATTGAGATCATTGATGATAGCAACCCTTATCCCGCCCTGTTGGGAATCGAGTGGGCCATGGAAAATGCTGCAATCATCAACCTTAAGAGGAGACAGATGACCTTCGAAGGAAATGGTTTGCGCGTTATCATACCCCTTGACCCATCCCAAGGAGAAAGATATACAGAACTGATCAGAGATGAAGGGGAGCAGGATACTCTAGACCACATCTACAACATTACAACCAAGGAAGCAGATTATGTCGAGCCTAATGCCGATGGCGTAATATATTGGCAATGTGATAGCTCCTGCATGTCTGATTCAGACGATGGTCTAGAGAATTGGCAGAATCGACTGTACGAGCTACATGGCCATAAGTGCGTGCTAATCAGTAAGTCTCTTCGATGCATTAGTGCGCAGCCCAGAGCGTTTCCTACATATGTTGGGTTGACAGACCCTGGAGGATTTATTTCACATCTCTCAGGACAAGCACCTCAGTTACAAAGAATGCAGACTCTGGAGCCAGCATTAGGAGCTACAGCAGCAGGGTGGACCGCTCACAAAAAGTCTACTCCCAGTTGGGGAGCCTGCCAGAAATTTCTGCGCCTCAGATTCATAAACCCATTCCAAGAGGTGCGAAGTAAGTTCAATGGGAAGAATAGCCCTCAAGAATATTTGAGGCAAAGTTATGCAGCATGGGACAACATACCTCGCGAGGAGTGGGTGCATAAGTTCGTGCCCACCTTGGCACCTCTAGCACAAAACTGGTATATGGAGGCCGAGCTCCGACACGAAATTGAATACCAGACCAAGGGGCGGAACCAAGAAGCCAGTCCATCAAACCTACAAGTCCTGTCGTCGACATTCCTCGGACGGGTCGAAGGGAAATACTGTGCCGAGGGTGCTTGTTGCCACGAAGCTCAAACCATGATTCTACCGAAGACCCAAAACACAGCGAGGCTTAAAATCCGACTGTTGGGAAGCAGCCAAATTGGCGGCGGTAGTGCTTTAATTACCTTAAATGCCTGTACTAAGAAGAATATCGGAAATCGAGCTCCACTTGGACAAGATTTTCGTCAGATTTGGTGCCTTCAATGCACCGTCCTGCCCGATTTGATTGATGGAGTGTATAAGAAGATGCCTAAGTTAGGGCAAATTGTATTCTGCATTTCTTTAATATTTACGAGTGAACCCATGATAATAGAATGAGAGCTTGACGATTTAGTAAGGGAATTCGAGCAAGAGGGTCTGATAAGCTGCACTAATCGGCCGCCTGCCTTTGCTCCCTATGAAGAAGCTCACCCAGCCCCACCACGGCCGATGCAGACATGGTCTGCCAGGAAAAAGTCCAGAACTGAAGTTCGCTCCAAGCGAAACCAAGACCGGCAGAGGCAAACAGGGCAAACGCCAGCAGATCATCCTATGGATCCCACCAGTTTAGCACAGGTCCCAGCCGGGGGTAGGGAGAACATTGCACCTCCGCGGCCACCGTATCTACAACCTTTTCGACCAAGTGTCGAGCTACCCCGTCGAACAAAGCAATTCACGTTAACCACACCCTTGCTGCCACAAGGAGTTCAGCTGATTGGAAGCATGACAAGGAAGATCGATCAGCTTAAGTACAGCGATCACGACACAAATGACCATGGCAAGTTTCCACAGTTTGCACCAGCAGAATACCTGCACCGCGTCAAATACCCAGATGATAATGTGACACTACTGGAAGTACAACCGTGGGCTGCGGGCCTGGAAAAAGCTGGCCTACTCAAGATGCTTGACATTCCACATTTCGGTCGCAGCATACATGTGACCGTAGTGGCCAAACAGTTGCTAGCGTTAGTGCATGACGGCTATTTATGGATAGGGGACCAGCAAATTCCTATTGACGCCGCACTCATCCATAAGATCACAGGTTTACCAATGGCAGGACCTGATCTGGGAACTGAATTTTTGTCGAAACATGAGGATACAAAGCTCGCGCAAAATATGAAAGAGAGGTTTGGCCTGACAAAGGGGAAACAGGGGTATCACACTTCCACGATTCAGGAACAGCACATTCGCTTTGCAACTGAACTCTTAGACTGCAAACTCATACGGAAATGCAGGCCAACTGAAGTACCTGCTCCGGTTATCCGGATTGCTATGAACTACGCTAAGGGGTATACTTACAATTGGGCCGCATATCTTGCGAAGGAATTCCTGGAGGATGCCCGCGATGCACAGGAAAAAGGTAGACCTTTTCATTATTCCTGGCTATTAATACTTATTGCATTAGTTGGGTGGAAAGAACCCACCGAAGCTCAGTTTGTAGAAGTAAACCCAGGCATGCCGGGGGCAGTGAGGTACGCCTCCCTATGGATATCCTCAGATAAGGTATCCCAGCAGATGACGAACAATGTGTTCATCTTTTATGCCATGAGTATCCACTATGAGATTGTGCAAACACCACGGCTTACCAATGAGTTGTTCTCTAAATATGAGGGCGCCGCAAACTTCAGTGCCGATATACATCATGTTTTCATTCAAGCCCGTGCTGATCCACGACATCAATGGTTTAAATTACCATATGTAGTCACCGAACCAGATATCAGGAGTATAGTTCAGCAATGGATGGCTGACTGGTTGAAAGATATCGAAAAGAAACCTTCTATTCCAGTTCCCCTAGCTACCAATATTGGCGCAGGACCTAGTCAGGCGCAGCAGCAAAACCCATTAGAAGATAGCGAAGACCTAAGTGATTTGCAGTTGGATGGAGATGGCCAAGGTGGAGATGGAGGACAGGATGAACAGGATGAGGAGTCGATCAAGACCATATCAGATCCCAACCCATCAACAAAGCGCAAGTCACCAGAAGTTGCAGAGGTCAACAGGCCGCAGTCCTGCAAAAATTCAAAAGCGTCGAAGGACAAAAACATTGAAGAAGAAGCCACTATAATGCTGGATGAGCTGGAGCAAGATCTAGAAAATTTTACGGGAACGCTTACTAAAAAATGGTCAGAGTTTACGGAACTGCATCTTGCTGGGCTCATAGGTATAGCAAATAGGGTTTCGGAGCTAAAAGAGTTAGCAGCAAAGTCAGCAATCAGTACTGCGACAAGTAGCACTACAGCACCCACGCAGCAGGATATTTGGCAATGGCCACCCAAAGATAACCGAGGCCAATTATCAAGCACAGCTCTGCTACCGACCGATGCAAATTCTCGGTCCCAGATGAGTATGACCGTAGGGGTCGATTATACAAAGATGTCCATGTCAGAATTGCACCTCTGCCAGCTCGCTATTACAAAGGAGATCCATGCACGAGACCAATTGTCTCAAATCCAATTGGAAGACACCCTCAAACAAAACAAAATCTTCGCAGCACGACTCGAAGAAGTAGTACAATAGAAGAAAGTTGTTGCAGATAAAATAACTACACTGATGCGAGCACTGGACGAGGCCTGTCGGAGTCTTTCTGACTCCGACATACAAGGAGAACAGGAACCAGAGCAGAGAATCACTAAGCTGAGAGACTATGCCCAGCAGTCTCGCAGCGAGATTGAAAGGTTGAAGTTAGAACACCAGCACCAGATCGCAGAACTTCAACTGCGCATCCCTCCCGAGACTCCACCAGAGGCCCGAGAACAGCGCCATAGGGACATCAAGGCTTCAGCAGCAAAGATATTAGATAATGTGGCCAACGTCGCAAAACTGATGGAGGATAGCATCGACGCATGGGCAAACCTACAGGACCATCCAGATGTAGGTAAGATCCAGTAAACCATCAAGTTGCGCCAGGACGAATTAGATGCAGTCAGAGTCGAAATCAAGACGCTGCCACCTATGCAGAAGATGGCTAAAGTAAAGCACAGCAAGGAACTTCAGCAGGAAATTGAGTCCTGCAGGACAAAGGTAATGCTGCTGGAGAACGCGTTACAGCCACTGGTTGATGAAGCATTGGAATTGAGTAATACTGCAGAGAGCCAGCTCAAACTTTTGAAGACCTACGACACTTTTGCGCAGGAACGGGCTAACACAGAATCATCCTCAGTGTTACAAGAGTTGGTGGAAAAGGAGAAAGCAGCTGACGACATACTACACAACCTCACCAGTCGCTTCCAGACCCTCACACAGAAGATTCTCCCACCAAAGCCATCGCAGAGTGTCCCGGGACGGGCCACTAGTGAGTCTTAGGGGCCTGTTGGGACGTGTACCCTAAGGATTATTAGTTTTGGTAACTCCACGGTTGTTGAGGAAGTTTGTAAGCGGAAGTTACGGGCCAAAATAGTCTTAGGGGTGTCAGGGTGAGTCATAGCCCCTTCTTGTAATAAACCCATGGTTTAAATCCAGGGTTTAGGGTTTTGGGTGCCCATGGTTTTAAGCCATGGTTTTGTAATAGCGTGATGTATAAATAGGCAATTTTGTAAATAAGAAAAGTTAGGCTTTTTGATGTAAAGAAAGAAAGGAGAAGCTAAGGCTGATTGTGTAAGGAAAGGTTAAGTCCCAGCTATGTGCGTGGACGACCTCTGCAGCTGTGTGCGCAGAGGGTTTTGTAAGAAGATTAAGGAAAGATCTGCAGCTGTGTGCGCAGAGGCCTACTGCTGTGTGCGCGGCTTTTAAGGACTGAAGGGATCTGCAGCTGAGTGTGCAGATCAAACTGTGGTTTTGTAGCAAGTTGAGTAAAACACAGTTTGTGGACGTAACCCCTACACTGGGGGTGAACCACGTTATATCTGGTGTTGTGGTTTCTTGTGTTGTTTCTCTTTCTGTTGTCTTTTATGCATTAATAATCGTATATATTTGATAACTTAGATCACTGCTAATAACAAGCTTCGCTGTGAATTCCCTGTAGTGGGTTAAGCAAGTCACGGTTGTTTATCTATCTGCGAAGTTGTATCTGAGTGAATGACAAAGCTGTGTAATTGTTGATTCATAAGTTTATTAAAGGCTAAGGTACAGTAATATCCCTCTCTGCTTGCAGAAACCTGATTCTGCGGCACCCCATAGCTGTTTCGAGTGAGACTGCAACCTGCGCGCAGGTTGTTGCCAAAAGGGCCAACACTATGGGTCTTTTGTTGGTGCGACATAAAAGGATTAAACCCGGGTCTGCCCTATTGCCCAACAATTAGAGAGCAAGATATTGTGTACCAACAAGGGAGAATGATGAATAGAGTGACAGAACAAGAAGGAAATTCGCCAGAGTCAGGTCATGACCACCATGAAGAGGGCATAGATAAATAGTTGTCACCAATGGATGAAGACTTGTGGATAGAGCATGGTAGATCTCTCCAAGTTGATATACCCCAAACTATCACACCTCATTCCCCGTTAAATTCTAGTCAAATTGCCTAAGTGAAAGATATTGTTCAAGAAGATTTAGGACTAGGAGCTAGTGAATTAGGTGTATGGAGTCGACTAGACGATGAAGGAAATGATGTCGATCATCTTGTAATTCATCGACCGTAGGAAGGAAACTGACTTACTTTTCAACCCTACCCATCTAATTGCAGTATCCATCTACTCTACTCATATCATGAAGGAGCACCCCCCGAACCAATCACATCTTTAGATAACACGCCGAACTAGTCAGAGTCACAAGTGAGGGTACCCCAGTCTGAGCAATTTACTTGGGTATCTATTGAAGGATTCAACATAAATCGACCTCTAGTCAAAAGTGGATTGATTGTTACAGAAAAATATTTTGACGAAAAATGAAAGTTCTGTCGAGAATAGCTATTCAGAAAAAGCAGTCACAAGAAGTAAGCCACCACCACCACCGCCCCCTCCACCGCCAGAAGAATACATAGATGCCAAAGATATGGCGCATGTGTCTTCACACATTCCCCTCTATGAGGGTAATGAAGATCCTAGACGACATTGGTTTGTATGTGAGTTGACTTGGGAAGCAAATGATGTTACTAATGAAGACTGATAAATGTTCCAGATTGCTAGTGATCTACGTAAGAGAGCACTAACATGGTACATGACGTATAAAGTGGACAAGACGTCCGGTTCGTTTAGTCAAAATGATTTTGTGACATATGGTATGAGCACGACCTACATGCAACAAAAGACTATCCATATAATATGAAGAATGAAAAATCTCGTAGGTGTGCGATATGTAAAGTCAAAATCCATTCAATAGTCGAATGTCAGCTAAACTTAAAAAACCAATAGAATTATCATGCACTTTACCAGACAAATGTCGCCGCACAAAATAATAACAATAATAATACAAGGAATAATAACGACCGAATTTGAGAAAAACAATCAAAGGTATGACGGCCGAAGATATGAGTGTTGGTATTACAACAATCATCATGGGGGATTTTTAGGTCAAGATTGATACTTCAGGAATCAGGAGAACAAACCACGTCAACCTATCCAGTGCTATATGTGTTTAAATTAAGGACATTGACATGTTGAGTGTCCATACAAGGATCGAACCGATCTTAAACTTTGTACAAGTGGTGTTGTTGATGATCACTCCTTGGAGGAATTCCCCACCATGCTTGAAAAAATAAATAATAAAAAGGATGTTAACATCTTGTCTAGTGTTCAAAAATGTGATGTTGTTCGAACTAAGAACTTACAAATTGTCACTCGACAAGGTTCAAAAAGTGTCATGGATAATCCAAAAATAAGCAAAATAAAGAATAAATAAGATTATCTTAACCATGTTATACAAAAACAATTATATAATGATGTGTCGAACATATTCCAACAATTAGCTGCACAAGAAGTAACTGATGATGCTCAACAGAAGATGTCTCAAGAATTAATTAATTTAATAAATATTGATAATTATGTTGCAAAATTAATCAACTTACTGTACAATCTTATGAATAAATATGTTGTAGACAAGCAAGCTAAAAGCGTATGCAACCTGAATCAAAAGGATAAAAGTGATGTTGACCCTTTAGTCGACCTGGAAATTGAAGGTTACCACATGCGAGAAGTCGTTCTCAAATTCAGATCGCAGGTAAACATTATGACTAGGGACACATGGGAAAAATTAGGTAAACCTCTACTTAACGAGTCTATCATATACTTGAAGTTAGCAGATCAAGGACTAATTGAACGCATTGGTGTTTGGAAGAATGTCGACACAACTATCAAAGACATCACTACAAAAGTTGACTTTGAAATAATCAATCCTAAAGAAGGATCCAATTCCTTTCGAGCATTAGTAGGCTGACCATGGGTTGTAAAGATGAAGGCATCAATTTCACTAGACAAAGAAAGGATTAAACTTAAATGAAATGGGAAAAAAGTGACTGTTCCAATTCATCCATTGCAAGGAGAACCATGGATAGAACCTATAGATGAAGCAGTTGATGTTCAAAAACTATAGCAAATACAAAATAATGAGGATTATGCTGAACCGAACATATATGGAGAACTTCACTTAGGAAACCCAGATTCTATCGGGTATAATTTAGATGCATAATTATATGATTGGGAGATGGAAAATTAGAAACTGCAGGCACTGGAATGTTGTACCATCCAAGCCATTGCGAAAAAGAAAACTCAACAATGTTTCTATGTCTATATATCCTAAAATATTTGAACAAAAACTTAGAGAGTATCCATCCCTCGTGCCAATGAAAAAAGAAACATCAAGTCGACCATCACTTAGGTATAAAGAATGGGAATCACAAGTCATTCACATAGAATAAGTTTCTAAGAATATAGGTGAACAAGGTGGACTTCAAAGTCTATTCGAAACGTTTTCAGTACAAGTTGCTCGGCGGTGGGATACCCACCAATAGAGACTACAAACATGGTCGACAACTTCAACGTACTTTATCAAAACATTTGGAGGAAAGAAGCTAACAAATCAATCACAAATACTAGTCTTTACATAAGGACAGGATCTTGAAAAACACATCATTACATGTGAAAAAGATTGGAAAAGACTGGGATATAAATACCAATGAATATGGTCGTACTTATTTCCATCGACATTAGATGATTTTCCAAAAAAATGGTACAAAATGGAAGAAGCACAAGATGAAACATTCTTATGGACTTAACTAAAAGAAAATTTCATTAAGGACTTCAAATTTATACCTGAATATGACCTACTAGTCGAAGCTTCGAAGCAAATAAAAACATTTCTAAAATTGACTGTTAATAGTACTTCGACGAAAACTCATAACCGATCAAACGCTTCATGTCACAATATTCAGTTAACAAAAATACCATAGTCGACAAGAATTCAACTAGAAATAGAACATACAAGTGGAAAAAAATTTCAATGGAAATCCGACCATCTTGAAATGACAAGACCAATCAAAACAATATTTAAGGTTGAAACAACAGAAAAAGATGATCTCGAAAGGTTAATAGCAAAATATTTTCCACCTGCATTTTCACAATTTAAAGAAGGGAGTCGAAAAATTAACGAAAGTAAGGCTCCAAAGTGGATGGATACGAAAACAAAATCAAAATAAGTCGGCATATCCAACGATGAAAGACCAAAAATTGCAAATATTGGTGACTACTGGAATGAGGAACAAATAGCAGAAATCTTCAACTTACTAAAAGAATTTCAAGATGTTTTTACTCATGATTATAAGGATCTAAACGGACTTGTAGAAGAAATGGGTGAAATAAATATCAACATAAAACCTGAGGCAAAACATGTGAAGAAAATATCGTACAAACTAGCACATAAATACACGGGAATTGTAAAAAAGGAAATCGATAGCATGCTAGTAGTAGGAATCATATATCCTATTGACCAGTCGGAATGGGCAATCCCAATGGTTATTCAACCAAGGAAACATGACCCGACACGACTTAGAATTTGTGTTGAATTTCGAGAATTGGACAAAGTAACACTTACAAACGCATTTTCGACTCATTTTGCAAAAAAGAATATTAACGAAGTTGCAGCACATGAATGTTACTCATTTACAAATCGTTTCTCGGGATACAATCAAGTACCTATCGCCAAGGAAGACCAAAATAAAACAACATTTGTATGTGAATTTGGTTCATTTGCCTACAAAGTTATGCCATTTGGTTTGAAGAATGCACCAGTTGTTTTTTCACGAATAGTTGTTAAATCATTTCAAGAATATATATACAAAACAATGGTTGTATATTTTGACGATTGGACAATATATTCTATGTTGAAAGATCATTGTAAATGGCTACGACTTATGCTCGAAAGATGATGACAAATATAGTTATCCCCTAATATTAAAAAGTGTATCTTTGCAACGCTGATAGGAATTTTATTAGGACACATTGTATGTAAAGAAGGTATTAAGGTCGACTTCGCTAAAATTAAAATAATTCTTGACTTTAAACCACCAGTTAATCTGAAACAAGTAAGAATCTTACTAGGCATACAGGGTATTACAGAAAATTCATTCGACGCCATTCAGACATGACATATCCGTTAGAATAACTATTAAAATAAAATCAAGAATATGAATGGACCAAAGAATGTGATATATCCTTCGACATTTAAAAAAATACTAGTTGAAGCACCTATTTTACGATTTCCGAATTGGTCGGTAAAATTTCATGTACATATTGACACATATGGCATAGCAATATGAGTGATATTAACACAACAATGAGATGATGGAATCGACTATCCAATTGTATATAGTAGCAGAAAACTAATAACGCCGAACAAAATTACTCGACAACATAACGGGAAGCATTAGGAATGGTATTCACGCTTCAAAAGTATCGACACTACTTGCTAGCTAATCCCTTTGTGTTTTACATTGACCACCAAGCATTAAAATATTTAGCTAATAAACCTTTACATCATGGTAGAATATGTCATTGGTTACTATTATTTCAAGAGTTTGAGTTCGAAGTCATAGTTCGACCGGGGAAAGCAAATGTGGGACCCGGCCACTTGTCGAGAATTGACACAGGGGAAGAACTGAATGGAATAGAAGATGACCTACTAGATGCACACCTATTTAGAATTGAAGTTGTACCTTCCAAATTAGCAAAAATTTCCCAATTCCCAAAAAACATACAAGCACCAAAAGGAATGAGCTATAGAAAGAATAAAATCCTAGTAATGAAAGTTGCACCTTATAGTATAATAAATGGGTTCCTCTATAAACTAGGTTTATATGAGGTACTCCGTCAATGCATTTTTTATCACTAAAGAGAAAGTATAGTGCATGAAGCACATTATGGTCCAACTGGAGGACTCTTTCAGTCAAACACGACTGCTAAGAAAATCCAACAATCAGGATTATGGTGGCCGACATTATACAGAGACTGTCGAAGATTTGTTAGCAAATGTGACCATTGCCAACGACTAGGTCAGCCTCTACCAAGTACTGAAATTCCTTTAATATCAGTAAACCCAAGTTTAACATTTGAAATTTGGGTGATCAACTTTATAGGACCATTTCCAATACCAGCTAGAAGGATAGGAGCACAATATATTATTACAGCAGTCGAATATGTCACTAAGTGGGCAGAAGCAGAACCTGTCGAACATGCTCAAGTGAGGTAGCCGTGAAATTTATATATCAAAATATTATTACTAGATTTGGTTTTATAATGATCTTGATCAGTGATCAGGGGTCACATTTTATAAACAAAACAATTGCATCTTTGACAGAACAATTTAAAATTGAACATAGAAAGAGAGCAGCACACCATCCTCAATCCAATGGTGCAATCGAAGCTTTTAACAAAACTCTGACTAAAGGCCTAAAAAAAATATGTAATACCGATAAAGATGATTGGGATGAAAAAATTCCTATTGTCTTATGGGCATATAGAATGGTGTACAACCGATCAACGGATCATACACTATTCTGACTTGTTTATGGACCAGAAGCAGTCATCCCTTTGCACTTTCGACAACAAACACCTATAATTGCCGACATATTACACATTGATATTGAAAATGCTAGGAAAGAATGATTAACATAATTATGTAAGCTATAAGAACATCAATTGATTCCAATACAACACCAAGAGATCCAAAAACAACAGCAAAAAGCTTTGCATGATTGAAATATTAAATATAAAACTTGTCGTTTAGGGACCTTACGTTGTTATATAATAGTCGAGCAAAAATTAAAACCCAAGAAATTGCATACGGAATGGATGGGACCATACATTGTAAAAGAAATCAATGCTAACGGATCAGTTCGACTGAAAACATTACAGGGCTGTGTATTTCGGAAACTTGTTAATGGTGCCCAGCTAAAACGCTACGAAGCATAAAAAAACACGGTTGTATAACTGATAACAAAATTTGAAAAAAAAACAAATACTATAAAAATCTAAAAACAAACACGTATAAAACACTACAGAAAATCAATATGACAGGACCTTGGATGAATTCTCAGGAATGAAGTAGCAGATTACCATTTGAAAGATATAAACACCGACATCATGGACACGACGAATACCAACCATTCCACCGACATCACTACAACCTCGACACACATCAATATAAAGAAGGACCAACGATCCAATAAAGTAATAATGATCATTAACATAGGCAGCGCAAAATATAGCATTCATTAAAAGAACCCTCAACAAACCGTCCTTCACAGTCAAATATGTCATTAACACAACAATTAATACCTCCATCTAACATGCCTCCTCCCACTCCAATTATTTCCACTATAAATACGACACTAGAGGAGGATCAGACATCATTCTATGAAGAGCTAGAGAATCAGAGCAACCAAAACCCTGAGACCAAGCTACCTATGTGTGAAACAGAGAATTTCACCGACATAATGGCACCCAAGAAAACAACTACAAGATCCGCAATGAACAAAATGAAAGAGCTAGAAAAATCTAGCACTCCTTTGGTACAACGAATGCATAACATTCACAATAAGAAATTTATAGAAACATCATGGGAAAGAATATGGAAGGAAATCAAGGACTGGGCATACGAAAAGGAAAAAAATGAAGGAGGAAGCACAAAAACTAAGCGCGGGAACAATCCTAAGCTATATGAATGCACCATTAATGGACAACTTTGCAAGCACAAAATACATCATTGTACAGTTCATTGTTAGCAGATATCACAACGAAAAGTTTTATTTCGACAGACCTATCGAAATCTATGGTGACATAATCTACATGCTTGTTGGGTTGTCGAACAAAGGAGAACCGTTACCTGTGAGGTCAAACCCAGGCGTAGTTGAAAACTAACAGGAACAGCGGCATGAAAGAATTCAGGGGCTTAATAATCAGCCAAATTCAATATACCACACCAAATATAGCTGCAAATATTATTTATGCAGGTCTGATAAACACAGGACAAGGTTCTGATTTAAAAATCGACATGTTAGAAGCAGTGCTAAACGTAGCAAAGAAAGGGAAACTCTACCAGTGGGAAAAACACTTGGAAAAATTAACTAAGCACACTTGCACAAAATTCTAGGAGGAGGGCACCCCAATTGTATATCCTTCATTAATCATTTGGATTGCAATGTACCATATTCGACCAGTCGGAGATCAGGACTTCAATGAGCCAAACAGAATTGCCATGTGGAATTTCAAGTCTTTCTCGACAATTATTTAAAAAAAAAACAATTATTTTGTTTAAAATGTCAATAAATAGAACACATGTAGCATCCTTGACAGAAATGGATATTATTACTTCATGCATATTAAATTCATTTTGTTCAAATACAATAGAAATTATCCCTATTGAAAATTTGTTAATTTTTAATTTTTGTATTGTTCAAACTTTTTTTCTTTAAAAATGAAAAGTAATACAAATTTATCTAAACTTGTAAAGTTATTAAAGCTATTACGTAGAAAAATTAAACCTAAAAGTTGTACATACCATTTTTAAAGTGCTACTCATTCTAAAACTACATTTAGCCATTCATTCTACTGCAAGAGCGTAATCCTGTCAATGGCCTTCAACATAGGGTCGGATTTATTGGTTACGTGGGATACATTTTCTTGTTCATCAATACATTTCCTCTCACCTTCTGCAATGTACGCCCTACTTTCTCTTTGATATTATAGAATTATGTGATGTTAAATAATGGTGCTTCGTGGGATTCTTTAACTAGCATTTGAGATATTTATACCCTATTTTTTAAACTTATAAATCAGTGTAATAGAACAAAGCATGGAATCTCCTCTACCTTCAACAAGGTTTTCCCTACATGGTGATGAAGATATTGCAATAGGATAATTAAACTCATCTTCTCCTGGTCTTTTTGACCTACAACATTAAGGATAAAAGGATTAGGATTTACTAATGGTCCTTTCCAAAATAATTTTTAGAAAAAAAATTTTTGTTGTAATGAATTTATCATTGAAGTAAAGGTTATAAAAAGATTAATCAACAATAGTTGAGTTAGACTACATGAACACATGCTTGAGTAAGTTGTAGATAAACATTGTTTTATTCCCCAAAGAAAACAGTTATGTCAAAGTTTGTGAAAGTTGATAAAATCCCCTTGGAGCGATTGATCCTATTGTTGACTAGCCATTGCCACAAAGATAATTAAAATTTGGATTTTTTTTCTCTGAATCTTGAAAGCCTCACTTAATATATCATATTACCTATTTCCCCGCCATGACAGTAAGTAAATTAGATATGTGTGTGTGTGTGTGTGTGTGTTTCCTGAGAGTGGCCCTAAATAGACAAATTATGGATATACATATATACGATGACTCGAAAATGGTGGTAGACTAGGAAAATGGAGGTAACAACATTAGAGCACCTACTCGCTGAAATACAGAACTTGAAGGCTTAGTTTGGAAGGATATCATTTGCTCACATTTATAGAGAACTCAACGAAGAAGCAGATACCCTTTCAAAACAGGCTCTTACTTTTCAGCCAGGAATGATGTAAATTGAGGAAGTCTCGAATGGGTTTTAAGCCCTACATTACGAAGCAATTTAAACAAGATTGGTTTCATGAAGTTGTACAAGAAAAACCGATGGTTTTTTGCAAAGTTTCTCTGTTATGATGGAGGCCATATAAGTTGAACTTTATGTATGGAGGAAGCCACAAAGGATGAATTTTATGTAAGCTCGTCAGAGCAGTTCATGTTTATTCACTGAATAAAAGGTTTTTTTCTTTGGAAAAAAAAAAATATATATATATATATATATATATATTCTTTGGATAAAAAATGTAATTTTATTTCATCCGCTGAGAACAAAATTACATTCTATAGATACACATAGATGTATATTTAAAAATAGCTAAGAGCTCATATGAGAAAGATTCTAAAGGTATTCACAAAAAACCAAAAAAGGAAACATTGAAGTATTGTTGCCTTGTTTCATCAAGTATACATGTAAAAATAAAAAGATCTTTTAACCACCTGTTCATGTGATTTTTTCTGCACTGTTCAAGTAAACAGTCCTTTGTCAAAATAATAAATTTTTTGATAAAAGTAATAGCATATCATAGAGTGTATAGGATCCTACAAAAATAATACAATGCCGATAATTCTATAAATTAATCCTCATGTAGAAATTACAACAATCAAAGCAACAGATGAAGTTCTCACCGTCCTAAGAACAAGGCATTCTTTGATACTACTGTTCATTTTCCCATTAGGGAAAATAGAGAAATCTGCTAAACATACTCCAAATACACAATGAATCACAAACACAAAGATGATGGCATGAAATTACACTACATTTCATTAATATATGCACATATATATACAATCATATGTGACCCTTGGATTTGTATTCAAAGGATTCTCTTGGACTTCTAAAGGTGGTTGTTCACCTTCACCTTCTCTCAGAGATTAGGTTTCAACACATACTTCGATTTTCCAACTTAGTCCTTTTTTTATTTAGGAATGAAGGCATAGTAAGTGGAGACAAAAAATCAAAGATGTTTTATTGAACGTTTAGTACCATACCAAGCTTCATATGGGTTGATTCCATCTAAGGCTCATGTGGGTGATCAATTCCTTAGATAGACAACTATACAAGTTGCTTCTACCTAATATTTTGTGTTGAATCCCTTGAAATTAAGTATACTTCTTTCCATACCCATTAGAGTTTGATTCATTCTTTCTATGAGCTCATTCTATTGTAGAGTATAAGAGTTTTTCAAGTGCATTTTGATTCCATTTTTCCTACAATGATCGTTAAATTCATTTGAAGTGAATTCTCCCCAATTATTTGTTCTCAGTATGACAATTCTTTCTTCGATATAGTTTTCAACCAACAATTTAAAATGTATAAACTTTTCAAAAGGATTGTGATTTATCCTTCAAAAAAATATACCCAAGTTATTCTTGTAAATTCATCAATAGAAATAGTGAAGTACCTATAGCCACCAAAATTTGATTCCGGAAGACCACAAATTTCATTATGTATAAGTTTCAAACACATGTTTGGTCACCATGTACTTGGGTAAAATGGATCTCTCTTTTGTTTGCAATTATGCATACTTCACACTTTGAAGTTTCCTTTTTGAATATAGCAATCCTTTAACCATATCCTATGTTTTAATTTTACTTAGGATTTCAAAGTCTAAATGGCCAGATCTATAATGCAGAAACCTTAAAGAGTTAGAGTTACAGGACAAGTTCAATGACTTTGCATATCCTCAAAAGTTTTATATCTCCATAACCCCTTAGCAATTTCTTGAAGTTGTTATTTAATGATTCTTTTTTATCCATCCATATTTCATAATGATTTGATTACCTCCTTATCTAATAAGGACTAAGGAGAATAAATTGTTTTTAAAATATGGAATATGCCAAACATTGGTAAGTAGTTACACTTTTCCAATTCCAAGAAGAAAGAAATGGGTTAATCCTTTTCCTTAAGGAGTATGGGTTAAATCATCACCAAATATATTGGATTAAGTTCCATGTCCTAATAAGTCCAAAAATAATCTTTTATGTAGCACATATGTTGTGTAGCCTCTATATCAAGTATCCAATAATATTCATACTCCTTTCTCATTTGTTTGTTAGTGGCAACTGAGTCTGCAAAATCTAATTAATGATTGGCTAGATCAACACATATTCATTATCTTGAGATTTATTACCTGCACACTCAGCTGAAGTGGAAGAATTTGACTTCGAATGTGATTTGGACTTAAAATTTTGCTTATGTTGAGGCAAATTTTAATTTCTTGTCCTACAATATTCTGCCACGTGGCCAAGGTAGAGACACCTTTTTCACTTGATTAAAGTTATATTTTCACCTTCTCCTATTCTCTGGAGTTATATCTCATTTAATATTGTTGATTTTGCTTGATATGACCTCTTCCTTGGTTTCTACTATGACCATGACTATGCTCTTGATTATTGAATCTTCCTTTACCTCTAAACTTTCATTGTGTGTGCCTCTTCCTATTGAAGTTATATTGTATGTACCCATTCCTCTTGTACTTTTATTGTACGTGCCTCTTCCTATTGAGATTGCACCTTTTCCTGAGTTGGTAAATAGAAGATCTTTGCCATAGGTATTCATTTTACCAAATGTTTTGTCATATTGGATCAATAGATCACTGAGAGAGTCAAAAGCTTGATTTTCCATCTTGTTTGTGATTTGCAAAGTTTCCAAATTTTTTTGATACAATAGTGGCAGACCTTTGATCAATATGGAGGTCATAAAACTTTCTTCTACATTCTTCAACCCACATTTGTCTATTTCAAGACGGATGGTTTTTAAATAAGAGTAATCCAAAACATATCCTCCTTCAACCGAACTTTGTTTAAGACATTGTTTGTGGAGATCAACCTGTTTTGATTCAAGTTAAGTGTCATACATGTTTTTGAAGATTTTCCATGCATTCCAAGCATCAATTGCATTTTATATGTGGATAAAAATTTCATCTATGATAGAAGATCTTAAAATTGTGAGTGACTATTCATATTTTAATTCCCAGTTCTCTAGTTCCCTAGAATCATTAGGATTAGTAGGGGATTTATCATCACTACAAATATCTTTCCATAACTAAATATAAATTAAGGTGTTTTACATATGTCGACTCCCAGTATTATAACTCTTGGGTCCATCAAATTTATCAAAATATATGAATAAATTTACCAGTTTAGACATGATGATTTATGTTACCACTTGCAGAGAATCAAAGAATGAAGAGTCTTAAGCACAATAATTATGCACACACTACAAAAGAGTACTATAGGGGCTCGACCTTGACCCTCTTATAACCTCATTAAAAAAATTGGTAATACAGTATTTCGTTGCAATATTATCAAACTTTTAATGTTAAGGTAGAAATTTGTTTCATCTTCATAAAACTCTCCAAATTTGACACAAATATCATAATACAAAGTGAATGTGCCCCTCCTTTCAAAGTGAACAAAATTTTCTATGCTTCAATTACAATATGGAATGAAAATTTAACCCCCCCTAATGTAGAAAATTCTTTGAATTTGAAACCAAAATTTCAAATTTCATTAATCATATAACTTCTACAAATAAAGGCATAAAGCAAATTTCACCTTTAAAAAAAACTCCCTTTTCACCTTTATACAAAAGACAATTTTCAGCTTTATACAGCATGGGGTCTCATACACCAAATTGGTGTCTCACTTGGCGGTGACCTTAAAAATATATTATTATTATTATTATTATAAAAAAACATACATATTCTTATTTCTCCACATCTTTTTAATAGCATAAAAAAAAATTAAAACGCTTTTATGCCAAACAGATACCCTTTTGTTTTATGTCATTAAGATATCGAAATAATGGTTCGAATACTTTGCATTACATGTTTAAAATAATCTTAAAAACTTTCTTCCATCTCCTCATAAACCATAAACTTTTAAATATCTTTGTTAGTCTCTGTTCTCCTAAGATTTTGCACCTGACAACACCAGCTATTTTGAGAACAAAGGGGGGACAAATGAGAACAAAGGCTAAAATTGGGGTTGTGAAAAAAAGGGCACTATATAAAAGGGAAAAAAAGGGCACTGAATAAAAGGGAAAAAAAGTCAGTTAGATAAAATACTAATCTCAATAAGTCCAAATTAGTGTAATCAAGGTTGTTGAATCCATTCCTACAGTTGAAATTGCAATTCCAGCAACCCAAATTTCAATTTCAATGACTTCCCCGTTGTCGAATTCTAGCAAAAACCTCCAAAGAAGGAGCAAATCATTTCTATGTTTTATGAATTGATATATGGTTTGATTATGAATAATATCAAAATTTCTTAAAGTTTCGAGGGGAGTGAGTGCATGAGTTCCTACAGATCGGATGCGTGAGTGCCTGGTGTAGATCACGTGAGTGCCTGCAGCAACAGGTTACATCGGAAAAAAGCATAGGTGAGTGTGATCCTGCTCGGGTGGGTGGATTGCGAGGGTAGGCTAAGGGCGTGGAGCCTGGAAAAGAGTATCTCGATCGGATCTTATCTTTTTCAGTGATCATGGATCCTCTGGATCCTCTGCCGGAGGAGTGAAGACGTCTCCTAGAGGTTGCTTTCCAGGCTCTGGTTGACTCCTCGCCTGATTCGGTGTCTGAATTCCAGGCTTCTAGCTTTGTGAGGCAGGCGGTCGTCCCCTACATTCAGATCACGTTGGTAGCTTCTGAAATGAAGGCCCTTTCCTTGAGTGAGAAGGGTCTAATAGGTCAATTCAATGGGATCTGGCCCTCTTTGAAAACCATGGATCTTTGGATCTCAAAGAACTGGATGCCTTTGATCTCTGGAGGCTTGCAACATTGCTTCTGCAAAAAAGGGTATTTTTTTTTCTGTTTGAGAACAAAGATGACAGGGATCTCATCTTTAGGAGCGGGCCTTACTTCATGGGGTCAAGAGGCTTATATCTAAACCGATGGACTTTATCCTTTGACCCAGAAAAAGACATCCCCTCAGCAGCGTAGGTGTGGGTTTTCCTTCCCCGTCTTCCTCTGTACTGCTGGAACAATGAGGCCCTCCAAACCATTGGAAATACCCTTGGAAAATACATTGACAAGGCAAATCCAAAGGGGCCATTATTTGCATGCGCAAGGATATGTGTGGAAGTTGATTTAGAGAAAGGATTTCCAGAAGAAGTGAATATGTTCGTGGATCGATGGGAATATCTGCATAAGGTCACCTATGAGCAGCTACCATTCAAGTGTAGAAAGTTCCATGAATATGGGCACTTCGTCAAAAGCTGCCCTAAATAAGTAACAGATGAACCTGGGAAAAGTCAAGAAGAAGGATGGCAATAGGAAAAAAGGGGGAAGAAGGCACGAAATAACTCTCCCAATGTCAACAATGATCATCATCCAGGAAATTTCAAGGAGTAGGCTACTACCACCAAGGATATGTGCAACAAAATTCCATTCATAGCTCTTCACATTGAAGAGGGAGAAATCCCTGTAGCAGATATCACTCTGGAGGGAGAAGAAATGGAAGAAGGTGGGGAACAGGATCCAAGCACTCTTCCAAATGCCAGCATCGAGAGGTTAGAGAATTCTATCGTTGGATCTTCCTCCCCATGTGGTTCTTGGGTAGATATTGTAAAAAAAAGTAGACCAAATCTGAGGGTAGAGTCCCCAGGCCAATCCTCTTCGCAAGGATCTGAAGATATCCTCAAGGAATAGGGGTCAAAGCAGTCTTACACATAGACAAGGTACATAATTCATCCAATCCCACACAGTAGGGTTTATCAGGCTGTCAAGGAGCTAGGAAAGGCTAAATGATAAGCTGGTGGACTCAATGGAGAGCTAAGGACGCCTACACTAGAGTTAACCTGACTTCTAAGACATCCACACACCTGACACCAGGAATCATTCCTTTCTTTGTTGCACAGTCCCTCAAGCCCTGACTTCCCTTTCCAATACTCTTCAAGGTTTGTGGAGAAGAAAGCCAGCAGTCTAACTCTATCTGAGTGTCTCCACACACCAGTTTTCTCAAGCATACACAACCTCTAATCCTACTCTCAATAGTCTGAATACCAACCACTTCATACTACAGTAAAACAAACAGCTCACAGCTCTATGAAGAAAATAAAGATAACAGGGTGACAACCCAAACAAAAGGGTGAACACAGCTCAGGTCATACAAGGTGACTCAGAGTTGTTCTTGGTCCTAGCGTGGCCAAGACAACTTAGCAGCACCCAAAATAATATTGCATTCACAGCAACAAACAACATGGGGGAAAACCACAACAAGCCATAGTTTCAGGGGTAGAACAGGAATCGATCTCATGGCTAAGCCACAGAAAACATTACACAGCCCGAAAACGGGAGAGAAGTCTGATTCTCAATCTTGGACAGGGGAAAAACAGGTACGCAGACCACAAAACCGTGAGGGTAACACACATACACACAATCCGATAATACAAAAAGCAAATCGATCCTCTTCACAGGTCGAGGGGGAGAACACAATCGATCTCACAGTGAAGAACCACAGATACCTTTCACGGTTCGACAATGTAAATAGGGTCAGACTCTCTATGTGAATGGAGGAAGAACAGAATGACTCACTATGGAAGGAAAAAATAGAACTGCCCTGTGTGAGAATGAGCCCGACCCAAAACTTCCGAAGGAGTGGGATCGTGGGAGAGTGGAGTGAGTGTGCAACGTTTGCTTCCCTGTCCCAGCGACGTGAAGAGGAAGAGTCCACTGGTGGAGTGGGAACGTGGGCAAGGACTAACAATCCTGCCAAACCCACCACTACTCAACAATAACTACTCCCAGACAACAAAATTTAAAAAGGGTGGTCGATACATTACAAACTCCCAATGGCTCCCACGGGTTAGACAACCCCCCCCCCTTAACCTCAGGAAATCATGCCCTTTTCATTTAATGTTGCACCGTCGTAGCTGGATGTAGGTTTATTTTAATTGATGTGCATATTTACATGATTCCCAAAACTATAATGTGACGGATAGCACGATATACCATCGGCAACGATCCCTATTGCCGAAACATACACAACCAAATCGATGGTGGGGATTTTTCCTTTAGCTCCTCAACACGATTAATTACAATATATCCATCTCATATCCTTTAATACAAATGAGGTCAAATCCGGGACATTACAATCCCCTCCCCCTTGGAATAACACCATCCTCAGTGATCCAATACATAGGAATACATATACATTTTGCACATCAAAATTTCAAAATTTTACAGATCTGTCCCATGTTCAATTATTTACCTTGAACTTTCAGGACCAAGCCCCTCGGCTTCCATGAGCTTCTTCTGTTGGTTCTCAGCTTTTGGCTCATCCCCAAGTCAAGGAACTTTGTGGCTGCTACCCTCTTTATGTTCCCTCGTTGGGCAGTCCCAGCGTAAATGATGTCCTCCACATTTCCAACATTTTGATGGCTACTTCATCTTTACCTGCTCAATTTCCTTTGAGTATTCATGCCTGGAACATTTCTTAACGGATTTCTTGGACGAATGTCCCATCATTGATCCACTTTCCTTTCCTTTACGGATTGCTCCCAGAAGGTTTTTCACCTCCTTTTGCAAACCAATAGAGTCCTATAAAATATGGTGGTTCATCTCATTCTGCCTTTTTTGTATCTTGAGCATCTCTCCAATATTCTCTTGGGTTCTGGCAATCGTTTGAAGGAGACTTCCAGCCAAGTCCAGCAGCTTTTGGTCTGCTGCCATGGTCAATGTGCACCACTGGATTTCACTCTTCTCACCTGTGAAATGCATCATTGAAATCCTATTAGACCAAGCATAATATAGGCATTAATATCAGTCAATTAATTGCCCAATTGGCATGACAGTCCAAATCCCATCAAGGAGACTTTCATATTTTTCATGCCTTCCTAACCGGCACATGAGCTCATTCATGTCCATTCTTGGGCAGGGAATTAACTGTTCCAGCATTCACAATTT